>WFMF01000141.1:0-413246 GCA_011033025.1 Beroe forskalii
TACACTGGGTAATGGGTAGAGTGGGGTATGTCGGGTATACACTGGGTATGTAGAGTGGGGTATGTCAGGTATACACTGGGTATGTAGAGTGGGGTATGTCGGGTATACACTAGGTATGTTGAGTGGGGTATGTCAGGTATACACTGGTATGTAGAGTGGGGTATGTCAGGTATACACTGGGTATGTAGAGTGGGGTATGTCAGGTATACACTGGGTATGTAGAATGGGGTATGTCAGGTATATACTGGGTATGTAGAGTGGGGTATGTCAGGTATACACTTGGTATGTCGAGTGGGGTATGCCGGGTATACACTGGGTATGTAGAGTGGGGTATGTCAGGTATACACTGGGTATGTAGAGTGGGGTATGTCGGGTATACACTGGGTATGTAGAGTGGGGTATGTCAGGTATACACTGGGTATGTAGAGTGGGGTATGTCAGGTATACACTGGGTATTACTGTTAAACTATTACTCTTAAACTGTATAGTTTAGTTGCTCTTCAATCATTAATTTTACATTGTAACACCTCAATTTTGACAGGAGTTTGTCGACCTTGAGTGATTCAGTACGATGTGCCGACAAGTGGAAGGATATGGAAAGACGAACAGCGTTCGAAATGGACTTGCTGCAGCTTTTCTTGGTGGGCGAAGAACAATTCGGAATTCCCCGTGACAAGTTAGTATAATTCGATATTAACATAAATCATTTTTTGTTGACGCCATCGTCTATATTTCAGAGCATACTATAAAATTATTCCTTCTATTATATAAAATAGAATTGCTCAATTTTTCTAGCTTAGCACTTATACAGACGAAAACCTAGTTAGGTACATACATGAGTTGTGAGTTAATTCATTTATTTTCAGATCTGTTGCTACTCAAGCTGCTGATCAAGATCCCACTATTTTTGGATTCTCAGATGATGAGGTTTGTTAGTAAATTTAAGGTAAAGCTTAAGTACATCCTGTGATATTATTTGATATGTTTAACTGGTTGTGCCAATGTGCTACCGTCTACCATCTGTACTTGTAAATTGCTTGGAGAGGTTTAAATACTGGGTATACTACAAATCATCAAACTATCTTAAATCACATCCTTCTATTGGTTAATTGATTTGTTACAAAGAATTAATCTGAATTTATCATTTCAGGACTCAGATGATCCAGACTACGATCCTTCCACAGAGGTCGAATCAGATGACGAATCTGATGCATCTTACGTCTACAACGTGTCCCCGCTACCCAAGACTTTGGAGATGGCTGCGAGATTGGGGGTGAGCAATGAAGCAGTGGCAAAGTTGCTTACTTCTCACCATCAAGACCTGGGTTGCAGTGACGTTGTAACAGAAAAGAAAGTGCGGTCGCAGAAGAAGATCCTGTACGAGAAAGCTGTGGAGCAGAGGAAAGGGGCTCAAGCAAACGGTAACTCTTTCAAGAACGTATTGAAATTTTCAAACAAATATGATTATCTATGATTTGCAGTACATGAAAGTTTGAACGGTATTTACTATAACTGTATTAATATACTCTTCATCTTGAATGATTTAATATAAATGTTACATTTTTGCGACTTGGCGATAATGTGCTTCACAATTTTCATTCTTATTCAGGTACACAATTATTATTCTAGTCACACAATTTTTATTCTTACTTAGTTACTGAATTTATTTACAAATCCATTGCAGGAATATACTTCGATGGGAAAAAAGACAAGAAGTCTCTCACCAAGAGCACGGCGGGCGGAAACACCAACTCAGAAGAGGAGCATTATACAGTGGTGCTGCATTACCCTGAACGAACAGTGGAGTTGAAGCAGGAGGGATCCTACGCTGGTTTCTATGTTCCTGAGAATGGCAAAGGTTAGTCCAATAACTCAATATTGAGTTATTGATTAATAATAAAACATAAATATCAAAATAAATTCTATTGGAAAAATAATTATATATACCTGACTTGTTTTTGACTAATAAAAAGCTTCTGACTGGCACCTTAAAAAGTCTTGAATGCGAGTTAAACTTCAAAAATCAATTTCAGGAGTTAGTATTGCCGTTGGCCTGGTTGAATTCGTCGAGTACATGGATTTGGACACAGATCCTCTTCGGGTGATTGGCTCAGACGGTACCAGCGTCAATACTGGCTGGGAGGTGAGTTCAACGCGAATATTGCTTTTGTCTGTCCTACTTTCGAACGGTTACTCTATTGACACTAATAGGTATCATTAAAAAGTATCAGTATTTACGTCCTGTTCTCTTATGACTACACAGACTGTTCTGTCTGTAACTGTATACTTCTATAGTTGTTGCATAATTATGATACATGGCAATAACATACTTAACATTAACCTAATAATCTCATATCTTCACAGGACGGTGCCATCGTACATCTACAGCGGATCTTCAAGAGACCATTCTTCTGGGCCATCTGCTCCATCCACAGGGCAGAACTCCCCTTGAGGCACTTGATAGGAAAGATTGATGGAAACACAACGGGTAATTAATTTTTGATTTTCATACTTATACCTCAACTGATCAAGTCATTGATGGCTGTTTGAATTACCAAAGCTTTTATAGAATATATTTCATCATTCTTCTATTTAAATTTTAAGTCGATAAATATTCGGACTCAGTCTTGAAATTCATCTATGGTTTCAGCAGAACCGATCTGTCTTGATATACAAAAATCAATATACAAATTTTTCAGGCCCGTACGATTTTGACGGACCTATCGGACGCCTGCTCTCTGGGGACTTACACACCCTCCCAGTTGGAGAGTTCGAGAAGATACCGTGTACAGATTTCCCGGACGTGCCAGATAACGTGATGAAGTCTCTGAGTGCCGATGTCAAGTTTCTTGTGCGGATTGCTCGGGCAGTTATTAGTGGTAAGTCATTACTACTGAAATGACTGAAAGATAAACAAACTAATGTGGATGAGATAGAAATAAGTTAATAAATAGTTTTAACTTTTTAAACAATCTATTGGCCTTTTCGATTGCACTACATCTATTTCAGCTGAAAATATCAACTTGTTTATTAAAATCCATGTGATTTTCTGTAGATGCCTGTACCTATACCACATCATAAATATACTGCTCCTCTCAAGGCATCTTATATACTTTATACTTTTATATATATAACTTTATATATATACGTATTTTCATCTGTTTTTGGAACATTCAATGGTACTTGTCATCACTCATTTTACACACTTACACACTTTTTACACACTCACTCACTTTTTACACACTCACTCACTTTTTACACACTTACACATTTTTTACACACTTACACATTTTTTGCACACTTACACACTTTTAACACACTTACACATTTTCTTACACAAAAACACACTTTCTTCAACACTTACACACTCTTTGCACAATTACACACTTTTTACACACTTACCCACTTTTTACACACTAACATACTTTTCACACACTTACACACTTTTTACATACTTACACACTTTTTACACACTTACACATTTTTTTACACACTTACACATTTTTTAAACACTAACAAACTTTTACACACTTACACACTTTTTACACACTTACACATTTTTTAAACACTTACACATTTTTTACACACTTACACATTTTTTAAACACTTTTACACACCCCACTTTTTACACTAACATACTTTTCACACACTTACATACTTTTTATACACTTACACATTTTTTAAACACTTACACACTTTTTACACACTTACACACTTTTTACACACTTACACATTTTTTACACACTTACACATTTTTTAAACACTTACACACTTTTTACACACTTACCCACTTTTTACACACTAACATACTTTTCACACACTTACATACTTTTTATACACTTACACATTTTTTAAACACTTACACACTTTTTACACACTTGCACACTTTTTACACACTTACACATTTTCTTACACAAAAAACACACTTTCTTCAACACTTACAGACTTTTTCGCACTTACACACTTTTCACACACTCACTTTTTACACACTTACACATTTTTTACACACTTACACATTTTTCACACACTCACTTTTTACACACTTACACATTTTTTTTCGCACTTACACACTTTTCACACACTCACTTTTTACACACTTACTCACTTTTTACATACTTACTCACTTTTTACACACTTACTCACTTTTTACACACTTACATACTTTTTACACACTTACAAATTTTTTACACACTTACACATTTTTCACACACTCACTTTTTACACACTTACACATTTTTTACACACTTACTCACTTTTTACACACATTTTACACACATACACACTTTTTCGCACTTACACACTTTTTCGCACTTACTTTAAAAGGTTTATGATACGATAAACTTTAAAATCAGGAGCTTTCAAAAATCATTTGATAATCGTCGTCAGTCGTAAAAAATATGTTTGTGTGTAAAAAGTATGTTAGTGCGTAGAAAAGTATGTAAGTGTGTTAATTGAGAAAAGTGTTGACGAGTAGCCCTCCATTTAACGAAAAATTTGATTGACATCGTCCACCTAGTAACCTTTAATTTTAAATCATCATTTCACAGGTGTCTTCCCCGAAGAGATGGAGAATACGATTATTGGTGACCTATGCCACAGCCGCTGGTTCACAACAGCCAGTAGGGTGCTCAGATTGTACGTCTCAGGAACGTGTTCTGATCCCAACCTGAAGAGATACGCCATCTACATCGTGAAGGTGTATGTGAGGGTAAGCTCCTATTTCATTGTTCGAATTCCCAAATGGGTTTCTTTTCTACTTTTCGTTTTACAAGAATTCTTAATTTTACAAAGTGAACCGATGTGATCAAGAAACAATGAGGACTTTTCACCTCGTGACCAATAACATTTTAGTTTAAGCAATTTTGATTTATTTTTCATCAATGTACATTGTAATGATTTCGTTTCGTCCATCTAATAATCCGATATTGAATCTTTTCAAATAGTTTTATTTATTTTGTGATATTGATATCAAGATTTTCATCGACTTATAAATTATGCTTTTTCAGGTCCACATTGCCATCAAGGTTCAGAACTCTATCAGCTACGGTGCGAATCACCTCCTTACAGAGTTACAGCTGATCAACACAGAGTGCTCCGAGGAAGAGAAGAACATTGCTAACGCTGTGCTGCAGACGAACTGTTTCTATGCTCACCCGGAGGCGATTCTTCTGTCAATGCTTGGTAAGCAGTTATACCCAATTAAACAATAAGCCAATATACCAAATCATGTATTCATTTTTCTTAAAGCTATTATTGGCAATCCCATCTCATAATATTTGACCTACCTTTTTAGCTGTATACAAGTAAAAACTGAATTCCATATTTCATAATTTTTGTGATTATTAGAACTGACAAAATCAATATTTAGTGGCCGGCCCGACCAACTGTGCGTTCTTGTCTCCCGTAGAGAAAACGGCAAATCTTATCATATCAAATCTTATCATATCTCACCTCAGGTGACAAGCATGCGCACATCAGAGGCAAGGCAGTTGACATGATAGAGGAGTTAAGGAGCTACCCATCCACTAAGAGTGTGAGAACTTTCCTGAAGCCTGTCCTCAACACTGACGCAACAGAAGTGTGGGAGCTGGCAACCATTAGGCGACGGAAGGTTAGTGGCAATTGTGGTACATGCACAATGTTTATTAATGTTCATTTTCAGTGGTTGACGGTTGTCTTTATCGTGCAAATAGTACTATAACAGGAAAATAGGGCTCACACAATTGAGAAAATTTAATGATTTCACCCTGGTCCCTGCTCCCTGGAGTATGGTTCCCTCGACTGCTTGTTTATTTAAACTATATTTTATCACAATAGTTGATGGCGCTGCTTTCTACTATAAAAGGACAAACCCTAAAAATGCATTTAACAAAACCCCACTCTTTCAGGAACTGAGCAAGCAGCTTGCGTTCAAGACTGAGAGGAAGGGGTGGGGGTTGATTACAAGAACCGCCAGTTTACATTCGGAATGGACTTGACTCCCTACAGAGAGGCTCCACTGGTGCTCCACTACCCTGCACACAGTCAGACGGTGGAACACGGCGTGAAGACGACATCTGAAGCTGTACGGACTTCGACGTCATACGAGGCTCGTCTGGGACAGGCATTTTCGGCCACTGACTCACGAAGAAAGTTGAAGGGGAGGGTAACGAGGAAGAGGCTTATGGAGGAGGCTGGGGGAGAACCTTCTACACCAAAGAGGAGGCTTACAACTTCGTCTAAACGGTAATCCTATCAATACCTTCATTGCAGTTTATGATTAGCCATGTATAGTGCGATATGAAAATGATTGTTTGAACATGATTTATTTGCTAAATGTGCTGCTGATGAGATTTTTCATTAGGAATTATGAATCACTGCCAAATGAGTATTCAGTGTATGATACACATCATTAACAATTGACATATACTTTATTCAAGTCAAAGGGTATATTTTCCAATCCTATGTAGTTCACGTACATACGACTTTTATTTATTCATTTGGCAAATAGTATATATTATGATTTTTCAGCAATTATATTTTGATTTAACGAGATGTTATAAGATTATATTACCATCATAATATAGGTACTTATATTGGAGTTTTGGCAGTACAAAGATATTATTGAAAAAATCTTTATTTCAAAATTTCGAAGAAAAGGGTCATATCTATCGAAAATTTATTTCTATGAAATAGTTTATTTTAAAATGGTATTTTTGTTTTAACAGATTTAGCAGTTTAATGAAAATATTTTAAGTGATTTTATATTATTGATCTTGATTTTCACGAGATTTATTGCAGTAACAACCTTTTCATCATATCGCGACAATACAGAATATTATTGACGAAATCATTTATTTCTATAAAATTTTAAGTGGATTTAGCAGTTTGATTAAAACATTAAATTAATTTGATATTCTTGAATAAACGAGATTCATTAAATACCATTTTTGAATTATAATCAGCATGATGCAGAATGTACTGACGATATCAATTTAATTTTTTAAATTAATGAGCTTAAAAGATGTAATATTTATCGATAACTTTTGTTCTTTGTAAGAATTTGTAAACGCAAACTTGTATATTTTTTAGTTTTAACAGCTCTATCTTAATCTATATCAATAATTCATTTCAGAGAAATTATTATTTTGGAAAAAAACAATGTATTTCCGTTGTCTATTATAAATTGCAAAAAATAACATTACAAAATTTCGGCCCACATAGCCAGCTCATGATCACAATATTGAATTATATACGTCATAACACTATGTCAAAATGTTCGTAATGAATGGAATAAGTCACCTTACTACAGGATTCCCAGTTTCGTATCTAGATCCTAAATTATAAAAAACTAAAAAGGGTTTTTTTTTATTGGGCGGAAATTTTTTCAAAAAAAAATTATTTATAATAAAAGGAAAGAAAAGGGCCCAAAAGGGGCTGTTAACCCAAAAAGCCTAATTTTAGGAGAGGGTACCTTGCAATCGGCCCCCCACCGCCGATAAAAGGCGGGTGGGCTTTGGCTGAAAACGCTGATCGGCCCGGGTGAAAACCCCCTAATTTGTTAATAAACCCCAAACCCGGCAGCGGCCCCAAATTTTGCCCCCGGCCTTCCCCTTCAAACCAAATATTTGTTTAAAATTTTAAATGATACCTAATAAAACTTTTTTCGAAAAAACCCTGAGGGGGTAAATAATGGGGAAAAGGAAAGGTATTTAAAATTTGGAAAAATCAAAACCCTGCCCTCTAATTTTTCGGAATTATTAAGTCCCCTTTTAATTTTCCTTTTGGGACCCAAATTTTTTTAAAAAAAATTAGAAAATAAAATTTTAAAGTTGAGGAAAAATTCCCCATGGTCCCCAAGGGGAAATTTTTCCCTGCTCTTTTCCAATTTATTGGGTTGGGAGGGGAGTTTTCCCCCTTTTTGACCCTACCGGGGAAAAAGTTTCAAGACCCCGAAATTTAACCCTTATAAATTCCCAAAAATTTTAAAAAATTAAAACATCGGGATCCAAAAGGGGACCATCCCCATAGATACCCCTTTCTTAAAACGTAAGAACCCCAAAAATGCAAAAATTTAAAACCCCCCCAGATATTAAATTTGCCCCCTGCAATGTTTGGGAACGAGATTTTTACCAAAGACGTATAAAAATTTTGGGGCGAAAGAGGGGAAATTTGATACAACCCCTTTAGTTTTTGAATTTTTAAATTTTGGCCATCGTGATGAAATTGAGTTCTTTTCCCAGCCAAAAAAAAACCCCCTAATTAAATTTTTTTAAAATTTAATCCAGGGGAAATCAAAAAGTTTTTGGAGAAAAATTCAAAAAACAAAAATTTCCCCAAAAATTTAACCGTCAAAAAAATTTTTAAAACCCCCTAAATTTTTTTGGATCTTCATTTTTTTTCAAGACCCTAAAAAATGTCACGGGGGGTTTAATTGAACCCGGGTTTATCCTGATTTTAAAGGGTCGACTTTTTTGATGGTGTTTGAAAAAACCCCGTTTGGTTTTTACAAAACCGATCATTTGATATAAAAAAAACCCCCAAAAAACCATCATTTCCCCTTTTCCAAAAAATTTCAATTTTCCCAAACCCCAATAAGATGAAGACCTTTTTCCCCCTTCTCTCCCCAAGTTTAAAAAAGCCTCCTTCCCTTAACAAAAACTCCTGGGGACAGCTTCCTGGGGGGACAGAGATTGAATGTTTTCCCATCATCCCTTCATCCTGACCCCCAATTTAAGGGCTCATGCTGACCCCCTTGAACCCCATTTTGATGCAGCTTTTTCACCCCCCAAAACTCCCTTGGGGGGAAACAACAGAAAATATTCCCCCCTGAAAAAACCTTTCCTTGCCCAGACCCTTGATCCCATGGAGTGGCCCCTTCCTGCCCCCCTTACCACCTCCTCAAAGTCGCCCCCGTCCCCCGGGTTTCTCCAACCCACCTCCTCCGAGCCATCTCCCCAGCTCCACCCAAGACACCACCCCTCAAGTCAAAACCCCGTCTCCTCACCCAGTCCCCCACCCACCCTCCCCCGGAGTCAATTTCTTCAGAAGTTTTGGCAGGCGGAGACGGGGTGGGAAAAGAAAATTGGGTGATGGGAAAAAACCCCCTTTTACCAGTCGAAGGTAACAAGAAGGGAAGACCCTATTAGATCCTTTAAAGAAGATTGGCTGAATCTTTTACTGTGACGGGGAAAATTTGGGCGTATCTTACGGGAACCCTTTTCAAAAGAATAAATTTTTTATTTGCTTAAAAGGTTTAAACGTTATTAATTATATTTTTGATTTTTTAACAGTATAAAATTATCTATTTTAATTATTAATATTTTTGGGTAAAATCAGACCCCCGTTCTGCTCTCCCCCTTTTTAAAGAGGAGTGTCCCCGTGATCTAAAAGGGGCCTTTTTCGGGGACCCCTTTAAATTTTAACCTTTTAGTACCAATCCCTTTTTATAATTAAAATTTTTCCCCAAAAATTAAAATGATGGGATCAGAATCCCGGAGAAAGGCCTTTCCAAAAAAATTATATAAGTTACCCGGTAATTTTTTCCCCCTTTCTTTTGGGACTCAAAGGCCCCCAAGTCTTTCCTCACTGTAGGAAAAACCAATGTCCCCCCGGCATTTTGGGATCCTCCTGGGAGGTACGAACTTTATCATCCTGGAGCCTTGGGGGACTTTGGGCTCGTTCACCCCCTTTTTAGTAGTATTTAAAGGATGTTTTTAAATTACCATTGGTAGTGCCCCCCAATGTAATCTGAAAGAAAAGGCCTACTTTTTCCTTTTGTAAAAGAACAAAAAAATCTTTTGTAAAAAATTTTAGTAAACTAAAAGACGGACCGAATAAACCAAAAAACCCATTACCCGAACGGGCCCCGGGGATATTTTATCGGCTTTCAGTTCCCGGCACCACAAA
Source organism: Beroe forskalii (assembly GCA_011033025.1). Classification (NCBI taxonomy): domain Eukaryota; kingdom Metazoa; phylum Ctenophora; class Nuda; order Beroida; family Beroidae; genus Beroe; species Beroe forskalii. The sequence continues at coordinate 9,889 of WFMF01000141.1, forward strand.
GCCATGGGTGAAAATTTTTAATCACCCAAAGGGCCCAATAAGGGAAAAATTTATAACAGCCAGTTTCCCGGGCGATAGATAAGTTTTTGGCGCGCGAAAATTGGGGCCCCGCCCAAAGTCTAGAAGGTGGGGTTACGGAAAGGTCATGAGGGACGTCAAAAAAAAAAAAATTTCCCAGGGGAAAAAGAAAATTTTTTTTCCCAAATTGATACCCCGTGATCACTAAGGATCAAATATCGCGTCAAAGGAAAAAAACTTTAAAAAAGGGCCCACCCAATTTTCCCAGAATGGGTCGCCCCCACTTTCTGAGAAAGGGGCAAAAAAATTTCAAAAATAGTGCGACTTTCTCAGAATAAAAAAATGCCCTTTCTCAGAAAAAATTTAATACCCCTTTTTTAGAATGGGCCAGCATTTCCTTTACGGCGCCTTTTCACAAAATAGTGCGACACCTTTTCTCAGAATATTGCGCACGCTTTTCGAAATTGCCCACTTTCCTAAAAGCACGCTTTTTCTCAGAACGGGCCCAAATTTCCCCGGGAACAGGCGCTTTTCCCCAGAAAAAGCCCCGACTTTTAAGAAAGGCTTTTTTTTGAAAGGGGCGGCCCCGCGCGCCCGCCAAGGCAAGGGCCGGGACAACGTCGAAAACGCATTTCTTTCCCCGGCGATTTTTTTTTTTCGGGGAGGCGGGCGCTTGGCGCGCGCCCCCAAAAAGAAGTTTTTTTTTGTTTTTCCCTTTAATTTTTTTTGTAAAATTAATTAAAAAGGAATTAAAACAAAAAATCAATTTTATGGCCCCCAACTGGGGTTTCTTGTCCCCCGTAAAAAACACCCTCTTTCTTCAAATCTTATCATATCTCACCTCAGGTGACAAACTTGGCCCGCACATCAGAGGCAAAGGCAGTTGACATGATAGAGGAGTTAAGGAGCTACCCATCCACTAAGAGTGTGAGAACTTTCCTGAAGCCTGTCCTCAACATGACTTAGCAAGTGTAGAGGCTGGCAACCATTAGGCGACGGAAGGTTAGTGGCAATTGTGGTACATGCACAATGTTTATTAATGTTCATTTTCAGTGGTTGACGGTTGTCTTTATCGTGCAAATAGTACTATAACAGGAAAATAGGGCTCACACAATTGAGAAAATTTAATGATTTCACCCTGGTCCCTGCTCCCTGGAGTATGGTTCCCTCGACTGCTTGTTTATTTAAACTATATTTTATCACAATAGTTGATGGCGCTGCTTTCTACTATAAAAGGACAAACCCTAAAAATGCATTTAACAAAACCCCACTCTTTCAGGAACTGAGCAAGCGGCTTGCGTTCAAGACTGAGAGGAAGGGGTGGAGGTTGATTACAGAGCCGCCGGTTACATTCGGAATGGACTTGACTCCCTACAGAGAGGCTCCACTGGTGCTCCACTACCCTGCACACAGTCAGACGGTGGAACACGGCGTGAAGACGACATCTGAAGCTGTACGGACTTCGACGTCATACGAGGCTCGTCTGGGACAGGCGCATTTTTTTCGTACTGACTCACGAAAGAAAGTTGAAGGAGGTAACGAGGAAGAGGCTTATGGAGGAGGCTGAGGAGAACCTTCTACACCAAGAGGAGGCCACAACTTCGTCTAAACAGTAATCCTATCAATACCTTCATTGCAGTTTATGATTAGCCATGTATAGTGCGATATGAAAATGATTGTTTGAACATGATTTATTTGCTAAATGTGCTGCTGATGAGATTTTCATTAGGAATTGAATGAATCACTGCCAAATGAGTATTCAGTGTATGATACACATCATTAACAATTGACATATACTTTATTCAAGTCAAAGGGTATATTTTCCAATCCTATGTAGTTCACGTACATACGACTTTTATTTATTCATTTGGCAAATAGTATATATTATGATTTTCGGCAATTATATTTTTGATTTAACGAGATGTTATAAGATTATATTACCATCATAATATAGGTACTTATATTGGAGTTTTGGCAGTGCAAAAGATATTATTGAAAAAATCTTTATTTCAAAATTTCGAGAAAGGGGTCATATCTATCGAAAATTTATTTCTATGAAATAGTTTATTTTAAAATGGTATTTTTGTTTTAACAGATTTAGCAGTTTAATGAAAATATTTTAAGTGATTTTATATTATTGATCTTGATTTTCACGAGATTTATTGCGGTAACAACCTTTTTCATCATATCGCGACAATACAGGAGATATTATTGACGAAATCATTTATTTCTATAAAATTTTTAGTAGATTTAGCAGTTTGATTAAAACATTAAATTAATTTGATATTCTTGAATAAACGAGATTCATTAATACCATTTTTTGAATTATAATCGGCATGATGCAGGAGATATTACTGACGATATCAATTTAATTTTTTTTTAAATTATTAAGGCTTAAAGGGTAATATTTATCGATAACTTTGTTCTTTGTAAGAATTTATGTGCAAACTTGTATATTTTTTGGTTTTAACAGCTCTATCTTAATCTATGTCAATAATTCATTTCAGAGAAATTATTATTTTGGAAAAAACGTGTATTTCCGTTGTCTATTATAAATTGCAAAAAATAACATTACAAAATTTCGGCCACATAGCCAACTCATAGTCCACAATATTGAATTATATACGTCATAACACTATGTCAAAATGTTCGTAATGAATGGAATAAGTCTTACTACAGGATTCCCAGTTTTCGTATCTAGATCCCTAGAATTATAACAATTACCATCAGTTTATTTTTTATTACCAGAGGCTGGTATACGTTATTAAGGAAATCAAAGCAGAATTATTTATAATCAAACGAGCAGGCCCAAGGGTCTGCTGTTAGTCTATAGTCTAATTTTAGGCAGATGTGCACCTTGCAATCGGCGCCGACCCACCGCCGATCAGCGCTGATCGGCGGTTGGTCGGCGCTGATCAGCGCTGATCGGCGCCGATTGCAAGGTGTGCATCTGCCTAATTTTGTAAGTAATTACATAAAGCTCACTCGGCGATGCTTTGTTGCAATGTTGCACAGCAACTCGTTCGCAAAATTCTAAATCCAAATATTTAGATTAAATTTAATGATACCTAATCAAATACTTTTTATCGCATCAAAATCGCCTGATTGGGCGTACCATACATAGGAAACACGGTATAGTGTATACCAAAATTGCGTACAAAAAATCAAAAGCCTGACCTCATAATTTGTTCATGATTATTAAGTCTCCTTTTAATTTTTCCGTTGGATCCAACCTTTTATTTACTAAGTAACTGCATCAGAAAATCAAATCGAAGTTGAGGAGGAGTGTCCCCCATGTGGTCCGCCGGGGACACTCGCCTGCTCTGCTCTGCCATTGGTCAGTTGGTTGAGGAGGAGTGTCCCCCACGTGATCTGACCAGGGACACAAACGCACAGGCCCTTGTACAGATTTTAACCTTGTATAGTACCAATGTACTCTGTGTAAATCTTAATAAATTCAAATTATCGGATCGCAGATACCGAAGGTAGGACCATACCTATAGCATATACTTATACTCTTATATACGTATATTGATCCAAAATGCTAAAATGGCAACCGCGACCCAGATACGCCATCAATTGCTTCCTGCAGTGATGATTGAATCGAGATGTTTACCAATGAGATCGGTATAGAAAATGCTTTGGATTTGGCGATATGCTTTCAGGGAATTTGATCACAACCGGGGCATTGAGATTTGACATTTTTAAACCATGTATAAAAAATTATTTCTAGCAAAAACTAAAAAAAACCCACCTAAAAAATTTTTCCCAAAAAGAATTTTCACCCCCGGTATAAAATTAAAAGGTGCAAAATAACAAACAAAAAATTTAGAAAATGCTCGGAAAAAACCGGTTTTTATAAAACCCTAAAATCTTTTTTTATCCGGGTTTTTAAGATGAAATAAAAAAAATCCAAATTTGTAGAATGTTTTTGACTCATTAATATTTTTTAAAGGGTTGACAGGGCAATGCACTAGCCCCTTTTGTTTTTAAAAAGCGGGGTCAGCCTCGGGTATAAAATTAAACCTCCAAAACCATATTTCCCCTTTTTTCCCTTATCAATAATGAAGACCCCCCTCCCCCGTGAGCCCTTTTCTCCTTCCTCCCTCAAATTCTCCATACTCTCCCCTTCCCCTTTAAGCCTTCCCTTAACCACCAGACTCCCCCCACTTCCTGCTAACAAGATAAAAGCCCCCCACTCCTTCATCACAGTCCCATATCTCTAACTATCATGCTGACTCCTCTGAATCCCATCTTGATGCAGCAGTTTCCAGCCCTCAGAATACTGCTTCCGAAGTGAACCACAGACGAGAAGCCCTACCTCCTGCCCCTGACAATGTCCTTCAACGCCAGATCTGATGCTCTGATGGATGTGGGCACCTCTCCTGCTTCTCCCTCCCTATCACACCACTCCTCAGGAGTGTCATCTCCCTCAGCTACGTCTCACACCACCTCCTCCGACATATCTCCTCAGCTCTCCATCAAGACACCACCTCCTCAGGAGTCAGACACCATCTCCCTCAGCTACGTCTCACACCACCTCCCTCCGGGTCAGCCACCGTCTCCCTCGTCCGTCATGAAGATTACTGGTGGAGACAGTGAAGGAAGACGAAGCTGTGATGGAAACAACTCAACTTTACCAGTCGAAGGTGAACAAGAATGGCACGATCTATTCGAATGCCTCCGGAAGAAGATTGAGGCCTTTTTTGCATCCTTACTGTGACAGAGAACTTGGAGCGTATCGTACGGGCCAACTTTGTTCACAAGAATCACTGATGTATTTGCTTATATGATTAACGTTATTAATTATATTCTTGATCTTAACAGTATAAAATTATCATATTTCCCAATTATTAATATTATGAAAGTAACAATCACGTGATCCTTGTTCTGCTCTACCATTGGTTGAAGAGGAGTGTCCCCCACGTGATCTGACCAGGGACACAAGCTTGCTGAGCCCTTGTACAATTTTAACCTTGTATAGTACCAATGTACTCTGTGTATAACTAAGAATTTTCCCATAAATTCAAATGATCGGATCGCAGATACCGGAGACAGGGCCATACCAATACAATTATATACCAGTTATCCGCAGTAATCTGCCCAGCTTTGGTTGGGACTCGAGGGCACCCTGAAGTCTCTTCTCCTCACTGTGTAGGCAACACCAATGTCCTCCCGGCATATTGATCCTCCTGGGGAGGTACGGAACTTGTTATCATCCACAGCAGCCTTGGCCGGGGACTAATCGCTCGTAGATTCATCCCCCGTTTAGTAGTAGTTATGATGCTTTCAGTACCATTGGTAGTGTCCCCCATGTGATCTGACCAGGGACACAAGCATGCTGAGCCCTTGTACAATTTTAACCTTGTATAGTACCAATGTACTCTGTGTATAAATCTTAGTAAACTCAAATGATCGGATCGCAGATACCAATACTCCAATATACCCATTATCCGCAATGAGCTGCCGAGATATGTTATCAAGCTTTCAGTTCCAGCAATTTCATCGCTTAGCTTCATGGAGTGCAATTTTTAATCATCTCACAGGCCCAGACTCATTGTTGACAGCTTATAACAGCCAGATTCGCGAACGCGCATAGTATAGTATTTGCGCGCGCGCAATCAGAGCGCGCGCACAAAGTACTAGCAGGCGGGTCACGTGTCAGGTCACGTGATGTGACGTCACGAAACAGAAAAACGCCCAGAGGCAAAGGAAGACATTGTCCAATTTCAAAAAACTTGATATCCCCGTGATCAGCTCACTGAGATCTACTATCGCGTCAAAGTGCCTAAAAAACTTTGAAAAAAGGGCGCACCCTACAGTTTCTCAGAATAGTGCGCACCCACTTTCTGAGAATAGTGTGCACACACCTTCTCAGAATAGTGCGCACGCATTTTCTCAGAATATAATAGTGCGCACGCACTTTCTCAGAATAGTGCATACGCCTTTTCTCAGAATAGTGCGCACGCACTTTCTCAGAATAGTGCGCGCGCCTTTTCACAGAATAGTGCGACACCTTTTCTCAGAATATTGCGCACGCACTTTCTCAGAACATTGCGCACGCACTTTCTCAGAACAGTGCGCACGCACTTTCTCAGAACAGTGCGCACGCACTTTCTCAGAACAGTGCGCACGCACTTTCTCAGAATAGTGCGCACGTACATTTTCAGAATAGTGCTCGCATATATTTTCAAGGAAAAGTGTACGGACGCGCGCGCTTCGCGCGCGCGCCCGCCGAAGGCGAAGGGGTCAGACAACGTCTGACAACGCATTTCTTGTCTTCGGCGCATTTCTTGCCTTCGGCGGACGCGCGCGCTTCGCGCGCGCGCCCGCCGAAGGCGAAGGGGTCAGACAACGTCTGACAACGCATTTCAGAGCACATTTTCCAATGGCTTGAAATTAATCACCACTCAAATGCAAGACCGAAACCATAAACAAAGTTCAACAATTCATAATTCCAGCAAAAAGAAAATTGTTGTTTAATATTGAAAGAAGTGTGAAGTCTTTAAAATAGCTAGTTTATTCAAAACAAGGAATATATCTATCTATATTATATTGGCATTATCAGTATCACATAAACCAATGGGAACATAATGTTGTTTAAAACACCTTTTATATAGTTGATATAAAATTGAAAAATCATTAATTTGGGTGCACGAGTTACCATTTCAAATAAGTGTCACGTGACATCATCGGATGATGTCATGACCATGCGTGACGCCACTCAACCGAACATTTGAAGTGACATGCCAAATAAATATAATAATCGTTAATCCTTTTAGGAGGATAGAAAATAATATTAAAATGGAAAGGTCAATTTTAAGCGTGCCCAAAACAGAAACCGCAAAAACAGTAGTTTTCAGCAGCGTTTTGGGGCAGAAATTAAAAATTCTCTCAAATCAACGATTAAAAAGGCAATTGGTCCTCTAAGAACGCCTTTACAGCACAAATGTACGAACGATGCTCAAGTTATTATATATACTTATTTTCAATAGCCACGAAGGAGCTTCCAGCATCGTTCCTGACGCTACAGCGCACCAATGCACCATACACACGCACGTCACCATATTATGACGTCACCACTTCGTCACCACATGTTCTACCGGTGTGACCAGTAGTGCTTGTGAGTAATGGAAGCCCCAGGGTTTCTCTGCTGCTCCACACCTCGTTGCTGTTGTTGCTGCATCCCAGTCTGTTGCTGGATCAGGGCTGCGGCTTGACCCTGACCCTAGAGGGGGAAATGTAAGGGGAATATAGAGGGAAATATTCAATGGGAACTTAAAGCAAAGTTGGAAATCGTCATGCCATCGACTAATCAGCGCGTGAGTTCACGGTCAACTCTGACACTGATTGGTCAATGTCAAATGAAAACACCGTCCGAGTTACCTGTGAGACTTGTTGCATGTGCTGGATGTAGTTGGGGAACTGCATGTAGCCCATGTTGAAGAGGTTCTTGTCCGCCCCTATCATCTTGCTGTACTCGTTGGAGCTAGTCGCAGGGATGTGAGACATGCTGGCCGCAGCCGTTGCAGCCGCCTGCGATATTTCTCATATTATTCTACAAACACAGTACCAAGTTGCAGTGATTCGATCAAGTCTTGTCTCTGTGTTATACTTATGATTGACTATTTAGCTAAATGTAAGACTATTTAGCTAAGTTTCTCGGTACCTCTGGGGGTTGGTTTTCGACTCACCAACGAAAAACACCTGCCGACTTTGATAAATCGATCTGCAATTTTAAACCAGTATATTGATCGGCAGTCCCAACCATCTAAACATTGGTAAGCTATAAAGTCTGCCTACCGCTGCTTGTTTGTTAGCCGCTGCTGCTGCCGTGTACACCTCCTTGTACTCCGGGGTTTCGTAGCCGCCGAACTGCGAGGCCGTGCTGGAGTCGGCCGAACTGCCGAAGGTGTTGGTAGCAGGGTAGCTCGGTCTGGGGAAGGATGGTGCTTACAGGGTTTATGAGAGTGTATGAGAAACCTCATCGTGGGTCATTCGGTTTCGTAGAAGATTTTCACAGAGAGTGTCTGTGTGCTTATGGCGACAATAAAAATTAACTCATCTATTTGGATCCTTAGCTGTACGGTATACTCCAAAGATGGCGATAAAATAGCCCTGCATGACCCATAATATGTGTCCACATGGATCGATCGATAAAAACGCTTACTGTAAAATGCACGCATATGGAATATACCGAATTGAACACTGTAAAGTGTAAACTCACACAGTAGGTTTCTGAGTCTGCGGGTAACTCAGGGCTGCAGGACTAAACGGGTGGTAGTAGTTAGCAGCTGCAGCGTACAGGTTGTTAGGGTACGGGTGTATGGGGTAGTGGTACCCCAGCACGGGACCAGCTGGGTATCCCCCGCTGATCCCAGTGGGGGCAGCCGTCGTGGAGATACCAGATGTGATGCCTGCACCTACTGAAACACAAGGAAATGTTTTAAAATGAGTACAGGTTGTTTGGGTACGGGTGTATGGGGTAGTGGTACCCCAGCACGGGACCAGCCGGGTATCCCCCGCTGATCCCAGTGGGGGCAGCCGTCGTGGAGATACCAGACGTGATACCTGCACCTACTGAAACAAAAGGAAATGTTTTAAAATGAGTACAGGTTGTTAGGGTACGGGTGTATGGGGTAGTGGTACCCCAGAACGGGACCCGCTGGGTATCCCCCGCTGATCCCAGTGGGGGCAGCCGTCGTGGAGATACCAGACGTGATGCCTGCACCTACTGAAACACAAGGAAATGTTTTATTAAAATGAGTACTACGTTTGTGGAGATACCATACGTGATACCTGCATCAACTGAAACACAAGAAAATATCTTAGAAGGAGTACTAAATGCGTGGAGATACCAGATGTGATGCCTGCACCTACTGAAACACAAGAAAATGTCTTAGAATGCATAGGATATTCGATTTCTCTGTAGGAAAGTAGAACCTGTTCAAATATGTAGAGGTTAGGATTTTCACTTTTCATAGCAACGAGCAGATTAAATTCGGTAGAAAAAAGAGAAAAATAAGATACAGATTGACAAAAAGACAGACAGTTCTGGTACCATGAGGTGGTTGATGTGAAGCAGTTGACAGTTGTTGCTGCTGTTGCTGCTGAACTTCAGTCGATGTCCTGTGCCCTGCCGTGTAGTGTGTCGGCTTCTCCGGTACGACACCCTGGGAGCTGAACGTAGAGTCTGCCAGCTGTTGTAACTGCGATATAGGGGGAGTTTTAGGGGGTGGTAAAAGCTGTTGTATCTGCAATAAAGGGGGAGTTTCAGGGGGTGGTAAAAGCTGTTGTATCTGCAATAAAGGGGGAGTTTCAGGGGGTGGTAAAAGCTGTTGTAACTGCAATAAAGGGGGAGTTTCAGGGGGTGGTAAAAGCTGTTGTAACTGCAATAAAGGGGAGTTTTAGGGATGGTAAAAGCTGTTGTAACTGCGATGAAGGGGGGAGTTTCAGGGGTGGGAAAGACATGATAATAATCCTTTTTCCTCACTAGGACCGCTGGGAACTGCTTCCGATTCGCGTCGGCGGTTATCAGGGCAGCTCTTAAAGTGAAAAAAACACTCGACTGTTTAAATGATGAAGCAACTCCAGGCACCAATTGGACGACCATTGGAATTAGAAAATTGAAACGCAATGACCCATATGTGTGCAATATGAGCATGGGTCGATCGATAAAAACGCGTAAAATTCGACAGAAATTCCATAAAAATTACATTGCGCGCACTGTAAAATGCGCGTCTTTATCGATCTCTTCATGGGTCGATGACATGCCAGTAACTGTCTATGGGAGTGGTGGGTCTCGTAGGAGTTGGTACTGGTTGTGTTGTAGTACCTCGCATCGTACCCGCTCGATTGACTGTGTTGCTGTGGCGGAATGTTGCTCACACTGCTTCCCTCGCCGTAGTAGAAACTGAAGGAGGCAAAAGGATATCAAATATATTTACCTGGTGAACCGGAAGGGAAAGTTTCACAGAAAATGTGATCAATAAACGCAGCCATTTCCCACGGGAAGGGCTGTGTTGATATCAATGGGGGTGGTAAGTTTGGTATACCGGACAATGGAGGAGCCAAAATGCCTCCCCTTAATCTTGGTATACATCATAACAGAGTTAACCATACCCAGGCTCGCCCTACACTTGGGCTAACCTCTAATCACGGGCTCCCCCTATACACCGCTCCCCTTAATCTTGGGCTTACCCACTTCCCCTTGGTCTCACCCCCTAAACAAGGGATCGCCCATACCAGACTCGCCCTTATCCTGGGCTATACCGCATATGGCTCCCCCTACCTTGGGCTTCTGAATGCCTTGGGCTAACCCCCCAAACACGGGATCAACCATACCAGACCAACCCTTATCCTGGGCTATACCGCATATGGCTCCACCCTACCTTGGGCTTCTGCAATGCCTTGGGCTAACCCCCAAACACGGGATCCACCATACCAGACCAACCCTTATCCTGGGCTATACCGCATATGGCTCCACCCTACCTTGGGCTTCTGCAATGCCTTGGGCTAACCCCCAAACACAGGATCCACCATACCAGACCAACCCTTATCCTGGGCTATACCGCATATGGCTCCACCCTACCTTGGGCTTCTGCAATGCCTTGGGCTAACCCCCCAACACGGGATCCACCATACCAGACCAACCCTTATCCTGGGCTATACCGCATATGGCTCCACCCTACCTTGGGCTCCCCCTCGCTGTAAATATGGGCTCCCCTCCGTTATATTGGGCCACCCCATTCACTCATCCCATGCCCTCTCCCCCCTAGTTTGGGCTCCCCCATGATCAAAACCCGGACTACCCCATATCAACTCGGGCTCCCTCATGATAACTCGGGCTACCCCCATAAAAACTCGGGCTACCCCTATACTAACTCGGGCTCCCCCCCAGTATTTACTCGGGCTCCCCCAATATTAACTCGGGCTCCCCATGATAACTTTGGCTCCCCCTTGATAACTCGGGCTCCCCCCCCCCCCCAATATTACTCGGGCTCTCCCCCATGTTATCTCGGGCTCCCCCCGTATTATTGTATTAACTTTGGCTCCCCCATACCAACTTGGGCTCCCCCGTACCAACTTGGGCTCCCCCGTACTAACTTGGGCTCCCCATATTAACTTTGGCTCTCCCGTACTATCTGGGGCTCCCCCAAACCAACTCGGGCTCCCCCGTACTAACTTGGGCTCCCACATACCAACTTGGGCTCCCCCGTACTATCTGGGCTCCCCCGTGCTATCAGGGCTCCCCCGTACTATCTGGGCTCCCCCGTACTAACTTGGGCTCCCCCGTACTATCTGGGCTCCCCCGTACTAAATTGGGCTCCCCCGTACTATCTGGGCTCCCCCGTACTATCTGGGCTCCCCCGTACTAACTTGGGCTCCCCCGTACTATCTGGGCTCCCCCGTACTAAATTGGGCTCCCCCGTACTATCTGGGCTCCCCCGCACTAACTGGGCTCCCCCATACCAACTTGGGCTCCCCATTCTAACTTTGGCCCCACCATACTATCTGGGCTCCCCCATACCAACTTGGGCTCCCCCGTACTTACTTGGGCTTCCCACACTATTTGGGCTCCCCCGTACTAACCTGGGCTCCCCCACACTATTTGGGCTCCCCCATGCCAACTTGGGCTCCCCAATAATATCTGGGCTCCCCCATACCAACTTGGGCTCCCCCGTACTAACTTGGGCTCCCCCATACCAACTTGGGCTCCCCCGTACTAATTGTGCTGACCCGTACTAATTGGGCTCCCCCATAGGCAAACGTTCAGAAATAACTGCTGTGAAATTCCAGAAATTATTTTCCAAAATATGGCAAATTTAACGAAAATGGCTGCCAATCGTAAAACCTTCACTGTAGAGATATGAAAATCTGATATACAGGGTGTTTCAAGACTCGTGTCCAAATTTAAATTAGTAATAATTAACTTTGTGAACGAGCAAATTAGGTGCAATTAGTTTTAAGAAGTGACAGAGGTCCCCCATTTTAGTTATTTCCAAAAAAATTGTCTCAACAATCATTTTTTGACAATTTTGCATTCCATCAAAATTTCCATCGAAAAAATGTCAAAATCAGCTCTTTCTGACAAAATGTGGGTACTGGGTAGACATGGTCAAGAATTTCTATGCCAATGGAAGTAGTCGGATAGCCACTAGGAGGGCTCTTTGCAGGATACATATCAAAGAAGGTCAGAAAACACATTTGAAGACCATTCAGCGCCAGGTTCACTGTCTGGATGGGTCTGAGTAATACCATGGTCTCATGGGGTTTTCGGATCTCATTTTTTGAGGATGAAGATGAGAAGGCGGAGATGATACTAGGGCAAAAATTAAAGCTAAGTTGCCTAGAAAAGTTATTACAGTCCTTAAAATAAAGAAAATACTTGATTCCTGTATTTTCCAACAAGATAGAGCCCCTCCCCAATTCTCACGGAAGTTTGGCTTGGCTGATTGGCTGAGGGAGCATTTTGGAGAGAGACTGATCCCAAGGGAAGCAGACTTCTGCTGGCCTCCCTTCAGTCCTGACCTAAATCAGGCTATTTTTTCTGGTGGGGCTATTTCAAAGATCGTGTCTGTTCAGATCCAGTCCCAAAAACCATTAAAAAACCATATATGGTCAAGGATGATCTATTTATCTCCATCTTAATGTGATAACATGCATTCGATAACACAGTACATTATAATATCTCACTTGACATTTTCATTATCAGGGCGGTAATACGCATTTACGAGTTTGGGGAGGGGCTGGGCGAGTGAAGCGAGCCCAATAAATTGAGGTCCAGGGGTGAAACCCCTGGCAGGCGTAAGGGAGGCGGAGCCCCCGCAAAATTTTTAGTATGTGTGGGGAGCCTAAGTTGGTATGGGGGAGCCCAAGTTAGTACGGGGCAGGAGCTCTTCCACGAACGGAGTTACGAAGATTTTTATGTAGTTTGCGGTTGAGTTACGGGCAAAGTTACGAAGGAAGTAGAATTTGGCTTCCACGAAACTCACCATAAGTAGCGTTAATTTGTATCCCGCAAATATTTACGGGGTTTTCTATTTTCTTCGCAAGTAGAGCCGTGATATGTTATGATTGCCTTATATGGAAGGTAATTAGTGTATATAGCATTGGGAAATCTTCGTAACTCAGATTTTCTTCGTAACGCAAGATTACGGAAATGAAATCGTCACATAAGTTACGGGGATAGTTAGGGGGATTAAAAAGCATACTTACGAAGATTTTTTCTTCGTAAACCGGCAAATGTAGGGAGTCCCAACAACAGAATTAACTATTCCTATTGATTCGGAGGGTATGTCTGCATGATTATTTTAAGTGATTATTTTAAATGAGCGTGTATATTATCAAACTATTTACATTGTTCATATTATCACATTCATCACAACCAGTATTATTACTACTACCTATTTTAGAAAACATGTCACGAATCCCAAAATCGTGACATTTTCTATTTGTCTTGTTCCATTTTGTTTGACCTCCAACGTTTAGAATTAAAACTGCCCTTTTGTACGTCCACAATCCACATAGTTACACAGTGGTTTTTGTCAGGAAAATGTACATTTCATCCAAATTTGAGCTATGAGAGTATGAGGCCGACGACCAAATTTTTCCATTGGATCGTTGCATTAAATCAATGGATCACGGCTGTTAAATGATGCATCATTCATTCATGTAATTACACCGTCTATAAATGCATAGGTATAGTTTGATAATACAGTAAAACAGAGATATGATCGGATCAAATCACAGCACTTCTGTAGGTAGGTAGGTACTGTGGTTTGTAGATTAAAATTGGTACCTACATCATATATCAGCCAAAAGGCAAAACCATCCATCACCATCGAAAGTCGAAACAGTGCTAACATGGATATTGGATAATGGATAGGCATTGGATAACTAATGAACACGATATATCAAACATAATGTTAGAAACACAACGGAAACAAAACACTAATATGATTACGAAGACCACCCAACTATCACGGCTATGCTAACATATCCATTACATGCATACCTACTCCACACCATATATAGGCATAATCCGTTACAAATATGGTAAATAGTACTGTATACGCGGCTAAATAAACACACATAAAATTCTTCGTAACTCTGTTTGGTGGAAGACATTTTGGGTAATTATCGCGCACGTAAAGTTACGAAGTATTTTCGTGGAAGACAAATAAAAATCTTCGTAAGAGTTATGGGGTTTTTGAAAGTTACGTAAAATATTTACGGGCTCTTTTCGTGGAAGACCTCCAGCCCAAGATAGTACGGGGGAGCCCAGATAGTACGGGGGAGCCCTAATGGCACGGGGGAGCCCAGATAGTACGGGGGAGCCCAAGTTGGTATGTGGGAGCCCAGATAGAACGGGGGAGCCCAAGTTAGTACGGGGGAGCCCAAGTTGGTATGGGGGAGCCCTGATAGTACGGGGGAGCCCAAGTTGGTATGGGGAGCCCAGATAGTACGGTGGAGCCCAAGTTAGTATGGGGGAGCCCAAGTTGGTGTGGGGGCCAGTTAGTGCAGGGGGCAGATAGTGTATACCTGACATACCCCACTCTACATACCCAGTGTATACCCACCTCGTGTATACCCCCACTCTACATACCAGTGTATACCCGATATCCCTCTACATACCCAGTGTATACCTGACATACCCCACTCTACATACCCAGTGTATACCTGACATACCCCACTCTACATACCCAGTGTATACCTGACATACCCCACTCTACATACCCAGTGTATACCTGACATACCCCACTCTACACACCCAGTGTATACCTGACATACCCCACTCTACATACCCAGTGTATACCTGACATACCCCATTCTACATACCCAGTGTATACCTGACATACCCCACTCTACATACCCAGTGTATACCTGACATACCCCACTCAACATACCCAGTGTATACCTGACATACCCCATTCTACATACCCAGTATACACCTGACATACCCCACTCTACATACCCAGTGTATACCTGACATACCCCACTCTACATACCTAGTGTATACCCGACATACCCCACTCTACATACCAGTGTATACCCGACATACCCCACTCTACATACCCAGTGTATACTCGAATTTAACTTATTGCACACCCAACAGTAGGATTACATCCCCCTCCCCTTTTGCACCCCCGTCTAGTTTTTAAAAGCTTCTCTTCGATCCTGCCGGGGGCTGCGCCCCCAACCTTTGCCGTACCTTGCTCACTGTGCAGGCCACAGAGTCCTACCAGAAAAATTTCCTTCAGTTGCTCGAGGCCTCCCTTAGAAAAACTTAAAGCCTTAACAAGGATTTTCTTCAAAACCTTTAAATCAAAATTTACGCTCAATTTAACAGAAATTTCCTTGAAATTCACCATTTTCAAATTAAAAAAACAAATAACATGAATTTACTTGTATTTTCCTGCGAAATGAGGGCTCTGAAAAATTGAAATTTGGTTACGAAAATTTAGCCCCCCCCCCCCCCCCCCCCCATTGAAAAGTTCAGGCCCCCTTTTAAAAAAGTTAGGGGTCTTGGCCCCATCACTAGCTCAAAAAATGTGTAGTGGCACGACCCCGACGTTCGCCATTGAGAGAAACACACCTAACTATAATTGCATTGATCTTATTAATTGTATATGATAAATTGAAATTTTCAATATTAGAATAAATGAAATTGATAATGGGACCGTTCACATATTGCGCTAACATTTTTGACTGCGAATTTAAACCCCCACCAACCACCTTCCCCTTGTAATCGAGTGTACACTTGCCCAGTGCAGTGCTATAATACACCATGTCCCTAAGCCATTTATCCGTAATCATATCAAAAATCCCGTTCCCTTTAGCACATAACGTAACGTCATGCGATTGTGAACGATCCCTAAAAATAACAATGAACAATCCAAAAAAATTAATTATGATTAAAGCTAGAAATAGATGCTTTTAGATTAGTGCATTACATTCAAGAAATAGAAATTTCGGGACGAACAGTTCAGAGATGAATCGCGAACGATTAAACGTCGCAAATAACGGATCCAAGGTACATTAAAAATAAAGTTAAAATTAAGTACTTTAAATACATTCTTGGTCTTCTCCAGATTCTATATTCTTATATTAGTATATGAAGCTATATACTAGGTAATTAAGTTATATAAATTTATAACAATTGCGGTGAAAGTAACTGGCGTATTCCTAAAACAATAATACTTCAATCTAAATCGATGTGAGAGAAAGAACTATAACTAAAGTCTTATCGTTCAAAATAGCTGACAACATTAACTCTAAAAAGTCAAAATTGCAAACATTAGATCGTTCATAAAATAATTGTTTACATTTAAGCTATGATCGAACTATGAGCCACTGCCAGTTAGTTTCACCGCGAGACATAAAAAAACATCGTAGTATTTAATAAGTGTAATTTAAAATGACTAACCGTACGACGCTGCGATGCTCCACTGAGTAACCATAAGATGCCAGCAGCGGGACCAGCCTGTCTGCAACGAACCCAAACACCTGAGCACCGGGTGAACGAGGCCTAAAATGGGAAATGCGAACAAAACGGATAAATCTCAGCACATCTCGCTTCGACGGCAAAGATGTGCAGAGGTCAACAGGGTCACCGATAAAATGGCTGAACGATGCCATGATTCAGATCAGAACTTGAGGATGCGAAACCGCTGCTTCCTCCTCCTCCCCTATATATACCCCTGGTAGTGTCCCCCATGTGATCCACCGGGGACACTCGCCCTCTCTGCTCTGCCATTGGTCAGTTGGTAGAGGAGGAGTGTCCCCCATGTGGTCCGCCGGGGACACTCGCCTGCTCTGCTCTGCCATTGGTCAGTTGGTTGAGGAGGAGTGTCCCCCACGTGATCTGACCAGGGACACAAGCTTGCTGAGCCCTTGTACAATTTTAACCTTGTATAGTACCAATGTACTCTGTGTATAAATCTTAATAAATTCAAATTATCGGATCGCAGATACCGAAGGTAGGACCATACCTATAGCATATACTTATACTCTTATATACGTATATTGATCCAAAATGCTAAAATGGCAACCGCGACCCAGATACGCCATCAATTGATGATTGAATCGAGATGTTTACCAATGAGATCGGTATAGAAAATGCTTTGGATTTGGCGATATGCTTTCAGGGAATTTGATCACAACCGGGGCATTGAGATTTGACATGTTTAATCGGCTATCGTGATGAAATTGAAATGTCATTTCTCAGCTGAAACAACTAACCAGTAACCAACACCTACATCACAGGAAAATCTTTTCCCGTTAAGATATCATTGAATCTTGTCATGCCCGGTATCGAAAGTTATCGAGTAGCAAAATCAACAAATCATTAAAATTTACGCAGAAATGAACGTGCGGAAAATCACCTTGCTCGTGTTGCCATAGCAACGCGCGTATAACTCGTGTTTCTTGCTGATCTTCACGTGGGCCTTGTTCACAGATCCAGTATAAAATACCGTCACGGCCGTTGGTTGATATCTGATACCCTGCCTTATCCTAAGACCTTAGAGGCGTCGACTTCAATATTGTGATAGTGTCGAATGTTGACAGGGCAATAAGCACTCAGATCACATGATATCGTCGTCACTTAATAAGCGCTGAAGTCATGTCCTGCAGGTATAAAAACCTTACAATTCCTCCAAAACCATCAGTTCCCATTTTCTCTATCAACTACATTATCAAGTTTACCGAAGTACCCACCACTGCAACGATGAAGACCTTCCTCTCCCTTCTCTCCTCACCGCAGAGCTCTCCTAACCATACTCCTGTGAAGCTGCTCCAGTTACAGCCTTCCCTTCACACACCCACCGGATCTCCTGTGGCACAGCTTCCTGCTAGACAGAGACTGGAATGGCCCTCTCCATCATCCTTCATCCTGATCCCCATATCTCTAACTGCTCATTCTGACTCCTCTGAATCCCATCTTGATGCAGCAGTTGCCAGCCCTCAGAATACTGCTTCCGAAGTGGAACCACAGACGAGAAGCCCTACCTCCTGCCCTGACAATGTCCTTCCTTGCTCAGATCTTGATGCTCTGATGGATGTGGGCACCTCTCCTGCTTCTCCCTCCTCCACACCACCTCCTCAGAGTCAGCCACCGTCTCCCTCAGCTACGTCTCCCACACCACCTCCTCCGACGCCATCTCCCTCAGCTCCATCCAAGACACCACCTCCTCAGAGTCAGACACCGTCTCCCTCAGCTACGTCTCCCACACCACCTCCTCCGAGTCAGCCACCGTCTCCCTCGTCCGTCATGAAGATTATGCAGGTGGAGACAGTGAAGGGGAAGACGAAGCTGGTGATAGGAAACAACTCCTTTTACCAGTCGAAGGTGAACAAGAATGGCACGATCCTATTCAGATGCCTCCGGAAGAAGATTGGCTGTACTGCATCCCTTACTGTGACAGAGAACTTGGAGCGTATCGTACGGGCCAACTTTGTTCACAAGAATCACTGATGTATTTGCTTATATGATTAACGTTATTAATCGGCGCTGCTACGCAGCATCTCGTTCGCAAATTTCAAACCCCGCAACTCAAATCAACTAAATTATTTTTACCGCATCAAAAATTCTAATCACACCAAAAGTTATAAAGCTCCGAAATCAAGACAGCATTAAACCGTTAAGAACGCGCACGCGATTAATCTGCACGTGCAGAATATCTGTATCCATAGCAACGGCGCGACTAAGCCCGGCTTAGCCTTTCTTTCTCCTGATATTTCCTTGGCAAGCTCAAATTTAATTGTATACGGCGGCACAAACATTATTCACGTGTGAATTTACTTTATTATTAATTATATTCTTGATCTTAACAGTATAAAATTATCATATTTCCCAATTATTAATATTATGAAAGTAACAATCACGTGATCCTTGTTCTGCTCTACCATTGGTTGAGGAGGAGTGTCCCCCACGTGATCTGACCAGGGACACAAGCTTGCTGAGCCCTTTTACAATTTTAACCTTGTATAGTACCAATGTACTCTGTGTATAACTAAGAATTTTCCCATAAATTCAAATGATCGGATCGCAGATACCGGAGACAGGGCCATACCAATACAATTATATACCAGTTATCCGCAGTAATCTGCCCATTTATTTTGTCAAGCTTTGGTTGGGACTCGAGGGCACCCTGAAGTCTCTTCTCCTCACTGTGTAGGCAACACCAATGTCCTCCCGGCATATTGATCCTCCTGGGGAGGTACGGAACTTGTTATCATCCACAGCAGCCTTGGCCGGGGACTAATCGCTCGTAGATTCATCCCCCGTTTAGTAGTAGTTATGATGCTTTCAGTACCATTGGTAGTGTCCCCCATGTGATCTGACCAGGGACACAAGCATGCTGAGCCCTTGTACAATTTTAACCTTGTATAGTACCAATGTACTCTGTGTATAAATCTTAGTAAATTCAAATGATCGGATCGCAGATACCAATACTCCAATATACCCATTATCCGCAATGAGCTGCCCAGATATGTTATCAAGCTTTCAGTTCCAGCAATTTCATCGCTTAGCTTCATGGAGTGCAATTTTTAATCATCTCACAGGCCCAGACTCATTGTTGACAGCTTATAACAGCCAGATTCGCGAACGCGCATAGTATAGTATTTGCGCGCGCGCAATCAGAGCGCGCGCGCACAAAGTACTAGCAGGCGGGTCACGTGTCAGGTCACGTGATGTGACGTCACGAAACAGAAAAACGCCCAGAGGCAAAGGAAGACATTGTCCAATTTCAAAAAACTTGATATCCCCGTGATCAGCTCACTGAGATCTACTACCGCGTCAAAGTGCCTAAAAAACTTTGAAAAAAGGGCGCACCCTACTGAGAAAGTGCGAGTGCACTATTCTGAGAAAGTGCGAGTGCACTATTCTGAGAAAGTGCGCGCGCACTATTCTGAGAAAGTGTGTGCGCACTATTCTGAAAAGTGCGCGCGCACCATTCCAAGAAAGTGCGCGGGTACTATTCGATTCGGAGAAAGTGCGCGCGCACTATTCGATGAAGCAACCATGTGCGCACAACCGCTTCCATCCACAAAAGTGAAGAAATTTAAATTAACTAAAGGGAAGCGCCGCGCGCGCTAAATTTTATCATATGGCGCGAACATTACAGCAAGAAAGTACCGGCGCGTTCCAAAAACGCAAACCATTGAAGCCCTAAAAGTGTGACGAAAGTGTGACCTCATGTCGTTAGTGGGTGTGCCTAAAAAGTTGTATCACCTTGAATGTTAATAAATACATTTAACATCATAGCCATCGCCCATCACTCAGATCAGAAATTCTTTCAGCTGTCAGTACTGAGTCCTGAATTCTGATTAGAGTTACCAAGCCTTTCTGTAATTCGATTTCAGACCAATTCACCTGCAGTACAGGAAACTGTAGGATGTCGCTAATTTCTTTGAGTGAGGTAACAAAATTCTTGACATTATTTCGAAAGTCGGAAGTACCCACACCCACTCACGCAGACATTTCACTCGAACATTTTTCCCTCACATGATTGCCCTAGGATGTAGCCATGACCTACTCAATCAACAGTTCTAAGTCAACCTCAAACTTCTCAGCCAAGAGTTCGCATCAATAATGCAACTTCTTATGTCATTAATAAAGTCTCCCTGAAGTAAAACTTACAAATTTACTTAAAATTGGAAGCCAAGCTAAGAATCTTTCTTTTAGTAGTTCCTTGGAGTCATAGATTAATTACACCCAACGCCCAATTCACAAATCAGATCATTCGAGATTAATTATTGACCCAGTCCAGTGAAAATTACTATCTGATGGAGACTGGGTTGGTTTTTACTTAAATAATGAAATTTGAAAAAACGGACTTTCAATTTAAATGAACTGTAGTGATCGTGTACCTATTAGTAAACGCGGCATAAACTCAAAATCAGGCCTGACTTTTTAGGGTTATCAAACGTTTGCTTTCATTACCTTACAGAAATCTTCTTCCTAATCTGGAAAATTCTATAATTAATAATGATGTTCCTTTTGCAAAACCAATTACACCAATAACTGAATTGCATATAGATTTCTGCAGCACGCAACTTAAAATTAGAAAATTCCGTAACATCGTAAATCTGTTAAACATTTGATAAATTGTAGACAGCTAAAATAGATTTGCCCTATTTTATTTACCTAGCAGTGTGTCCATAGTGATTAGTGATAATCGGAAATATGCGTGATCATTATTTGATCATTTAACGTAAATTGATTAATTGAGCTCTGCATTTCGTCTGTAGCTCAAAGCTATGCCTGTAATCAAATAAACTTATGTCATCTTTCGAGGATATCGCATGTCGCGAAGGTGATTAAAATGACCTCATTATCTTGATTCCAGATAGCAAATTGATGACGTTGAACCGCACGTTTTTGTTTGCAGCTTGTATCATGTAACCATCGGTTGCTTTTAGAATGATTTTGTGCAAGTTTCGTGCAGAATTTGTGCAGAAATGAAAATTAATACTATCTTGCAACAAATTGAGAAATTACCGACGATTTGTTTTAAATAATGACAGGATGATGGAGATCCGCTTTGGCCAAGTTAAGTCATAATATTTCATAACCACTCCACAATGACTAAGGCGATTTCAGAGGGACCGTCCACATATTACGCAATAAGCTAGGGGGAGGGAGCGGGCTCTCAAATGACTCCCATGTTATTGTGACAAATACTGATTTAGAACTTGATTACGAGGAGGGGTTAAAATCGGTCAAAAAATAAAAATCAGCCAAAAAGTTTAATATTTTAACGCTTCCGCTATCATTTAGTGGCAATATTTTCCATACATTCAAGTAACATAACTCTGCTCAAGAAGCAATTCTCACCAGTTTTATGCGGAAAGGTGTTGATTGGGAAACATATTATATATGTGACAAAAAGTTGCAACTCTCTCGGTCACACCTAGCAATCAGTTGTTATATAATATGCGAGTACGATGCCATTAAAATTGAAAGTGGCCTGGCATGCTCCATAGATTACTATAGTGTCAGAAATATTTCTGGCGACATTCTGAAAAATCGGATTATAATTTCCTGATATCTGATCGTTATTGATCGTTCATGGATTCCAGAAAACATTGTCATGATACATTAAAATCTCGTCGCCTATAATATTTCTGGTAAAAAGTTGTACTATCACAGCTCTTTTAAGTTCTATAGGACCTACAATATTTTTGTCGGCATTGAAAGCATTTGGAGCCGTGATTAAATGCGTCTGTATTATAAATAGCAGCGGCAATAGCAGTAACGAGAATTGTTTCGTAAATTGCATGCAGCAGTTCTTTGGAAGTTGTTTTCTGAAGCCTTAGTCTATATTTCTGCAGAAGGACAGCAAAAGTTGCTTTTTTTGCGTTCGGAGGTTCTTTCTCAAGAACTCTAGGCTGTTTCCAACATAAGCCACAATATGATATTTAATGTGCCCATATCAATTCTGCCATTCTGGCATACCCCCACCTCATTACAGAATTTCTTCCAAAATATCAATTATTCCGTCAGAAAGTGATTTTTCTAAATTTATTAGATACTACTTGGAGGGCTGATGGGCCTGCTATTGTCTCACTCGGCGCGCCGCCCGCCTCGATTTCTGACCAAGTTACCAACAGCTTGCCCCTAACCCGCGTCCTATTCTGTGCGGCTGGCTGTGGCCTGTGCGCACGTAAGCATCTGGTTAGATGAAACCAAAGACAGCAGAATGAAGTAAGTAAAAAGATAGGTTGATAGGAACTGAAGTTGCCGAAGTGCGTTGTATGATGGCACAAGGTGAATGTTGATGTCAAAGGAGCAAATGACGGAATGAAGTTGCAACGCGTGCGTGGTTAGGCATTAGGGGACACTAACGCATTGTTCGACTGGTCTTACCGTGAATTATTATTTTTCCTTCATTTGTATACTGAATAAAGCTGCGTAAGAAATGTAAATAAATTAAAAAATTAAAAAATTAATTTTTTTTAATAATTTTAGGTCTGGTGCGCGCTCAGACTAATCGCAAAATCAAATTCATGATTTTTACGCCGCGCATTTCGTCTTGTAAGTTCGTAACTATATCTGAAATAACTTTGCGACGCGCGCAGAGTTTCTGCGTTGCGCGCAAGATTAAAATGCGCGCGCGTCGCGTTTTGTTAGTTCAACAGTTTTGTTTTCCCTTACGTTTACGTGAAGTGCTCTGAATCGAACTCAGTGAAACTCTCAATAATTTTGAAACACGCCGAGACGTAGGAACATCGTTCGATTAGAATTTTTTTCATCGGTTGAACTCTAAGTCTACTGCTTAGAGATTTTTTGTAATAACGTCCCACTTTCCTAAACTTCCGATAACTGTCGTCCAAAATATTCCTACATGCCTCATGAACTTTAAAGTTTAAAAGCATCAACATTTAAAAACAACATCTCGACAGCTTTAATCACTAACGTAATAGTAACACTACATTGCGAACTACTTTATGTTGCACGTGCGCAAATATCCAATCTCCATAGCAACGGCACCTCATTTCTCCCGTTTGCATTCGTTTCTCTTGATATTTTCTTGGCAAGCTCAAATTTAATTGTGTACGGGAGCACAAACATTATTCACGTGCTCTTACGAAATTATAATTAAGATTCTTGATAGGACCTCAAGATGGATATTGGATACTCGTACAAATATCAAAATTTAGTGATTAAGAAGATCAAACATGAAATTTTGATGGATGTTTGGTCGCCAATATAACTTTTGAGCTAGCTTCGCCTGGCGGAAAAGAAAATCACTGTTACCTGAACGCTTTGTTACCGGGTTCCATGTAATCAACCTGACAGTGGAGGTCGTTGGAAGCTCATCAGCAAACTCTTTAAATTCCTCAAATACTTTTAGAAGTTCAGCTGAGGTACATGCAATGACAAGCCGGAAAATTGCTTTTCATTGTCAAAAAAGATTATGCCATGCAACGAACAAGGAAACATGTTCGTTACAAAGCAATCTCAGAAAATTGATTTGGTACTTGATCAATTGAAATACCAAGTTAATATGCCGGGACGAGTAATAGGCGTTTGAAATGATGTCATCATCATAGCACAAAGCTGTAAGTTGATGACGATGAACCGCATGGTTTTTCTTGCGTGGGGTTTCTCTATGGTATATAAATGTGGAGAATCATTGCTCTTCTCAGTTTTACCTTTTATTTGAGACTGATCGAAGTTTTTCCTTTGGTACGGTGGAACTCATGCCTACTCATTTTTTAACGTGAGTTTTAATTTCGCAATGTAATATCGAAATATCATACTTTCAATATGGTACCCAATGGCATATTTTCTCAAACGATAAACATTTCGTAAAACTTAAAAGTCCAAACTCCTGTTTTCTTCAGAAAACCAAGCGAGAAAATTAAACGTTAAGAGCCAAAATTAGACCAAAATGTAAACTTCTGTTTATAAGAATTCATGGCGTTTTAATTTTAAAAGTCTTGATTTTGAATCGGAATATATTATCCGATTTCATATTTTCATACAACAGATCACACGTGTTCAGACTTTCAAATTTTCGCACATTATTGTTTTACAGGGGGTTTGACATATATAAACTTGGCCTGTCATAGCCCAGTTATCAAATGTTAAAACATAAATTAGGATCGCATTCGTTCTTTAATAACATGTTTAAAATTAAGAGGTTGGAAGAGGCGCCGGATAATTTAGGAGTATTATTAAACAAATTCAAGCCTATTTATAGCAGGTCACAGTATATTAGATATAAGTTTAGGTATGAATACTTGTGCAGCAAAATATATTCAGCCTAAGACTGTCCTGTTGCTGCTTTAGCTGTCAAAGCATCTCAAAATTTGCTTGCGCAATGAAAAATGAATACGGCAGTTTAAGATGATAATTTTAAATCTCAATATGAAATGGGGGTTTTTAAATTCTACTTTACTCCTTTCCCCCTTTTCCCCCGGAAAATAAATAACTTTTTATTTTCAGTTCCCAAAGTAATAACTCTGATTCAGATAAAAATTAAATTGGTGAAAAAAATATTATATTATATTTTGTTTTTCCCCTTTCTTTAAAAAAATTGCAGGAGCTCTAAAAATTCCTTAAAAACTCAAATGAATCTTCGGTCTTCAATAAATCGATAGTTATTTAATAAAATGAAAGGTTCTCTGGTAACTCCTACATAGGAGCCCTGTTCAAACCTATTGCTAAACCTAACCCCAAAACCTGTCTTCTTGTACATGTACCGTGTCCTAATTTGGCATCCTCCATACTTCCAATGCTTATACTTGTCCAAAACCTGCCCAGTATACCCCAGTCGGGAAATTTAAAACCCAAAAAAACAGAAATTAGGAAAATTTTTTGTAACACAATATTTCTAAAGTAAATTTTACATTCAGGGTGGTATCCAGTGTTGATGGACCCTTCAACCACGGCCCAAAACAAAACGGCCCCTCAATTTATAAAGGTAAACGACACAAACTCCCCAAGCCCCGAGACCCCCCAAAGGGGGGTCACCCCCAGAACGGGGTGGGGAGGCCCCCCCACCCAACCATCCTGGTCCTGTTTACCCCGACATGGCCCATCACGGGGGGGGAAAGTAGCCAGTGGGGAATTTCTCAAAAAACCCCCGACACTTCGCCCCAATCCGACCGTTTCTGCCCATGACCCTATTAAGACGTAAAATTTGTAAACCCAGCGGACGATTATTATTCTATTTAGAAAGTTAGGACTGTGGTACTTATTTTAATGAAAGTTCTTTTTTGAATATTAAGTTGCATAACATTATATTGTTTTTTAAATCAAATAATTGTTGGGATATAAAAAGTCAAATGCTTCAATGGGGCCCGATATAAAAGCTTTTTTCAGTTAATAAAGAATCACTAGCTACAGGCGGATTATCACACAGCAAATTTCACAAGGAAGATTTTATTTTAAAAACTTAAGGTTTATTTGTTTTTCTATCACATTTTAATTTATTATTCGAAAATCGAAGATATTGTTCAGTTGCTAATTTAAACCATTATTCATTCTGTTTTTCTCTGCATATCATACATGTGTTTTTCTTTCCAAAGGGTTTTTACACCTTTTTTTACCATTTTCGGGGGGGTCTAAATATAAGTTCGGGAAAATTACAAAAAATGTTCTTGGAATATTTTATTGACTCTGCTTTTAAAATTCTTGGGGGCACCGGCCAAATTCCCCAAAAGGGAAATAAATCTCTTTTTTTTTCACATAATTTGTTGAAATTTAATTTCAATTCAAAATTACATTCCCCTTTACAAACATGACGAATAACTCCCAATAAAAACCCTTTTGGGGAAAAACCAAAAAAAACCCAAACCACTGAAACACCTATCACATGTGGGGGAAAAAGTTTGGTTTGCAAAGGGCCATTACATCCCAGGCTGGGGGGGGGGGCTGGGCAAACCCCTGGGCCCTAATCAACCGTTAAAAGAAACCCCCTAATCCCCAAGAGGGTCTGGGTTAAAGTCCCTAACAAATTTTGGGTAGTTTTAATAATCCCTAAAAATGGTATCTGAGCAATGAAAAGAGTAAAAGCTCCGGGAAATTACGGGAGGGGGTTTAAATTTATGACATCACATCCCCTTAAAAATCGTCATTTCCCCCAATTTCCTTTAAAAGGGTATTTGGATATTATTTAAAGGGGGAATTTTAAAACATTTCCTTGTCTGCAATGTACGTGAGCAGACGGGAGTGTAAGTGATAGTTTGGATGACGGGGAAAACATTTCCCTAGAAAATCCCCTTAACTGTTTATTATCTTTCCCCTTTTTTGAACTAAGTTGAATATACGTGAAAAGAAATAAATAGAAAGGGCAATTAATTTAGAAAACACTCCCCAATGGAGCATTGGGGTCCCTTCAACCTCAACTTTTGATTTTAAAAGGGTTAAAACTTCCCTTTTTTTAGGAATGAGTTTTCCCTTTTTGCAAAAAAACCCAAAAACGTGAGAATATAGGTTGTGGAAGGTATATTCAATCTAATCATTTCCCGGGTCACACAACAATTTTACAGAACTTTTACTCAAATTTGGGGTTTCCCAAATTTTTAGAAATCTCCCCAGTTACATGGGGTTTGGCATTTACCTTTTAAACCATTTCCCAAACCCTTGGTGTTTTAAAACAAATCCAAAGACCTATGTAAATAACCCAAATTTGGGTAACTGAGATGCAATTAAAAAGGGGATAAATTTGCGAAATATGAATCAAAATGATGACATTTTGCTATATTTTTTTGGGAAAAATATGGTTCAAAAAATGCATAATTGAAAAGGGAAAATTTAAAAATGCGACCCATGGTTTTAGCATGGAAACCCCTTTCATACAGTGAATATTCGGTTTTTAGGTGGGGCGGAGGGGGTTTAAAATATGAACATTGGTGTAAAAAGATAATCTGATCAGGGACAGAATTTGGGATTGGCTTTTGTGAACTGCCTCCATTGGAAAAGGTGTAAAAAATTATGTCTGAACTGGCCCGGTGAAATTAATTTCCCTGTTTCTTATCTGAATGATAAAAAGCAATTTTTTAAAACTGTTTCAAAATGAAGTGCTATACTGTCATCATTTCACCACTCTCAACCATGATAATAACCTCATCAATTCACCACTCTCAACCATGAAAATAACCTCATCAATTCACCACTCTCAACCATGAAAATAACCTCATCAATTCAGCACTTTGGGAAAACCCCGCCTACAAAAAAATTTTTTTAAACCCGAAACCCCCCCAAACCCCCAATTTTTTCATTTGTTTAAAATTAAAACTCCCGGTTTCCCCCGGAAAAATTACGGGTTAAATTAAAATACCCCTAAAAAAAAATTAGTTAAAAATTCCGGGGTTTTCTTAATCATTGGGAACCCTTAACATTGGTTTAAAAAAGCAAAAAGTTTCCTCTGGTTTATTGCCGGGGTTTCTATAAAATTAAAGGTTTTTTTTTAGGAAGGGAAAGGAAATTTGGGGTTTTTTGTGTTAGGGCCCCTTTTTTAAAAAGGCCATTTTTGTAAAAACAAAAACAAAAACATTTAATTAGGTTTCGCCCATTTGGCCCGGGTTTTATAATTGGGTTTTTGTTTCCCCGGTAAAAACCCCCAAAAAGGCCCACCCTTTGGGGCCGGGGTTTTCTCCGTTCGGCCCCACTTTTTCACCCCACCCCTTTTTAAAAACTTAAATTTTAAAAAAAAATTTAAAATCCAAAAACCCTTTGGATACCCCCAAACCCATTGGAAAGAAAAAACCAATTTGGGATTAATTTCCCCTTTTTACTTTTCCCCTTTGGTAAAAGGAAATGGGAGTTTGGCAAAGGGGTTTTGAGGGGAAATTTGGGAATCTTTTTTAAATTTCCGGAAATTTTAAAATTTTTTTTTTTTTTTTTAAAAAAAAAAAAAAAAATAATCATTGGATTTAGTAAAGCTACCGGATTTCCTCTGGTTTTATAGCCGTGGTTCCAGAAATGAGAAATAGGCCATTTCATAGCAATTGAAAATTAGGTTAAATATGTGCTAGGGTCTTCTGAGGTCATTGGAAATAAGTCACAGTTGTCTGTAGTGAACAAAAGCAAAAACATTGAATGAGGTTCCTCTGCCGTCCAGGTTGCTGGGGTGGTTCTATAATGTAAGGTTTTTCGTTTCAGGTAGCCACAGGCCCACCCTAGGATGCTGGGTTTTTTCGTCGTTCAGGCCCACTTTTTTTCGACCACAGGCCCACTTTTTAGCAAAAACTTGATCATAAAAACAGGCCCATTTAAGACATCACAGGCCCATTTGAGATAATACAAGCCCATTTGAGACAGCACTGGCCAATTTGTGATAATATATGTCCATTAATTGATACATCACAGGCCCATTTGAGACATAAAAAGGCCCAAATGAGACCACACAGACCCGTTTGAGACAAAACAGGTCCATTTGAGACATCACAGGCCAATCTTGGACATTGCAGGCCCAAAATTTCACCACCCCCTACCCCTTTTTTCCAAAAACTCCTCGAATTTCGAAATTAAAGACAAAATTTCAAAATCCAGAAAAAAGCTCGTTCTAGGATGCCAGCCACCAGCGCATCCAGGAAAGAAAAACCTTACTATAATGGGGTTGGGGAGGGTTGCAACCCCTCCACTTCTTCCTGCTTCTTCTGGTGTGGGGATATCGTTGGATTGTTTGGTCATTGGTTTCAGAGTGGGTATGTTGGGATTGTAACTTTGTTAATATATTCTTCCGTTTGAATAGTTCAAAGATTGAATTAGTTATTCCACTGCCGTTCATTTTGCTGCCGGCAATTTGAAGTGGGCTGACCTCACTTCAAATTATCACCTCATTGTGGGCTGATCTCTTTTTCTCAGCAGCTTCAAGATAATGGGCCATCATAATGAGCTATGAGTCAGAATACAATTGCCAGTCCATATGACTTTCTATATAACCATGGTAACCGACTCGGGTATGTTATTGGATAATTGATTCGGTAATAAACCAATCAGCTTGCTACATTCTACAAAAATTGCTCCACTAACGGCAAGTGCTCGTAGCGCACTCGCAATGGATAGTTGGGGTAAACATCAATGTCAGAACTGACTTTCAACTGAAATCCCCTTATTTTTCGTTCGCAGCACACCTATATTATAGCATCGAGCGATTACACTAAATCACCGGAGCCAGTACTTGGATTTAAACAAATCCTGCAATATCTGCATAAATCATCATAAGATCATACTCGTGTAAGACTGCATGTGAAGTACACAATGGCAATTATATATCAGCCACTCTCTTGCGGTTAACACGCTCTCTATTTGAGAGTACTAGGAACGCCCAGTGCCTGGCTAAATGCCAAGAATACGTCTAGCCAAAATCCCAATTGGTTTTCTGAATGCAGCACGTGAGGATATAGGTGGCATGTTGACATCAATAATTGATCACTGACTGTCAGTCAACCGTTAAAGTTCTGGGTTAAGCGAGGGTTAAAGGGCTACTTGGATGACATGATGGATACTGTAACATGGCATTTCTCTGCTCATTTGTTCGTGTACATTATTAGAACTGAGAAGATCTCACTTATTCACTTGGATCACTCCACACAGTTCCTATTCAAACTTCAGTAGCACATTAACCATCACAACATAATTAGAATATTTTATGCTGAATTGTGGTGTCTGAACTGTCTCTTGGCGGGAATTCACCAGACCACTTCACTTTGGGGTTCTGCATAGCAGACCACTTCATTCGGGTGTTCTGGATAGCAGGCTACTTTATTCTGGATAGCAGTCTGGACAGCTCAGTGTAACACCGGCCATATCAAAACGGAGAGTGGAGACAGTGAGACTGTTTCTGAGACGGACAGAAGACTGGCTGCCAAGACTGAGAGACGGGACTCGTTCCTATCCACAGTAGCCCTGACGACTGGGACCGCTGTGCTGGAGGTCCCGCGCTGGGGTTTCTGTCTGGATCTCTTATTAGTAGTCTCTTGTAGAATGTAGATCCGTCCCCCGTTAAGTAGTAGACACACTGGCTGCCAAGAGTGGCCTTTGGTGCCAGCAGATTGAACGTGCAGCTATCTCCAGTGTTTACCAAAACACCATCTTCCTCCCTACATCTAACCATTCCTCACGTTCAGGCCCATTGCGGAAGCCACAACATAGTTTATCATTATGTTGAGAATGTGTCAAATGACCCTCAGTTTAAAAGCATTGCTCCAGGAAGTGAAGAAATCTTAATAAGAATCCTTGATCACGAACAATATTTTTTTTTTATTTCAAAGGTTCAAATTATATATTGCAATAATATGTACAATAACACTTGTCAAAATTTCCTACCTATTAATGCAACATATAACTTGGGGAACACAACACAGCTTAGCCATAATAACAGTGTTCCCCTACAATTATACCAATCAAATCATATTTGTATGATAATCATAGAAGCCAGGAAATAAATAGTAAATGTGCCCATATTACTTACTTAAAATCCTAATTGATAAATTAGAGAGTTAAAATAGATAAATAAATTAGGGATATCAAACACAATTTTTATATCACACATTTAAACCTTGACGACATACATGAAACCTTGACGAAATAAATACATACAACATGATACTACATAATAGGTTGATTTTAGTTTATTAATACCTAGCATTCACAGCTGCATTTCTCAGTATGATTCAAGGTAAATACTAAAATATTATGTGTCACTAGTCATCCTATACTTCAAGGCAAAACGCCTTTTCTACAAATACCCAATGCATGCTTGAAGCTGCTGTTACTTTTACCTTGAAGGAAATACCTGGGTCCTGATTATTGTGGAAGCTGTCATTCCTGGCCGTTTGTACTTACAGACCTATGCTCTATCGTTCCTTGAGAGGTTAATACTCATGCACTTAATCTGGCCAATCACTTTGGGCATCCCATAGGAACTTGGTGAGCTGGGCCTTAAAATGGAAAGGGTAGGGGCTTGCCTGATGCTGTAAGGAGTTTTGTTCCATACAGTCATGGTTCTCCAGAAAATGATTTTTTAAAGACTCGGATGCTTTTGTAATAGTACATTTTATCCTAGTTTTATCATTCTCATTGATTACATCAGAATTACTGCGAGTATACCTTAGCTCACTCTGATTTAAGAATTCAAAACCGGTTGGGAGATTAATGAGAACCAGGTTATTGATGATTTTATAATATAAGCAGAGATCATTGTGATAGAATTTCATTTTTATGGGTAATATAGACAATTCCTTCTGCTTTTCAAAGTATTCGATATCTGTATAATGATTAAACCTCTCACCATGGATCCATTTTATTGCCTGTCTTTGGATGCTATCAAAGGTGCCATTTGATTGCTACTTAGGGGCGCCAAATAATTGAGCAATGTTCGAAGATTGACCGGACAATACTTAAGTAAAATACCTTTTTGTTTTCTATCCAATGTAAAATGACATGTACGCATTAGTAAACCCAGTTTGACCGGGCCTTAACAGTAATCTTGTCACAGTGCTCCTTCCATAAGAGTTTCCTATTAACAGTTACACCTAGATCAATCTGAGAGTCGACATAGTCAATATAAACTTGACCTAATTTATAATTGAATATTGTACATGGAAGATTATGAAGGATATTGATTTTGTTTGTGACTGATAGAGCTTTACATTTAGAGGGTGAAATTTCATCTTGTTTTTTGTGGCCCAGGCCTGAGATGATCAATGTCTGTCTGAAGTGAAGTGCTAAACTGGCCTTTTCCAAGAGGATCCGGAGGAGGCAGATCACGTCAACTAAACACAGTTTTAAGGTAACATATTACGCAAGACAGATCTCGTGACGCAGTTAATTCAGTGCGTGACACCTCCGCCTGCGTTACTCACGCCACGCAGCTGGTATGCTACCACGTGACTCCCCTCCCATAACGCTACCACGTGATCCTTCCCGAAGACTCTTTAGGAGCCTTGTAGTGAAATTCCCCCGTCATAGTCACAAGATCATTTATTTATAACAATTAAAACACAAAATATGGTTATAAAATTTAAAAAAAAATCTGATATGGAGATCGAAGGGTCTAGGAACTAGAGAAGGATTTCTTCTTCCACGTGGACCTGTGCCTCTATCACAGGTGCAGTGCCCCACAGGCTCTCTTCCAGCGTCCGTAGACCCTGAAATTAAATCTGTGATTAACAATTGACCTGCATCTACCTTTTTTCATGATTTATAAGTCTATATTAAAATGATTTCATGAATACACATTTGAAATCCCCCCCCCCCTTTTTTTAGATTTTTTTAATGAAATCTTAATTGAGGGACTTACTGTAACCCTCTTCGGATGTGGTTGGTTTAGCACCCATCTCAACTCCACTTTCTTGGCTGCAGGATCAGTTTCATTTTCCGTCCAATTTTCAATCTGAGTGGGATTTGACATATTAATTCAATTATTGTCAAATTGTGTTAGTCATCAATTCATCATCTTGACTGACTTTTTAAGTTCTCATGTAGGTACAACAGTGACTCTTTTTACGCTTGGATTGTCCTTGATGCGACAGTTTCTCCTTAAATTTAGCAATGAATAAGGGTAACTAAATAATATATTACTCACGATTCTCTTCATATGCTGGATCAAGGATGAGCTGAACACCATGAAGATTTCTGCATCCTCACTTGCTGAGATGATCCTGAGAAGAGACAAAAGAATTAATACTCTCATAAATTTACTGGCTGAACCAGTCATTAGAATTTATATATCGCAATTCATCTATCAATAATCCACCTTCACCAAGCAGAGCTGCGGGTCGCAAAAGAAGAAGTAACTCGTGGATTAATCAAGCATAGAATTAGATATAAGTATACCATCATTTACTTACAAGTAGGGTGTATTAGTTCTTGTCTTCCTTTGTTTCACTGCTCGCAAGGTGATGATTGAACTTGATTGTGCCATTTTGGGCTTCTGTGCTATAAATTTCAAGTTAATACCAAATTATAAGGCAATGAAAATCATAAAACAAACACTTCATACCGATTATATAATCCAAGCAGAGCTGAGTGCCACAAAAGAAGACGTAAGCCGTGGATTAATCAAGCATCGATAGGAATAGAAATAGAATATAAAGTCAAATTACAACATGTAAAGTCAGACTTGTCTGAAAAAGAAAGAGGTTAGCAAACTCAAATACAAAATTTGCGTGACCGATGATCATGAAATAGAAAGGAAAAAATAATTTATTGTGCCTACTTATTCTTAAATTTGAAAAAGTTAGGA
This sequence comes from Beroe forskalii, assembly GCA_011033025.1. Classification (NCBI taxonomy): domain Eukaryota; kingdom Metazoa; phylum Ctenophora; class Nuda; order Beroida; family Beroidae; genus Beroe; species Beroe forskalii. The sequence continues at coordinate 43,620 of WFMF01000141.1, forward strand.
AAAATATCTGCGTTTCCTTACTTACAAATAGTCGGAGCTTGTCTCTGTCCTTCTTTGCTTAATTGACCGGACCGTAATCAGGCTGGTTGACGTGTTTTGACGATCCGCCATTGATCCTATAACTAAAGTTCAAGTGATACCATAACTACAATACGAATCACCTTATAAAATCACCCTCATTATTAATTTATTTGAAGAAAAGGAATCACAAATGGAAGGAGAAATGAGCAATCATAGAACCTCAATTCGAATAGTATTAAACTTCCAGTTACTACTACTAAACGGGGGATGGATCTACAAGAGATCCAATCAGAGTCCCCGGCACGGGACCTCCTGCTCGGAGGTCCCGGTTGCCAGGGCTACTGTGGATGGGAACGAGTCCCGTACCTCCCCAGGAGGACCAATATGCCCGGGGCACATTGGTGTTGACAACATGGTTACGGGAAGAGACTTCCTGCCCAGTGTTGGTGTTCCGGGGTACCGTCGAGTCCCAACCAGGATTGGGACTCGTGGTACCCTTAAACTTCCAGTTAGAAATCTCTATTTGGAAAGCAAAGTAGATATACATGTTTTAAGAATGACTATATTACTCTGAAGTCTAAGCTAACGAGCAAGTTCATGAATGTGTTGACATTTGCAGGAAGCCATGAAAATGCTCCATATCAGACGGGTCAATATGTACCAAGAACTTTAAAGTCATGAACATGTTGACAAGAAAAGCAGAAGTTATATAATACTTCCATTTGACTCCCCTTTCACTTTTCAGGTTCGCAGATAAAATGCGACCCTATTTTATGATTAGCTGAATAGATTAAAGGACCAATACACTATACTGAAGTTGCCGATTTTATTTTACTACCAGCTTCATTTCATAAAATTATGCAGATTAGTGAAAACCCGAGCTCTCTATCTGCTTTCTACACTGAGTTACAGCGATATTAAGTGTACGTAATTTGATCATGCTGCTACGTCATAAATCACTGATTCGCAGGAAGAGGAATGTATCACGCACTGCGTAATATCATAGTTTACATTAGAACGTAGTCGGAAATCATTGTTTGCTTGTCGTGTATTGTTCCACCCTGTTTACTAATATTTTTGAGGGACAATAATTACATAGTTTGGAATTGATATTAATTACTAGGGATCAACTAACTAATAAGCTAACAGTATATTTTCATTACTGATTAATATGATATATCAAATCAAGGGAAGTGAGCAACTGAGCACATTAGCTTTATATGAATAGCACCGTACAGATAGGAAATTAACTCCTACTGCTCTAGTGTTTTACTGGCTCCACTTCAAAAATCAGTTCAGAACTCAGTTTCCTAGAGTATGAACTAGAGTATGAACACTGTAGGTACTGGTCTGGAGTCCAGGGCTTCCACTTAGATTCATTCATCAGAATGGTCAATGGACATGTCAAGTTCATCGTCATTGGACTATTGAACTTATGATTTCGAATGTCCCTCATTGGATTTGATCATTAACTGTTAGTTTCAATCCTATCAGATGGTTTTATGATTACGTACTTGGACCCATCAGAAATTTTAGATTATAGGACTTATGATGTTCATCAGACCACAATTACCATAATCACATCAACATTAGCTGAATTTTCTTAGCCAAGTTAGATTTGCCCAGAACATACATTGCGTTTGTTTAAGAAGTTAAAAAAGTTAGAAACATATTAATATTGCAATGAATATTGTCAATAAATCAATTAAGCATTGTCAACCCATTACTATATTTCTTAATCGGACCAAATTTTTGGGAATTTGGGGTGTCAGATGGGCACAATTGGACAATACCATCTATGATCAACGGATGTTTCGACCGACGACTCCTGGAAGTGACTTAAAGATCAATATTTAATGATACCTTCAATATAAAAGACAAGATTTGCTAATTTTTACCGCTTTTAATATGTATGATCCAGAAGCATTTGCTTCATCATTTTTCAAAGATTTTACCAAATTAGATAATTAGCTTAATAATAGAAACCAGTTGATATCATCCATAGTCACCAATTTGAGTAAACAATGCACCCCTGAACCAAAACAAAACAAAACACATCATTATACAGTGTTTATACAGCGCTCAGAGGCGTAGCAGCACTAATTGTAATCGATATCAGTGATTCGTGACGTATCATAGCGGAATACAGAGTTACACTTTACACGCTTGTATCTCAGAAATTAGATCACGTAGAGAGATCGGAATTTCACTAAAGTGTGTGTAATAAATTGCTGCGTAATATTGGATGATTAATCATTTAATTTTTTAAACTCGATTCTATAGTGTATTGGTCCTTTAAGGTCTGAAAGGAACGTAATTTAGATCAGTAAGTTAGATAAGTAAGCTACGACCTATGAAATGCGTCCTTGAATATCAGTAGTATTAGAATCGGAAAAGTTGGACTACCAAGGTTAGCTTTTAGCCATACGGCCTTAGATTAGCCTTATATTCTTTTCGCATATCTTGAGCATACAAATCAGAAAGTACCCGAAAGACTAATTAGAGCCGATTAGAGGTGTAGAAATGCATGTCTGTTGTACATTTCTCTTAACATGGCGCTGAGTGGTAGTTCCATGGAGGAGTTAATTAACCTGAGCTTATTTTCATCGTCACGTCATGGTGCCTTGAAACTGTGTTAATTTGATGTCACGCCTCTGGATCTGCTTAGAAAATGCTAGATAAGCACTTCAATCACTGCTGTATGATCTACCTATTTCAGTGGCAGTTCGAACCGCAGTTTTGTGTGCGCGGCGTAAAGACATTTGAATAACATGTGTGTACGCCGCGCAAACTTACGCCGCGTACAAAAAACTGCTGTTCGAACTGCCACTGCTTAAGTCCGACGTCCGTGGTTGGTCGGTTATAAATGATATCAATCCGTCATATACTGAGATCTGACAAGTTTTTGAACAGAGTTCGTGGATATTCTAGTTCTACACTATTTCACATATGGAAGAAAAAACTTGGCAGTATAAATGAAAAATATAAAATTTAATCAATTGATCAAATTGAACATCAGGCAATGATTTTTCGATCATAGCAAATAAAACTTGTACAGTGTACACAATACACATATGTATGCAGATCGCTCATGTGTACGCTCATGTGTAACTGTATGCAGATTGCTCAGTTGACAGAGTGCTCGTTAAAGACACGCAAAACAGTGTACTCTTGACTCTTCCGAATCCGAACCGTTCCACCTCAAAGTAATTAAGTAAGTGTACTGAGTAATCTTGACGGAATTTTTAAAGAAAGTTCATCCGAAAAGAGGAGATTCGCGCGTCTTTATCGAGCCCTCTGCGCATAATCATAGCGAACTTATTTCATTAACCTTCAAATCAATAATGATAGTAATGGATAATCTTATAATTTGCATTCCGTGCATTTTAAGTCTGTGATGGCAGCATCCTTCCGTCCTGCATTACCAAAGGTCAATTAACCGAGAGTTGTTTTATGTTTTCATCCTAAAACAAACCACATTACATTAATCAGAAGGTAACCAGCAATTAATTTCCCTCCAGCTCTTGAAGTCCCATCCTCAGCTATCCTGGTGAGGTACTGCACCACCCTGGTCTCCGTGACACACTCCTCCGACCCCGCGCAGCTGTCCCCGCAGTCCTGCCCCGAGGGGCAGCACCCCAGCAGAGAGATGTTCTTCTCCAGGCGCTCCCACCGGTACCCGATCTCGTAGTCCAGCTCCGCCAGGTAGGCGGCGTCCCAGCACTCCATGGGGTCGCCCCCCGTCTCGGAGGCGTTGCAGATCTGCGTGGTCAGGGAGATGTCCGGGGGCCGGGACGAGGAGTACATGGTGTCGTCGTAAGGGCAGCTGCAGAAGAAGTCGGTCAGGTCCTTGCCCAGGTCGCTGCGGATCTCCCCCCGGAAGCAGGGCATGAAGTAGGGCGGGTCCGCGGTCACGTGGTACTTGTACCGGCCCGCACTGTCCGTCAGTCCCCCACACTCGTCCAGGTCCGCACTCGTCAGCTGGACGCCGTCCTCCCCTATAGGTCCGTATATGGGTATGCCGTCCAGCGCGACCCCGTAGAGGGGGGAGGGCTCCCCGCACACAGGGACCTGCACGCAGGGGGAGTAGTAGTGGTAGTGGTAGTGACCCTCCGGGGAGGGGTGCCCCTCGCACACGTCCAACTCCTCGAAGTTCTTGACATCGTCACACCCGGGCTCCCCGGGGAACCAGCTGTAGATCACAGTCCCCGAGGTGGCGATGCCGACGTAGTGCAGCGGAACGCACCGCATGGGCTCCTCCCGCATGACCGGTTCTTTGTAGAACCGGAACTCCGTGATGGTCTCCAGCAGATCGTTAGGGTTCCCGGTGTTCGCATCCGGGAATATTCCGGACTCGTGAGATGGAACTCCGTTAGAGTAGATCGTCTGGGAACCATCATCGTTATCTATACCGTAGACAACAGCTTCTAGTCCTGTGTTTGGGTCAACATACCCCTCTATGCGAGGCTTGAACAGGGCTAATTCCTCGTCAGTTAGGGGAGAAGCAGAGAGAATCAAAGTGGAGAGAATGAGCCCACCTAACATTCCTTTCTGGTGGAGTAGGGTTGTAGTGGGTTAATCGTGAATTCCTTCAGGATTTGTGAGGAACGATATAACATAAGACGTTTTATTAGTCTAAAATAAAACAGCTGAGTTCAAAAAAACTCGTTTGAATTATTATGTCCTAAATAAGGCCATTTAAGGCCATTGTTCGTAAGCATTATGCAATGATGATTTGATATTGAGTTAGAGATCGTAGGTCCAGTCCCCGGCCAAATTATTCACAATGTCCTAAAAACAAACAACTCAGAACATAAACCTGCGATATTTCTGAACAACCACCCGGCACCCTCCCTTCGCAGACACAGAGGTTCTGCCACCTGTTTTATCTTGTGGTCCATTTCTTGAATAATCGAATGAAAATCATAAATTATGTTCATGTTACGAATATTATTCATGAAAGCATGAAGCTCTCATAGCACTTCGCATTTTTCCGAAGAATCGGCCCATGCTTCACTCCCCTGGGTTCACAAGAGGTTCCGAATTCATTTTACGTGAAAATAATAATTAGTTTCGTGTCCTTGGGAATCAGTCAATGAGATTTTATTGATTTTGAAAAAACACGTAACAGAAGTGTCATGATCACATGAAAATGTTTCTGAAATTTCCGCGGAAAATTATTTTCATTCTTGTTCTCGCGATTCCTTTTAGAGTAATCATAGATACTTAATAAAAGCAGTAGAAAGTGTTACAAATATGAGATTGAAAAGAGGTTATAGCTACCACTTGCACTCTCGCACAATATCTGTTTCTGAGGTATCCTGACACGAGCCACCTCGACATGTCTCGACCAAATTTCGACATTTCTCGACGGAATCTCGACCAAATCTTGAGCGAATCTCGACTGAAATTTCGACGGAATCTCGACCAAATCATGAGAGAATCTCGACCAAATCTCGACTTATTCTCGACTGAATGTGAACGTCGAGGTGGCTTGTGTCAGGATATCTGTTTCTGGTTTGCATGATTCTTACCACCCCATGACTCTGCATAGGAATAGGATGAAGTTAGAATCAAAAGAAGCAGGCAGTTTCTCCTTGTTCAACCCATCAGAGAACTGTTTACCCACTGAGGAACGGAATCAGGTATCTTACTCTGCAGTAGTGTGCCTTTGTTTCTTACGCGTAAATGTTTGTGTATACACTCAGTTTTCTTTATAAGAAACTTATTGAAATCCTAGGCTAAAAGTTTCTTATTTTTTCACGATTTTGAGCCTAAAAGTTTCTTAATCGGTTTCTTAATTCTGCATAAGTACAGTACAGCAAAATTTTTGTGAATTTCAATATACCTTACAAGACAAAATAACATGGGACAATAATTCCGGGGATCGAAATTTTGGGGGTTCGAAAATATGGGGATTTTAATCAAAAATCCCCAAATTTCGTACCCCAAATTAAATAAGGGGATTTTCGCCTTTTTTTCAAATTCGAAAAAATAGGGTTACTTTTGGGAATAAATCAGAACTTTAGAAAGGCCAATATCACTGATGTGATCGATGCAATAGAATTTCCAGCACAAGATTCCTTCACGAGTCGAGTGTAGAAGGTTTTATTTGGAATTACTGCATTTTAGATAATTTAAACCCTTTGCACTGATATTTTATTGAAATTTGTCTGGAATTCCATATTTATGCACTGTTTGTCAAAAGACAAACCCGCAATTAACTAATTTGGGGAAATAATTTTGGGGATCGAAATTTTGGGGGGATTTTTGAAAAAATCCCCAAATTTCGTACCTTTTAAATATGTCTCGTAAGGTAGAGCCCAAATCTGTTGACGGTCTACCGTCTACAAAGTATATTGGATAAGCACCAACTACAGTTGGTGCTTAAAATCGAACCTTTGGGTATTTTCCACTAAATTATAAATTTCCCACTAAATTAGTAAATTATATATCACGTCCTATTGATTTGTGAAATATTGTGCAACTGTATGCAATAATCTTAATGAATCATCCAAAAATGTTCACGAATTTAGATAATTTGATCTGAGCCAAGCCCAATTAAGGCTTGTAAAATATGAAGTTCTCGACTATAAAACAATCTTGGCCTGTGAGAAAAAATAGTAGTATCATGAAAGAGTCCTTTTCTAAAGTTCAAATCACATGTTCAGTGCAATAGAAGTCCAATTATAGAGCGATAGAAGCAACTACCTACTAATCATTATCATCAGAATGTTAACAATAAAAAAGAGGGGGTCTGGGGGCTATGCCCCCAGTAGCCAGACGGTTCATGATCAAAGAATTTCTGTTGCAACAGGATTTAATAAACAAATTTGGAAATTCTAGGCTAAAAGTTTCTTAATTTCTTAATTGTAAATCGAAGAAGTTTCTTAATTTTTCCGAAATTCTAGGCTAGGTTTCTTAAATTTTCGAGAATCCTAGGCTAAGTTTCTTATAGACGGTTTCTTATAAAAGAAACTGAGTGTAGATTGCTCGAAAAGTAGTGATCGATAATATTACATATATGTGTGCAGATCGCTCGATTGAAAAATGCCCCGATAAAGACGCGCGAAATTGTGTGCTTTTGACGGAATTTATAATTATATAGAAAGTTGGAGCGCGCAGATGAAATCCGCGTCTTTAAGTTTATGGAGGCCTCTGTCAATTGAGCGGTCTGTACACATATGCGTTAGATACTTAAAATTGCGCGCGCTACTCTACACAACAGTAAGTTACTCAGTAAACTGTTGTGTAGAGTTTCACGCGCAATTGTTAATATCTAAAGTTATCGAGCACTCCTTTTCAAACGATCTGTACACATGTTCATTGGCATCTTGTCATTGTGTCCGGAAAATCACAAACATTAATCTACAAAAGTTGCTGATGAAAGAATGATTAATTTCCCAACAAATCCCCAGTTTCGAAGCAGAGCGAATGACGTGTTCGCTGGTCTGTCACGTGACAATGTTGCCCCCTCAGAGTTAGCTCCCTCCATGGGACCCCCTCCCACCCCTCCCTCTACCAGGTTTATAGCTAGATATAGGGAGTTTTTGAAACGCAAGGAAATGTTTTAATTGGGTTGCAAAACCGAGCGAGAAAGTTGCTCTGGAAAGAGCAGAATTTAGACTCCTCCTTCTATTTTCACTTGAACTAGGTGTGAACCATAGGTCCGTTAAGCTTTTATAGTCTTTGGCTAGCTCTGAAGTAAAAACGAATAGCGATACATTTTCGACGATCATTGCAAGGTTATTTAACAACCCTGCATCCCAGGTCTGTCAGTGATCAGATAAATATCGGCCCCTCTCCGGAGCTTTACGCCAGTCTGGTCAGTGATAAGGCTGCTTCGGATAAAGCGGATAAGAAGGAAAAGCGGCCCACAGGATTCGGTATGTTTAGTGTGGAGAGTAGAGTGGATTCAGTGTGGATTCAGTGTGAATTTACCATTTTGCTGTCTTATTTCGTCGTGATGATTTAGTGATCAATCACCAAACCTTCTGCTCCATATTTTGTGTGACTCGTCTAATGTGTATTTCCACTTTTCAGGAAGTAACAAGCGGTGTTATCGAGCGCAGCACGAGATCCATCCCACCAAGTTCACCAAATACACGCTCCGTGATACCGACGTTTGCGATGATAAGTGAGTTGTAGGTCACGTGCTGAGTCACGTGACTGCGCGGCGTCTGCATGTGCTGAGTCATGTGACTGCGCGGCGTCTGCACGTGCTGAGTCACGTGACTGCGCGGCGTCATGTGATTATCAAGTTCACCAAATACACGCTCCGTGATACCGATCTTAGCGATGAAAAGTGAGTTGTAGGTCACGTGACTGCGCAACGTCTGCACGTGCTGAGTCATGTGACTGCGCGGCGTCTGCACGTGCTGAGTCATGTGACTGCGCGGCGTCATGTGATTACCAAGTTCACCAAATACACGCTCCGTGACACCGATCTTAGCGATGAAAAGTGAGTAGCGTCCGTCAAAATATATGATTTCACCTAGGGGGTTGTCTGGCGCGCGTGCAAAGGGGGTTTGACAACCAAATTTTGATTTCCTCTGTTCTACTCATTTTGGCAACTTTAGGAAAGAAAGTCCAGTTCTGTACTTTTGATCCATATTCATGAGTCATAATTATCAAATTCTGCTGTTATTGGTTGTGTAGTTTATAGATCCACAGCACATAAACTTGCATTAATGCCCCAGGCAAAACAAGGCCATTGCGCTTGATTTCCTGAACGATCTAAAGAAGAGTAAGACTCCGGGGGAGGAAGAAGAAGCCACATGTTCCGCTGGGGAGAAGAAGATTACATTCTCCAAACGAGATAAACCTAAAGAGGTAGTACCCTGGCGTCGCGATCTTTTGAGACGCGGCGTATTACGCCACGCTAGGGTACTTTTTGCGGTGCATGGCAGCGCGCCAATGACAAATGTACTTCCCATGCAAGACATAGTATTTGTAAAGCTCATTTGCGGGTTATCTCACCCCTTGGTTCATATTCCTTGTTTTCTCAGGAACAGTGCACCACAGCAGCCGCTGCTCCTCCCCGACACAAAAACGCTGTGGTTCAGGAGGAGTACGTGATCGGGCAGACTAAATCAGCCTCCAAACGCAAAACACGTGACTGCGCGGCGTCTGCACGTGCTGAGTCACGTGACTGCGCGCAGTCACGTGATGAGTCACGTGATTCTTCCACCTTGTCACGTGATAAAGAAGACCGTTCTTTGAGGAAGAAGAAGGTCGGACCAAAGAGAAGTATAGCTGCTTGCTACCTCGAAGGTTGCTTTTCAGTAATTCGTAATTTCAATTTAATTTCTCTTTCATTCAACAATGAGTCAGGTATCCAGATGGTCAATTGATTTTCGATTACAAAAGAATGAGAACCATTTCTATCCCACTGAATGGTATTTCCTATCTGCAAAAATGCACAAACATTGTCCATTGTCCAAAATTATACGCCTTATAAAACGGCTGATAACGGAATAAACATGTGACTAGCACAGCTATATCATAAGCCGAAGTAAGCATAATATGCTCTTTACCATGGTAACGTGACATGGTAACAGGATACCATGGTAACCTGACACCTAACTCGTGGGCCGATACATTTCACTTTCTTCGCGTTTAAAATCTAAACTTTACTCTGAAGCACCTTTTGATTAGGGTTTATCACTTGCTTTTCTATTGATAAGAATTTGTTTGGCGTGTTTTTCGGAACGTTTGCAAAGGCTTGAAACTCAGCAGATGAGCACTTTGCAATCAGCGCAGATTAAATTAGAATTATTTTCCATCGGCGATGTCGCCGATCAGCGCTGATTAAAGTACTCATCTGCTAGAAACTCCGCTACTCCCAGATGACGGTGAGGAAGAAGAAGAGGGCTGAAGGAGAGGAAAGACTGAAGACATTGAAGATTCACAAGACTTAAATTATAAATTTTACCCCCGACATGGTATGATACCACAAACAATCGTGATCTTTGATGGTTCGTTTCAACGCGTTTTGTGATGTTTCTTTGCACAAAAATAATTTTGACCGATTCAGAAATATTTAGCATAAAATCGTTTGCACTACTAATATTATGAATTATTATGGAAACTGATTAAATTTCAAGTACGAATATTTGCTGAATAAGAATTTCTATTCCTTACTAATGAACTAATTCGATTGAAGATTCCTGTTACCCTGGTGTCTTGACCTTTTGAGGCGCGGCGTATTACCCCGTTGTTCCTGTACAGAATATCTGCGGTAGATCTGCAGTTGATCTGCGGTTATTAAAATGTGCTGTGAATCTGCAGTCCGATGTTCCGTTAAATCTGCGGTCATTAAAATCTGCAGTGCAGATCGACCGCAGATCGACCGCAGATCTAGGGAATATTATCTGCTGTAGAAATCAACAACAGATCTAGTGCAGATTCTGCGCTGCTCCAATTAAGTGGAGTAGTCACGTGCCCTACAGTAAAAAGTTATTGGGCTTCCTGAATGTTAATTAGGAAAATGGACCAGTTCATGTGATTAATCAGTGAACGCTTGTTCACTTTCCAATTCGAACGAAATTTCTAGGACAATTATAAGCCAAGATATGCCATATATCATTTCAGAACCAAATTATCCGAATGAATTGACACATCTATGCTATCAAAGCAGGTGATATTTTGATAACTACAGAATATTTTGATAACTGGGACTCTCAATATTTGAAATTCAACGGACTATGATTGTTCAAACGATCAGGAACTGTTAATGCTAGGCACCCAATCAAGTAACATTATCCTGGTTAACAAGCCAAATTAACCCATCGAGCGTGAAATTGCAGTACTGTCACTACTAAATAGTACTGGGATAACTGAATTATGCCAAATTAATAAAAACAATGTTTTAGCACTTAGCACACATTGTTATTATTGCTGTAGATCTATAGGCAATTGTTGACATTAGTACCTAATCTACGTTATAACGTGCGTAAGTAGGTACACATGCCATTATGTATTCCATGTATGTAAACATGCTTCAATTGCCAATGTTCAGTTGATATCATAGAGTTGTTCTGACTTCCACGATGTTTCCTACATTTTCCACTTACCACTCTGATGGCAGACGCCAGTCTACTTACTACCTACTCTAATTTCTGAACTGTGGTGACTTACCAATCAAATTCCAGTCCACTAACACTCTTATAGTCTTCTTACCATTCTGATCTCAATCCACTTATATCACTCTGCTCCAATCCACTTATATACCATTCTGTTCCCAGTCCACGTATCACTCACTCTGATACCAGTCCATTTGACACTCTGACGTCTGTCCTGAGTTCACTTTCCACTCTAATCTCAGTCTGCTTACGACTCTGAACCCAATCAAATGTCCATTTACCACTCTGGTCCCAATCAACTTAGCACTCTGATCTCAGTTTACTTACTACTTTACTACGCTAATTCAATAATCCATTCTACTTACTGCTCTGATCCCAGTCCAATGTTCATTTTGCACTCTCATCTCAATCCAGTTACCACTCTGATTCCATTCTACTTATCACTCTGATCCCAGTCTGCTTACCACTCTGAACTCATTCCCATGGCCATTTACCACTCTGATGCCAATCCACTTAGCACTCTGATCTCAGTTCAGCGTTCAATTACTACGCTGATTCCATTCCAATTACCACTCTAATCCCATTCCTCTTACCACTCTGACCCCCCAGTTCAATGTCTATTGTCTACCTATTTTACACTATGATCTCAATCCACTTACCAGGACTTACGTCTTACAGTGACTCACTTACCACTCTCATCCCATTCCACCTATACTACCACTGATCCCAGTCCGCTTACCACTCTGAACTCAGTCCAATGTCCATTTACCACTCTGATGCCAATCCACTTAGCACTCTGATCTCAGTTCAGCGTTCAATTACTACGCTGATTCCATTCCAATTACCACTCTAATCCCAGTCCTCTTACCACTCTGACCCCCCCCAGTTTAATATATATTTTCCACTATGATCTCAATCCACTTACATGGACTTACAGTGACTCACTTACCACTCTCATCCCATTCCACCTATACTACCACTGATCCCAGTCTGCTTACCACTCTGAACTCAGTCCAATGTCCATTTACCACTCTGATGCACGTCCATTTGCCAACCTGATTCATGATTTTAGTCCTGAGTCCACTTTCCACTCTATTTCCCGTATACAAACCACTTAAATTATCTCAGTCCATTCGTAACTTTGAGAACACAGTCCTGACTCCTGATTCCACTTTCCAATCTGATTCCAGAACACGTACCACTATAATCTCAGCCAATTTGCCACTCTAATATCAGTCCTGGGCCCCTTTTCCACTCCGATTCCTGTTTACTAACCACTTTCATCCCAGTCCTCCAGTCCATTTTTTACTCTGATCCCAGTCTGCTTAAAACTCTGAACCCAGTCAAATGTCCATTCACCACTCTGATCTCAATACATGGCAGTTACCACTCTGATTCCATTCTACTATTCTACTTACCACTCTGATCCCAGGCCGCTTACGACTCTGAACCCATTCCAATGGCCATCTACCACTCTGATGCCAATTCAATTAGCACTCTGATCCCAGCTCAATCTTTCTATGCCCATTTTCAACTACTTATGATCTATCGATGTTATCCCAGTCCATTTGCCACTAGGCGCCCTGATTCCATTCCAATTACCATTCGGATCTCTTTCCACTATATGTCAATGAATGATACATCCATTGAAATATTGCAAGAAACACGGCGTTTCAATTAAAGATGTTTGTCACCACACTACTCGTACTCCTATTTCTGATAAAGTTCACAAAGAAGTTTCTATATTCTAAGCACCTATTTTGATCTATTGCTACCTACTGTTTATCAAATCGAAATCTAAATACAATTGCTGATAGAAAGTTTGCAAGGGTTTCATTTCTATGCAGGGCGTGTCAATATGGATGTAAGCCACTTACACTCAATCTGCTGTTATACAGGAACATCGGACAAAAATATTCCCTAGATCTGCAGTAGAACGGCAGTTTTTAATTCAATTGCAGATTTTAATTGAACCGCAGATCCACAGCAGATATTCTGTACAGGAACAACGGCGTTACGCTGGCCTGGGTACATTTTCGGGGTACGTGGTAACACGCACAGTACTTTCAATGCAACGCGCCTCAAAAGGTCGAAACACCAAGGGCCCTTTTATCCCAGCATTAGACGACTCCACCCTAACTCAAATTACATCTAGCCATGATGATTTTACCCCTTCTCCTCCTCCTCTTTCCCTCCTCTCACTCCTTCGATGAGAACACTACAGCTACCCTGACCACTCCCTCTACCAAGCTAACTCTCAGGGAGAAGAGTTCTCTCACCATCCAGCTGGATAGGTTGGTCTACTCTGTCACCGGTTTAGGGTTAACTCTGACACCGGTTTAGGGTTTACTCTGGCACCGGTTTAGGGTCTACTCTGACACCGGTTTGGAGTTTACTCTGACACCGGTTAAGGGTTAACTCTGACACCGGTTAAGGGTTAACTCTGACACTGGTTAAGGGTTAACTCTGACACCGGTTAAGGGTTAACTCTGACACCGGTTTAGGCTTACTCTGACACCGAATTAGGGTTTACTCTGACACCGCGGTTTAGGGTTAACCCCTGACACCGGTTTAGGGTAGATCACTGACACCGGTTTCAAGCCTACTCTGACACTGGTTTAGGGTTAACTCTGACACCGATTTAGAGTTTTTATTCTGACACCGGTTTAGGGTTTACCACTGACACCGGTTTCAAGGCTACTCTGACACCGGTTTAAGGTTTACTCTGACACCGGTTAAGGGTTAACTCTGACACCGGTTAAGGGTTTACTCTGAAACCGGTTAAGGGTTTACTCTGACACCGGTTAAGGGTTTACTCTGACACCGGTTGAGCGTTTACTCTGGCACCGGTTTGGGGTTAACTCTGACACCGGTTTAGGGTTACCCCTGACACCAGTTTAGGGTTTACTCTGACACCGGTTTAGGGTTTACCAGGCCAATGACACCGGTTTAAGTTTTACCTTGACACCGTTTAACTCTGATACCGGTTTATGGTTAACTCTGACATCCGTTCAGTTGAAAATAGTTAAGTTAAAGTTGATGCCAGCAGAGAATGTTGACTGGTGTCACTCTATGACAACCTTTGCCTCTGGTTTTAAAACTTTTCTTACAGGTTGACGGATGAGGACCTTTACTTCAAATGTAAAGCCAGTTCGGAGGAACGCATCATCATTGATCAGGGAGACATCGTGACGGTTCGTAAAATATGAAGTTGATTGATAAAGTTCATCATTATTTCGTCTAACTCATAATTGGGCAAATATTTTTTTGCACCAAAATGGATCTGTTGCTGCTAAAACTTACTCACAGGTGAAGAACAATACGAACAGTACTACATTCAACATCACAGCTGGTACTAAGGGAGGGACTTGCTATCTGTACTCTGTGCTGGTGGGGCCTCTGGGAATCAACCTCAACACCACAGGTATAGGGACTAGGGGTTTTAAAGGGTATTTCTTCAATGCAAAAGATGGCAACGCCTCGCTTTTCTATGCTCGTACACAAATACAAGATTTTCCCTCAGATCTGAATTCTGAACATTTTGGTGCATGTTCTGATATGTTTCGTCTTCCTCTCTCACCATTCCCTCAGTGGGATTGGTAGAGAATCGAACCAGGGATCTTTCGATCACGAATCTGACTTGATATCATTACACCAACCGACCACAGATCTGGACATAGCAGTGGTCCACTCCAAGCCGCTGGAAGTCTTCATCGCTGTTCTGGGCTGGATCTGCTTCTTCATGTGGTCCTTGTCCTTCTACCCTCAGGTCTACAAGAACTGGAAACGGAAGAGCGTCGTCGGTAAGTCCCGAAGTTTTCTTGAAATTGCAGGCTATTTTGGCTTAATAACTTTATAAGCCCCAGAAATATGGACGTGAGTCTATCTCGGGCAGTCTGGAGGAACGCGAACTAAGCTGATTCGGTGTTCTTTCCGATTGCCCTAGATCTTGTTTTATCCCCTAATTGTAACAGTTTATCCTCCCAAAGCCCGAAGCCGTTTTTTACTTTTTTACCAAAGATATTTTGTTCCACAGGTCTGAGATTTGACTTCCCCAGGCCTAAGATTTGATTTCCTCCCTATTCCTCAGGACTGAGTTTTGACTTCCTTGGCTACAACCTGCTGGGTTGGATCTGCTACTCCGCCTTCAACTTCTCCCTCCTGTGGGTGGAGCCGGTCAAGAGGCAGTATTACGAAACCTACCCACACGGCGTGATCAACGTGCAGATCTCAGACTTCTGCTTCTCTGCCCACGCACTCCTCCTCACGCGTTAGTTCTCACGCGTTATTTGGTAGCGCTCAACCAATCAGAGCGCGAGTTGAGAGCACTCGACCAACCAGAGCGCGAGTTCAGAGCATAGGACGATTCATCAGCTGCGAGGTATTCACGAGTTAGAGATAGCATGGCAGAGGACCTGAGCCCTGAGGCAACCCCAACAACACTGCTCCAGGGTAAATCGTGTATAAGTATTTTGCTTGTTGAATCACTCGACCTTGTTTTCAAGTGGGAAAAATACGAGTTGGAGCTGTTTCTCGATGTAATCAAGAAGCAATTCACACTCTTGAAACTGTCAAGGTGCCATATAGACAGCGCATTTATTCTTTGATCAGTGTGATGGGTTTTCAAACATAGCATGTATATAACAATATTTCCTTGTGTTTAATGAATCATGACAGATCTGGATATTGTTACAATCTTATGCGGTAGAAATTTGGAGCTGCTGTACCTTGTCTACCTTCAAGAGTCTGATCACCGTGTGACATGCTGAAGGCAAATTTGGAAGCTTGTTTATTATCAATTTTTGCTCATTAAACTGAGTAATTGCATAGTGGCACATATAACAACGGAGACACGGCTGCATAGATTGGGTGATTGGCAGGCTGAGGCTATTTCATATGATAAAAACACTATTATTGAACGTGGAAGTCCGACAATTTGTCTTGATTAAGCTTTACCTACATACATCGTGATTCGAAAAGCATAAGCTATAAGCAAAGCTTTAAGTATCACCGTAATAATCTTTTGATTTCAATCATAATATACCATTTCAACCTGACTGGCGTCAGGTGGAACAAATATCCATGATCCACAGATTGTGAAACAGCTCACATCCAGATTGCATCGATGGTAGCGGAAGGAGCTGCTTTGAATTTCTCTAGAGCCTTGATTTTTCTCCAGAGTTATTGCTCAAAAAGTATTTCCTTGTGTTTCGATTCAAATGCCAATTAACTGGGAATGGCACAAAATAGTAAATTTGGTCGCTAAAACAGTAGCATTTTGGCTTGTTATTATCTCACAAGCAATTTTAAGATTTTGGGCACTCTAAGGCGTTGATATAAGTCTTTTGTACACTTGAATAACTTAATTTCATGATTTCAGGCGATCTGCGACTCGCATGCTACACTCTTGGGTGAAGATAAAGCTCTTGGAGGACTGCCGGTAAAACTAAAAGTTCGTCATATCATCTCGGTGGCTCACTCTCTACCTGATCCGATGAGGTAAGGGAGTCTTAGAGTACTCATCAGACCGAGCAAATGCGAAGCATTACCTTTACTTATAACCTGTGAGCTTATTTTTGACATTTCTAACGGCTATTGACATCGGTATCCTTATAGACTTTAAATTCTAGCTTCCCATCCCTCTAAATTGTAAATATGGAGCTTTGCATCATGATTCTACGACTTTATGATTTGCAAAATGTTGGAGATCTTGTTGTATGAGAAGGTCGACATCGAAAATTCAAAATAGCGTCCACGGGGATTCGATCTGGGACATTCTGCTTGACAGTCACAAGTGTTAACCACTCGCCCACCGCTCTCGTGCCTAGAAAGTATTTTGATGCACCATATTCACCATGTTTTAATTCGACCAAAATTTTCCAAAATTGCAAGATTTTTCTCCTTTAAGGTAATTTCCCGTTGTAACTCCAATACATACCAAAATCTGGAGTGAAATAACCCTGAAGTATGGTATTTTTCCGGATGGGAAGCTAGAATATCAAGTTCTACTGCCATAACGATACCGCTACCTGTAGGATAGCGCTACTTGTGGTCGTATGGGATGTGAAAGGAGCTCATCAGCCAAAAAAGTACTTTGTCACTTACCGTATCAGCTTATCAGCAAGAGAACAAGCCTATAATCTGATATCATCATCTTGGCCGTATAGGTAGCGGTATCGTTATGACAGTAGAACTTGATATTCTAGCTTCCCATCCGGAGAAATACCATACTTCAGGGTTATTTCACTCCAGATTTTGGTATGTATTGGAGTTACAACGGGAAATTACCTTAAAGGAGAAAAATCTTGCAATTTTGGAAAATTTTGGTCGAATTAAAACATGGTGAATATGGTGCATCAAAATACTTTCTAGGCATGAGAGCGGTGGGCGAGTGGTTAACACTTGTGACTGACAAGCAGAATGTCCCAGATCGAATCCCCGTGGACGCTATTTTGAATTTTCGATGTCGACCTTCTCATACAACAAGATCTCCAACATTTTGCAAATCATAAAGTCAACAGAATCATGATGCAAGCTCCATATTTACAATTTAGAGGGATGGGAAGCTAGAATTTAAAGTCTATAAGGATACCGATGTCAATAGCCGTTAGAAATGTCAAAAATAAGCTCACAGGTTATAAGTAAAGGTAATGCTTCGCATTTGCTCGGTCTGATGAGTACTCTAAGACTCCCTTACCTCATCGGATCAGGTAGAGAGTGAGCCACCGAGATGATATGACGAACTTTTAGTTTTACCGGCAGTCCTCCAAGAGCTTTATCTTCACCCAAGAGTGTAGCATGCGAGTCGCAGATCGCCTGAAATCATGAAATTAAGTTATTCAAGTGTACAAAAGACTTATATCAACGCCTTGTGAGTGCCCAAAATCTTAAAAATTGCTTGTGAGATAATAACAAGCCAAAATGCTACTGTTTTAGCGACCAAATTTACTATTTTGTGCCATTCCCAGTTAATTGGCATTTGAATCGAAACACAAGGAAATACTTTACCCCGAGCAATAAGTCTGGAGAAAATCAAGGCTCTAGAGAAATTCAAAGCAGCTCCTTCCGCTACCATCGATGCAACCTGGATGTGAGCTTCGTTTCACAATCTGTAGATCATGGATATTTGTTCCACCTGACGCCAGTCGGGTTACCTGAAATGGTATATGATTGAAATCAAAGATTATTACGGTGATACTTAAAGCTTTGCTTATAGCTTATGCTTTTCGAATCACGATGTATGTAGGTAAAGCTTAATCAAGACAAATTGTCGGACTTCCACACGTTCAATAATAGTGTTTTTTATCATATGAAATAGCCTCAGCCTGCCAATCACCCAATCTATGCAGCCGTGTCTCTCCGTTGTTATATGTGCCACTATGCAATTACTCAGTTTAATGAGCAAAAATTGATAATAAACAAGCTTCCAAATTTGCCTTCAGCATGTCACACGGTGATCAGACTCTTTGAAGGTAGACAAGGTACAGCAGCTCCAAATTTCTACCGCGTAAGATTGTAACAATATCCAGATCTGTCATGATTCATTAAACACAAGGAAATATTGTTATATACATGCTATGTTTGAAAACCCATCACACTGATCAAAGAATAAATGCGCTGTCTATGGCACCTTGACAGTTTCAAAGAGTGTGAATTGCTTCTTGATTACATCGAGAAACAGCTCCAACTCGTATTTTTCCCACTTGAAAACAAGGTCGAGTGATTCAACAAGCAAAATACTTATACACGATTTACCCTGGAGCAGTGTTGGGGTTACCTCAGGGCTCAGGTCCTCTGCCATGCTATCTCTAACTCGTGAATACCTCGCAGCTGATGAATCGTCCTGCGTTCGAGGACTATCTGTCTCTGAGAACGCGCTGAGTTGCGCGCGCGTCCAGCGTCTCCTGCTGCCCTCTGATTGGCCGATGTTACGTCACGCGCTGGTCACGTGCGCGGCAGCTCGAAGAGTCACCAAGCAGTCCGCCAATTTCTAATACGCGGAGTATAATAGCAACATCTCCGCAGTGTTAACGATAGTCCAGTGTACGATCTATGACAGAGGTGGACAAGGCCCAAGTTTCCTCTGCAAAGCTATTGTCGGAGGTAAACTTTCCGCAGATTTACAGTTTGGAAAAGTTTCTTCTGGCTTTTAGCCAGGAATCAGAAAAATTTTCCAGGGCTTTAATAAAGAATTCGTTAAATTCATCGCCGTTTAAAAATTCATTACGAATGTAACAATTGTAACAACTATAACTGAGTCGACGAGTCGTCAAATTCTCAAGATAACTTTTGTTTTCAAATGAAGTCACGTGTTCCTTCCGCAGCTGTCTTGTCCGGAATGATTGTGATGCTGATCGTCACCGCTTCCTGCTGCTTGACCTGGTTCCAATACGTCACCATGTTCAGCTACGTCAAGCTCGCTATCACAGTTTTCAAGGTACGTTTTCACAGTTTTCAGGGTACGTAATCCTCTTCGCGTGATTCATCAGTCGAGAGCTTTTTCTGGAATTGCGAGTGCAGCCTCTTACCATTTTTTATCATCACGATGTTGAGCTATACGTCAAGCTTGCTAATAGTTTTCAAGGTATTTTTTATCTCCATACTTTTCCGCACGGAAGAGCCGAAATATGATCAGCAATCATCCATGTCTCAAAAGTTAGTTGGAAATGAAACATAGGGAGAAGCAAAACGAAATAAATACATGCTTCATATGTGCTTGCAATCATCTCCCCTTGATAATGTATCAATCGAGAGCTTTTTCAAAGTATCTTTCTCAAAGAGCATTCGAAGAGTGAATGCAGTTTTATCACCCACTGTTGCAGACGTACCACTTTGCCCCTTAGTGGTATCAAACCAAAGCTTTTAAAACCACGATTGGTTTTTGTCACTTCTCCGGTTTCGTCACGATAGTGTCAGCTATAGCCATCAGGGACTGCTCCTTTACCAACCTCGCGGTACCCTCTCCTCTCCTCCCAAACTTCAGCCAGTCCGTGAAGAGAATTATAGCTGCCACTACACTAGTCAGAGTCACTGCCAGCACTCCTAGCACTACAGTAGAGACGGCGAAGGGGTTGGTGGCAGGGGGTCTGGTCACGGGATCGCTCCCTGGAGAAAAGAAATAGTAATAGTAAACGACGCCAGAATTGAAGTTGATAGGACAGAATGGCGATAGGCAGCCCGGAAATGTTTTGAGCTCTGCCCTATAGAAACCGAAAACTATCGCCCTCACATCCTTTAAATTTGATTGTATAAAATAAAGTTGTTAAGTAATTAGTACTATAACAGTCCAATTGCAAAACATACTGAATTTTATACTATGTAATGTCTGACCGCTAAAATTGGTTCGTAACCCTTTAAGAATGTAGAAGATAACCTGAGATGATCTTGAGGGTGGCTGTGGTGGGATGGTCGGTTGTGAATTCTGTGGCTCGGGTGCTGGCCGGGATCAAGACGCACCTGTAGGGAAAAATCAAAAACCTGTTAACCGAAACTGAAATACCTGTTAAAAGAACTGAAACCGAAATAATATAGTTAACGAACGGAAACTGAAGTACAGGAATACCGGTTAACCGGACGTTTTTAGGAAACCGTTTAGAGAAACGGTCGGTTAACCGAACCGAAACCGAAATACCGGTTAACTGGCCGTTTTTCGCCAAATACCCAACCGTAACCGGATTCATTCAGTTAAGAAACGGTAACCTGTCGGCGGTCGTTGGATCTACGCACTTGTTGAGGTCTAGGTGGGGTGAGCAGGGGGTTGAAAAGTGGTCCACATAGCCCAACTCCTCTACTCCGTAGCCCTTACGGCACTGCACGGTGACATTATCCCCAGGGAGGTAGAATGGTAGGGAGGGATCCCCCACTACCCAACCCCAAGGGATGTGGAGGGATGTGTTGCTGACTTTACAGGGGGCGATGGAGGAGGGGGAGGGAACTTCAGGCACCTTCCACTTCAAGGAGATGGGGATCTGACCTAAATCCGGGGTGGCAGAGGATGTTGAACGAGCAGTCCTGGAAGGTGCTCCTCTGTAACAAGCTGGATTGACATGGTTTCGTTATTCCGCCCCTGCAGGGAACAGTTTGATGGTCTTGTCGGGGACCATATTATGCAGGCAGCCATGTTGAATGGCACTCCAGCCTGCATGATCATGACATTGGCCGGTTCTCTGAACCCCTTGGGTGCTGCCCCCTTCATTTTGATGATCCACCGGGGCGCCTGAGGCCCACAGGGCACCCATGTCGCCCTGACGGCGGGTGTCTTGTATCCCATATTCTCCTGAGCAGGTCCCAGACATTGGTGGGTGGTGGGGTTGAGGAGGAGCAGGCCACTCTGACCCTGGCGAAGGAGGACCTTGTCTCCACAGACTCCACCCTGAGGGTAGGACCGATTAAAAGAACCGAAATACCGGTTAACTGAGCGTGTTATCCGGAACCGAAACCGAAATACCCGGCCGTTTTTAGCCAACCGAAACCGAATGGCGAATATATTGATTTTGTGATTAACTGTTTAGGGAAACCGCATCGGAACCGAAATACCGATTAACCAGACGTTTTTTAGCCAACCGAAAACTTAACCGGATTTATTGAGATATGGTAACCGGTGGTTGTTTACCTGAGTGCAGTATTTGGAGAAGGTAATCACTTCGCTTGAAACGGGCTTGACATGGTTCCTATCCTTGATTTGAGGGAAGATGTATCATTTGTTTAACATTTACGTTTTCATTTTATTTAACATTTACGTTTGAAAGGGAGAGATATTCATTTAGCATATTACTTATTTTCTACGTGTTTTTGGAGAGATGAAACATTTAGTGAGTGTACATCTTCAATTAAAGTGAAGAGGAGATATATATTTGGAATATATATTTAATGAATATAACTATTTATATTAATGTATAACCTTTTATAGGGTTTTCCTTTATGACCAAACTTGGAGTTTCTCTGGCTACTTACTTCAAGATCTCAGCTTATTTAACTGATCACAGTCCCCGAGGTGGCGATGCCGACGTAGTGCAGCGGAACGCACCGCATGGGCTCCTCCCGCATGACCGGTTCTTTGTAGAACCGGAACTCCGTGATGGTCTCCAGCAGATCGTTAGGGTTCCCGGTGTTCGCATCCGGGAATATTCCGGACTCGTGAGATGGAACTCCGTTAGAGTAGATCGTCTGGGAACCATCATCGTTGTCTATACCGTAGACAACAGCCTCCAGTCCTGTGTTTGGGTCAACATACCCCTCTAGGCGAGGCTTGAACAGGGCTAATTCCTCGTCAGTAAGAGTAGAAGCAGAGAGAATCAAAGTGGAGAGAATGAGCACACCTAACATTCCTTTCTGGTAGAGGTATGGTGGAGTTATAGTAGGTTAATTGTAAATTATTCGGATAAATAAGGAGCAAAATATATTCGCAATAAGACGAATTGTCGTGGAAAATGCAGGTCAGATAGACTTATACGCCCCGGCAACTTCAGCAGCAAGAGCACACCTAACATTCCTTTCTGGTGAAGTACGGTTGTAGTGGGTTAATTGTGAATTCCTCCAGGATTTGTGAGGAACGATATAACATAAGATACGTATTATTAGAAAATAAAACAGCTGAGTTCAAAAAACTCGTTTGAATTATTATGTCCTAAAAACAAAAAACTCAGAACATAAACCTGCGATATTTCTGAACAACCACCCGGCACCCTCCCTTCGCAGACACAGGTTCTGCCACCTGTTTTATCTTGTGGTCCATTTCTTGAATAATCGAATGAAAATCATAAATTATGTTCATGTTACGAATATTATTCATGAAAGCATGAAGCTTTCATAGCACTTCGCATTTTTCCGAAGAATCGGCCCATGCTTCACTCCCCTGGGTTCACAAGAGGTTCCAAATTCATTTTACGTGAAAATACTAATAATTAGTTTCGTGTCCTTGGGGATCAGTCAATGAGATTTTAGTGATTTTCAAAAAAACACGTAACAGACGTGTCATGATCACATGAAAATGTTTCTGAAATTTCTGCGGAAAATTATTTTCATTCTTGTTCTCGCGATTCCTTTTAGAGGAATCATAGATATTTAAAAGCAGTAGAAAGTGTTACAAATATGAGATTGAAAAGAGGTAATAGCTTACACTTGCACTCTCGCACAATATCTGTTTCTGAGGTATCCTGACACGAGCCACCTCGACATGTCTCGACCAAATTTCGACATTTCTCGACGGAATCTCGACCAAATCTTGAGCGAATCTCGACTAGAATCTCGACGGAATCTCGACCAAATCATGAGGGAATCTCGACCAAATCTCGACTTATTCTCGACTGAATGTGAACGTCGAGGTGGCTTGTGTCAGGATACATTTTCTGGTTTGCATGTAATGATTCTTACCACCCCATGACTCTGTATAGGAATAGGATGAAGTTAGAATCGAAGGAAGCAGGCAGTTTCTCCTTGTTCAACCCATCGGACAACTGTTTACCCACTGAGGAACGGAATCAGGTATCTTACTCTGCAGTGCGCCTTTATTTCTTACTTGTGTGCAGATCACTCGAAAAGGAGTGCTCGATGAATTTAGATACCTTAGGAGGTTTATTTATAAAGGTTGTAATTTTGGGATTTTTCAGAAAAATCTCCATTTTTTCACCCACCATGAAATTTCGAAATGACGTCATTATCATATGTTAAAAAGAGTAATGACTTGAAAAATCCCCATATTTTCAACCTACCAAAATTTGAAAAACCGAAATTTCATCCCAAATAAATACACTTCCTAAGGTAGTTAGATACTACCTAGCAATTGCGCGTGCTACCCTAAACTACACTTTCAGTATAACGTACTGTTGTGTAATGTGTAATGTGTAGAAAAGCGCGCGCAATTTTTAGTATCTAACGTTATTGAGCACTCCTTTTTGAGCGATCTGTACACATGTGCGTTAATTGGCATCTTGTCATTGTGTCCGGAAAATCACATACATTTATCTACAAAAGTTGCTGATGAAAGAATGATTAATTTCCCAACACATCCCCAGTTTCGAAGCAGAGCGAGTGACGTGTTCGCTGGTCTGTCACGTGACAATGTTGCCCCCTCAGACTTAGCTCCCTCCATGGGACCCCCTCCCACCCCTCCCTCTACCAGGTTTATAGCTAGATATAGGGAGTTTTTGAAACGCAAGGAAATGTTTTAATTGGGTTGCATAACCGGGCGAGAAAGTTGCTCTGGAAAGAGCAGAATTTAGACTCCTCCTTCTATTTTCACGTTACTACTCGAGGCTTGAACTAGGTGTGAACCATAGGTCCGTTAAGCTTTTATAGTCCTTGGCTAGCTCTGAAGCAGAAACGAATAACGATACATTTTCGACGATCATTGCAAGGTTATTTAACAACCCTGATTGCAGGTCTGTTAGTGATCAGATAAATATCGGACCCTCTCCGGAGCTTTACGCTAGTTTGGTCAGTGATAAGGCTGCTTCGGATAAAGCAGATAAGAAGGAAAAGCGGCCCACAGGATTCGGTATGTTTAGTATGGAGAGTTGAGTGGATTCAGTGTGGAATTTCTTAATTTTGCTCTTTGCTGTCTTATTCCGTCGTGATGATTTAGTGATCAATCACCAAACCTTCTGCTCCATATTTTGTGTGACTTATGTGTATTTTCACTTTTCAGGAAGTAACAAGCGGTGTTATCGAGCGCAGCACGAGATCCATCCCACCAAGTTCACCAAATACACGCTCCGTGATACCGACGTTTGCGATGATAAGTGAGTTGTAGGTCACGTACTGAGTCACGTGACTGCGCGGTGTCTGCACGTGCTGAGTCACGTGACTGCGCGGCGTCTGCACGTGCTGAGTCACGTGACTGCGCGGCGTCTGCACGTGCTGAGTCATGTGACTGCGCGGCGTCTGCACGTGCTGAGTCACGTGACTGCGCGGCGTCATGTGATTACCAAGTTCACCAAATAAACGCTCCGTGACACCGACGTTTGCGATGATAAGTGAGTAGTAGGTCACAATGTAGGATTTTTACTTAATCCTCTCGGTGCGCGCGTCATCCAAAGATTCGATCCTTTCCGGTAGAAATTTCTGTTGATTTAAAAAATCCATATCCATAATTCTCAAGTTTTGCTGTTATTGGTTGTATGAAAAGTATAAATCCACAGCACTAACTTCAAGTGTTACTACCCCAGACAAAACAAGGCTATAGCGCTTAATTTCCTGACCGATCTAAAGAAGAGTAAGACTCCCGAAGAGGAAGAAGCCACGTGTTCCTCTGGGGAGAAGAAGATCACATTCTCTAAACGAGATAAACCTAAAGAGGCAGTACCCTGGCGTCGCGACCTTTTAAGGCGCGGCGCAGTACGCCGCGCTAGGGTACTTTTTGCGGAGCGTGACAGCTTGCAAATGGCAAATGTACTTCCCATGCAAAACATGCAAGAAAGTACCCAAGTGCGGCGTAGTTCGCTGCACCTGGAAACGTCTAGAAACCACAGTAATGTGTGCCACTGTTTCACTGAGTGACCTCCAAATTGTTTCACCCCCCTTGTCTCATGTTCCTTGTTTCATGTTCCCTGTTTTCATCCCCCTTGTTTCATGTTCCCTTGTTTCATGTTCCCTGTTTTCTCAGGACCAGTGCACCACTGCAGCCGCCGCTCCTCCCCGACACAAAAACGCTGTGGTTCAGGAGGAATACGTGATCGGGCAGACTAAATCAGCCTCCAAACGCAAAACACGTGACTGCGCGGCGTCTGCACGTGCTGAAACACGTGACTGCGCGCAGTCACGTGATGAGTCACGTGATTCTTCCACCTTGTCACGTGATAAAGAAGATAGTTCCTTGAGGAAGAAGAAGATCGGACCAAAGAGAAGCATAGCTGCATGCTACCTCGAAGGTTGCTTTTCAGTAATTCGTAATTTCAATTTAATTTTTCTTTCATTCAACAATGAGTCAGGTATCCCGATTGTCAATTGATTTTCGATTACAAATGAATGATAAAGATTTCTGTCCAACTGAATGGTATTTCCTCTCTGCAAAAATGCACAAACATTGTCCATAGTCCAAAATTATACGCCTTATAAAAGGGCTGATAACTGAATAAACATGTGACTAGCACAGCTATATTATAAGCCGAAGTAAGCATAATATGCTGATTACCATGGTAACGTGACGTCGTGACATGGTAACAAGATACCATGGTAACCTGACACCTAACTCGTGGGCCGATACATTTCACTTTCTTCGCGTTTAAAATCTAAACTTTACTCTAAAGCACCTTTTGATTAGGGTTTATCACTTGCTTTTCTATTGATAAGAATTTGTTTGGCGTGTTTTTCGGAACGTTAAAGGCTTGAAACTCGGCAGATGAGCACTTTGCAATCAGCGCAGATTAAATTGGAATTATTTTCCATCGGCGATGTCGCCGGTCAGCACTGATCGGTGATCTGTCGGCACTTATTACAATGTGCTCATCTGCTAGAAACTCCGCTACTCCCAGATGACGGTGAGGAAGAAGAAGAGGGCTGAAGGAGAGGAAAGACTGAAGAAATTGAAGATTCACAAGACTTAAATTATAAATTTTACCCCCGACATGGTATGATACCACAAACAATCGTGATCTTTGATGGTTCGTTTTAACGCGTTTTGTGATGTTTCTTTGCATAAACATAATTTTGACCGATTCAAAAAATATTTAGCATAAAATCGTTTGCACTACTAATATTATGAATTATTATGGAAACTGATTAAATTTCAAGTACGAATATTTGCTGAATATGAATTTCTATTCCTCACTGATAAACTTATTCGATTGACGATTTGAAGTGCGGCGTATAACGCCGCGCCTGGGTACTCTTTTGCGGCGCGTGACAGCGTTTACAGTACTTTCAATGTAACGCGCATTAAGAAAGTATCCAAGCGCGGCGTAATACACCGCACCTCAAAAGTTCGAGACTCTACGGTTGCCTCCTTCATCCTAGAATTAAACCACTCCATCCTAATCTTCACTCCATCTAGCCATGATGTTTTTACCCCTTCTCCTCCTCCTCTTTCCCTCCTCTCACTCTTTCGATGGAAACACTACAGCTACCCTGACCACTCCCTCTACCAAGCTTACTCTCAGAGAAAAGAGTTCTCTCACCATCCAGCTGGATAGGTAGGTCTACTCTGACACCGGTTTGGAGTTTACTCTGACACCGGTTTGGGGTTTACTCTGACACCGAATTAGGGTTTACTCTGACACCGGCTAAGGGTTTAATCTGACACCGGTATGGAGTTTACTCTGAACCGGTTTTGGGTTTACTCTGACACCGGTTTAGGGTTTATTCTGACACCGGTTTAGGGTTACCCCTGACACCGGTTTAGGGTTTATTCTGACACCGGTTTAGGGTTACCCCTGACACCAGTTTAGAGCTTACTTTGACACCGGTTTAGGGTTTACCACTGACACCGGTTAAGGGTTAACTCTGACACCGGTTAAGGGTTTACTCTGACACCGGTTTAGGGTTTACTCTGACACCGGTTCAGGGCAACCCCTGACACCGGTTTAGGGTTCACCACTGTCACCGGTTTCAAGGCTAATCCGACAGCGGTTTAGGGTTTACTCTGACACCGGTTTCAGGGTTAGTCTGAAATCAGTTTAGGGTTCAGTGTTTACTCTGACACAGGTTTCAGGGTTAGTCTAAAACTGGTTTAGGGTTTACTCTGACACCGGTTTCAAGGCTAATACGACAGCGGTTTAGGGTCTACTCTGACACCGGTTTAGGGTATAAAACTGACACTGGTTTAGGGTTTACTCTGACACCGGTTTAGGGTTTACTCTGACACTGGTTAAGGGTTTACTCTGACACCGGTTTAGGGTTTACTCTGACACCGGTTTAGGGTTTACCACTGACACCGGTTAAGGGTTAACTCTGACACCGGTTAAGGATTTACTCTGACACCGGTTAAGGGTTTACTCTGACACCGGTTTAGGGTTTACTCTGACACCGGTTTAGGGCAACCCCTGACACCGGTTTAGGGTTCACCACTGACACCGGTTAAGGGTTAAGGATTTACTCTGACACCGGTTTAGGGTTTACTCTGACACCAGTTTAGAGTTTACTTTGACACCGGTTTAGGGTTTAACACTGACACCGGTTAAGGGTTAACTCTGACACCGGTTAAGGATTTACTCTGACACCGGCTAAGGGTTTACTCTGACAACGGTTTAGGGTTCACCACTGACACCGGTTTCAAGGCTATTCCGACAGCGGTTTAGGGTCTACTCTGACACCGGTTCAGGGTTTACTCTGACAGTCTGACATCGGTTTAGGGTTAACCTCTGACACCGGTTTAGCGTTTACAACTGACATCGGTTTAGGGTTTACTCTGACACCGGTTCAGTTGAGTTAACGTTGATGCCAGCAGTTAATAGTGACTGGTGTCACTCTATGACAACCTTTGCCTCTTGTTTCAGAACTTTTCTTGCAGGTTGACGGATGAGGACCTATACTTCAAATGTAAAGCCAGTTCGGAGGAACGCATCATCATTGATCAGGGAGACATCGTGACGGTTTGTGATTGATAAAGTTCATCATTATTTCGTCTAATTCATAATTGGGCAAAAAATATTTTTTGCACCAAAATGGATCTGTTGCTGCTAAAACTTACTCACAGATAAAGAACAATACGAACAGCACTACATTCAACATCACAGCCGGTACTAAGGGAGGGACCTGCTATTTGTACTCTGTGTTAGTTGGGCCTGTGGGAATCAACCTCAACACCACAGGTATTGGGACTAGGGATTTTAAAGGGGTTTTTCCTCAATGCCAAAGATGGTGGGTCCGTCTCACCAATGCATTATTCTGTACCATAATGGCATCCCGGCAACGCCTCGCTTTTCTGTGCTCATCCGCAAATACAAAATTTTTCCTCAGATCTTAACTTGTCGGTGTATGTTCGGACATTTTTATCCTTCCTCTCTCACCCTTACCACAACAGGACTAGTACGGAATCGAACCAGGGATCTTTCGATCACGAATCTGACTTGATACCATTACACCAACCGACCACAGATCTGGACATAGCAGTGGTCCACTCCAAGCCGCTGGAGATTTTCATCGCTGTTCTGGGCTGGATCTGCTTCTTCATGTGGTCCTTGTCCTTCTACCCTCAGGTCTACAAGAATTGGAATCGGAAGAGCGTCGTCGGTAAGTGTCCATCAAATTGTGGGCTAACGTGGGCTTTATAAGACGAGATTTTATATGGTCATGAGCTTAGGCGGACCTAATCAGCGAAGGGTTATTGTGAGGCCACAATAGCGTTCTTTCAGACTGTCTTATCTCGTTCTTAGGCAATGGAATACTTTCTTCTGAAGAATTTGAGTAGTTGAGCAAAAAATTGATCTGTTTCTTGGTTTATTGGGAGTGGCTAATGGCTATGTTTTGCCAGACGATTTTGGCCAGGTCTGAGTTTTGACTTCCCCTCTATTCCTCAGGTCTGAGTTTTGACTTCCTCCCTATTGCTCTATTTCTCAGGTCTGAGTTTTGACTTCCTCCCTATTGCTCTATTCCTCAGGTCTGAGTTTTGATTTCCTTGGTTACAACCTGCTGGGTTGGATCTGCTACTCCGCTTTCAACTTCTCCCTCTTATGGGTGGAGC
Organism: Beroe forskalii; assembly: GCA_011033025.1. NCBI lineage: Eukaryota > Metazoa > Ctenophora > Nuda > Beroida > Beroidae > Beroe > Beroe forskalii. The sequence goes on from WFMF01000141.1 coordinate 73,341, forward strand.
CGGTCAAGAGGCAGTATTACGAAACCTACCCGCACGGCGTAATCAACGTGCAGATCTCAGACTTCTGCTTCTCTGCCCACGCACTCCTCCTCACGCGTTAGTTCTCACGCGTTATTTTGTAGCGCTCAACCAATCAGAGCGTTAGTTGAGAGCGCTCGACCAATCAGAGCGCGAGTTTAGAGCGCGTGACCTATCAGAGCGCGAGTTCATCACGCTTGGAAAGTAGCTTGAGTAATCCTAGCAGTCAGTAACCATTACCATTATTATTGTCACCATTATCATTATTATTGTAACCATTAACATTAACATTATCAAATAAAATTACGAATTAACAGCAATATCTCTGCAGTGTTAACGATAGTCCAGTGTACGATCTACGACAGAGGTGGACAGGGCCCAAGTTTTCTCTGCAAAGCTATTGTCGGAGGTAAACTTTCCACAAATTTACAGTTTCAAAAAGTTTCTTTCAGCCAAGATTCTGAAAAATTCTGATCCAGGGCTTTAAAGATTTCGTTAAATTCATCGCCGTTTGAAAATTCATTTCGAATGTAACAACTATGCAATTCTTAAGATAGCTGAGTTGTCAAATTCTAAAGATAACTTTTGTTTTCAAAAGAAGTCACGTGTTCCTTCCGCAGCTGTCTTGTCCGGAATGATTGTGATGCTGATCGTCACCGCTTCCTGCTGCTTGACCTGGTTCCAATACGTCACCATGTTCAGTTACGTCAAGCTCGCTATCACAGTCTTCAAGGTACGTTTTCACAGTTTTCAAGGTACGTTTTTACAGTTTTCAAGGTACGTGCATGCAACCATCTCCTCTTATTCATCGATCGAGACCTTTTTCAAAGATTCTTTTGCAAAGATCATTCAAAGAGTAAATGCAGCAATACAGAACCGGATGATGTCATTTTACCACCACGTGATATTATTTTACCCTCCTTCATATCGCCGTGATAATATCTTCTCGCCACCCAGAGATCTCACTTTGTGACTCTGCGATATCCTTATTATTCGTAGTTTTCCAATTCATCACCAAGTGTCGCTGCCATACCACTTTGTCCCAGTGATGTCATGTCAACTTCATCAAGTCTATAAGCTTGAAACCAAGCTTGGCTTTCAAGAGATTGAAGTTCAAACGATATAGCTGATACGAGAGAGCGAGTTGTAATCAGAAGCTCTCGAAATCCTGTGATTATTGTTGTCAGCTGAGAATGAATGATAAAAAGATGCGTGGTCTTTTACTTCTCCGGTTTCGTAACGATAGTGTCAGCTATTGCCATCAGGGACTGCTCCTTCACCAACCTGGCGGTACCCTCTCCTCTCCTCCCAAACTTGAGCCAGTCCGTGAAGAGAATAATAGCTGCCACTACACTGGTGAGAGTCACCGCCAGCACCCCTAGCACTACGGTAGAGACTGCGAAGGGGTTGGTGGCAGGGGGTCTGGTCACCGGGTCGCTCCCTGAAAAATAGGGTTAGTTATAGTCAACGACGCCAGAATTAAAGTTGATAGGACAGAATGGCGATAGGCAGCCCGGAAACGTTTTGAGCTCTGCCTGCCCTATAGAAACCGAAAACTATCGCCGTCACATCCTTTAACTTTGATTGTATAAAATAGAGTTGTAAATTTATTAGTACTACAGTCCAATTGCAAAACATACTGAATTGTATACCAACCACGTAATGTCTGACCGCTAAATTGGTTCGAAACCCTTTAAGAATGTAGAAGATAACCTGAGATGATCTTGAGGGTGGCTGTGGTGGGATGGTCGGTTGTGAATTCTGTGGCTCGGGTGCTGGCCGGGATCAAGACGCACCTGTAGGGAAAAATCAAAAACGTGTTAACCGAAACTGAAATATCGGTTAAAAGAACTGAAACCGAAATAATATAGTTAACGAACGGAAACTGAAGTAGCAAGTACAGGAATACCGGTTAACCGGACGTTTTTAGGAAACCGTTTAGAGAAACGGTCGGTTAACCGAACCGAAACCGAAATACCGGTTAACAGGCCGTTTTTCGCCAAATACCCAACCGTAACCGGATTCATTAAGTTAAGAAACGGTAACCGGTCGGCGGTCGTTGGATCTACGCACTTGTTGAGGTCTAGGTGGGGTGAGCAGGGGGTTGAAAAGTGGTCCACATAACCCAACTCCTCTACTCCGTAGCCCTTACGGCACTGCACGGTGACATTATCCCCAGGGAGGTAGAATGGTAGGGAGGGATCCCCCACAACCCAACCCCAAGGGATGTGGAGGGATGTGTTGCTGACTTTACAGGGGGCAATGGAGGAGGGGGAGGGAACTTCAGGCACCTTCCACTTCAAGGAGATGGGGATTTGACCTGGAAATCCGGGGGTGGCAGACAGGATGTTGAACGAGCAGTCCTGGAAGGGGTACTCCTCGGAAACAAGCTGGATGGACATGGATTTCGTTATTCCGCCCCTGCAGGGGAACAGTTTGATGGTCTTGTCAGGGGACCAGATTATGCAGGCAGCCATGTTGAATGGCACTCCAGCCTGCATGATCATGACATTGGCCGGTTCTCTGAACCCCTTGGGTGCTGCCCCCTTCATTTTGATGATCCACCGGGGTGCCTGGGGCCCACATGGCACCCATGTCGCATTGACGGCGGGTGTCTTGTATCCCATATTCTCCTGAGCAGGTCCCAGGCATTGGTGGGTGGTGGGGTTGAGGAGGAGCAGGCCACTCTGACCCTGGCGAAGGAGGACTTTGTCTCCACAGACTCCGCCCTGAGGGTAGGACCGGTTAAATGAACCGAAATACCGGTTAACAAGATGTTTTTCAGCCCGTGGTTACCGGATTTATTGAGAAATTTTAACCGGTGGTTGTTTACCTGAGTGCAGTACTTGGAGAAGGTAATCACTTCGCTTGACACGGGCTTGACATGGTTCCTATCCTTGATTTGAGGGAAGAGAGAACAGGAGGAGGAGGTGTAGTTGAAGGAGAAGACTTGGCAAGAGGCCGTGTGGAGACAGTAACCCCAGCAACGCCCGGGAGACTGGGACAGGAAGCTGCTCAGCGCGAACCTAAGGAGAAAATACACGGCAAATGTCATACGTATTTTTGAGAAATACGGGAAATGCGATAACTGTTTTTTAAAAATACGGCAAATACGATACATATTTTTTTAGAAATACGGGAAATACGATAAGTACTTTTGGCAGAACTACCGTATATTTCTCCCCGAATTCGAAATCGTATTTTTGACGATTTTAACAACCCTGACCTGCGCATTGGAGGCCTTTCTCCGAATGTGTAGCAGTCCAGAAGGTTTTCCTCTTCTTGGGAGATGGCTGATTGGGGAGTAGCCTGCAAAGTGAATAGTTCATACCATAAAACAATGACTAAATGGATAATAAGTCAGCTCTTGAGCAGTGACAAGCTAAGAACAAAAAAGTGAATTAATTTCTTTAATTAATTCACTAGCAAAGAAGTCTGAAATACCACTTTCTATCTCTCTTACCGTTGTGGCTGAGGGTAGTCTGTAGGTGGGTCTCTGGGTAGTTGGGTAGGTCCCTTTGAAGTCACCCTCCTCTAGGTAGTGACCCCTTCTTCCGAACACCTGATGGATATTGGATGCAATGGTACAAAATTACTGGCAACATATAACACTCGTTAGTCGGCTTCGCCTCGTGAAATAAGCACACTATTACACCCACCTTGGGCTTGGCGGCTATGGTGCTTGTAACAGTCGGCTTTCCTTCGTACAATTATTATTGCGCTTATAACACTCGGCTTTCTCTCGTGCAATAAGCAAAGTCATCGCACCCACCTTCCTTTTGTCGGCCTTGGTGCGGAACTCGAGGGATCCCCAACCCACGATGTCGTTAAACCCGGCCATCTGGTTCTTGTCCGGTGTGGTGGCTGTGTTCACCATCACCCAGAAGGAGGTGGAGCTCATCGTGTTGGACGTAAACGTGAACTTCAGCCTGGAGGGTATTGGATATAATATACGTGATACGTGCAAAAATACGTGAAAAATACGTGAAAAAATACGTTAAGAAATATATGACGTAATTTGCGTTTGAAGAAAAAACACGTGTATTTTTCTTCACAATGCGTAACCTTGAAAACAAAACATTTCGATAGAAGTTGTTAAATACGTAAAAATACGGCTGATTTGAAATTTATTAATCAAAGTTCATCAAAATTGCAGAGGAAATTCACTTCAGTTTCTGCCAAAATACGTATCGAATTTGTGCCGCATTTTTGTAAAATACGAATTGAAGGTAACCTTGGTGGCTGGGTTTGGCGACCCAGCGGGAACTTGGAAAGGGAAGGGCTGAGGAGGACTAGCAAGGAAAGCAATCCAGGCAGCGCCATTTTCTGCAGTCTTATCTATAAAGGTGTATGGCACAAAATAAATTCTGAATATCGATTTTATAATCCAAGGATCAAAGAGGAGAGGGATGAGACTAAACTGTGAATCATCAGTGGTTACCCTGCAGAAGGTTTCCCCTTGGCATCTGGCCATCTGCGATTTGATTGTCTCATCAGCAGGTGACAAGAGAAAATAACGGTGTTTTGGCCCACCGTACTCCTTACAGCTGCAAGGCTGGGCCTTGTACGAGTATAGCAATAGTCTGTGGAGCAATATGCACAAGGGTAAAGGAATCAGCAGCAGAAGAGAGAGGGCCGCACCGTCAGAAAAAGCGAAATTGCATCTTTTGTGATCCTGCGAGAATTATTGTGAGATGTTGAATGAGATTTTAAACAATACAATAATCTTGACATGCCATTTGAGATTTACCGAAAAGGAAATCCAATCAAAATTTAATCGAAACATTTGTAATCGAAGGTAACGATCAAAATCTTGCTCTCACTTCAGAAAAAGAGAAATAGGCGAGTCGCACCTGCTAGTGCTTCGCTAATGGCTGTTTTATAAGTGAAAGTCTCCACAATAATATTATGTCTACCCTATTTAAAAAAGTCAAATTCTTCATATTAACGATGTCATTTCATCACTCAGCATAATTAGGTAATTATTCGGCCTTGAAATAGCGACTAGGGCTTTTATTTTATTACTTTCTTGGGTCGTTTTATGTTCCCTTTCAATCAATCAACTCCCCATACGATTATGACCCATCTTCAATATTTCACGTTCCTTATCCCACCCTCTCCTCAGTATTCTCCTCAAGTCTTCGTCAACTTCAAGAACAAAAGCACGGAAGCCATCGCTATATCTGTCTTCTTGCTGGATGCCGGAGGTGGCTTGACTTCTTTAGTCCAGGTACCTATTTTAGGAGTATATTTAGACGTTCAAGTGATGTCGAATATTTGTCATATATATTGGCTGTAATGTAAACCATCATGTCTGTTATTAAGCCTCTCCCAAACGTGGCATACTTCATGTCTCAGATGGGTATGATCTGTTAGTCATGTTAATTGTAAAACTTGGCATTTCTCCAGATGGGTTTGATCTGTAAGCCATGTAACGGTGGTGTGTAGACCTCCGATGAGCGCGGCTTTTCCATGCGCGGCGTAATGTACGCGGCTCACCGGCTGTCAATGACAGGCAGTGAGCCGCACACGATTACGCCGCGCATGGAAAAGCCGCGCACTATGACTAAGGAGTTCGAAACGCTCCTGTAAAACCTGGCATTTCTCCAGATGGGTCTGATCGCATGGAATTACGACGACTGGAAGACCTTCCTGGGTGACTTTACGAAGTTCGGACTGGCAGTGCTGACCATAATCTACGACCTGATCTTCATCATCCAACATTACTGTCTCTACCGACATGACGCAGGGGCGTACAGAGACCTCAAGGAGGAGGAGGAGGAGGAGGATGATAGTACGTCTCCTCTTTTAGCAGAACCAGAGGAAAGGTCTCCTCTCATCGCACCAGTACAGTCAAATTCTTCTCTTGCGTGAAGTTAAATAGGAATTTCATGCACTTTGACCTGAGCAATCCGAACTTTGGTGTCAATGATTTTAATTACTTGAATAAGCCGCTAATCTCAAACGCTAATCCGTCACGCTTTTATACAACTTCTTTTACACAGCGAAATTTGTTATTTTGCAGAACTTAATCTGTGTGCATGACGAAGAAGTGAATGCGAATGGAACATGTTTTGCCACTTCATGAAAACTTTTTATTTTATTCAATTAATTTCAGAATGATTTAACCGTCAGACAACACCGTGCAATTAATTCTAAACTTTGAGTTGTCTAATTATTTTCGTCGATAATTTTCATTGGATTGATATTTTCGCTAAATTAAAATTTTACTTGATTTTGTTACTAAATATAATGATAATTTTCCGTTTTGAATATACAGTACTTAAAATAATTCTTATAAATTTAACCTTCCAGATTAGGGAAATGTTCGTATCATTATCATTTTATCGTTTTGACCCCTTCAGTATCGATTTTTCTCATGGAAATCTAATTTTATGATTTGTGACCCAGGTGTTTCGACCTTTTGAGGCACGGGTATTTTTTACGGCGCGCGTCTTGGCGCGAAGTACTTTCAATGCAACGTACATTAAAAAGTTACCCAGCGCCTCAAAAGGTCGAAACACCACGGTTATGTGTATTGAAGTTGACTTTTTCTGTACTCTCATTCCCTATGATGCAATATGATGATCTATGCTTACTATGACGCCACTCATTCCCTTATAGCAGCTGAATGATCGAATATGGCTCCAGTCGTTTACCCTCCCCCACCTCCCCTTACAGAACTCCAGAAACGAGCCCTGACCCTCTACATCAAGAAGAAGAGGTGATAATCACATTCAATGACTTTCAGCGCATTTAATTCTCATATAACCAGTTTCAATGATAATCAGATAACCCCTGAGAACGGTGTATGAAATTTCCACTAAACCGCCATTTGTACGTGCGTGATATTGCTTCACAACATTATGTCCACGTACGTATATGGCGCCGCGCGATCTGAAATTTCAGATTTAAGTTATGACACTGTTGGCCCTGGTGTATTAATAGAGATAACTTCCCGCAGAGCGTACTACGAGAAAAAGGACAACTACATCACGAGGAAGTACCGATGGTTAGAGGACCACAACCAGAGGGACCCTGACCTTGAGGGGATCGAGATATCTCATGCCAGCTTGGAGGAGCTCAAGAAGAAGCGACAAAACCTGGTACTTGCCATTTTAAACAAAATTATGTGATTTCTTTAAACAGTTACCTGCCTTTATTCTGTATTGTAGTCGAAGTTGGCAGTTTGGGGTTGTTTTTGGGTTCAATGGACTGAAATTAGTATGAAATGGATGCCGTGAGGCCCTTAACAAGTACGGATCTGCGAGTGATCTGGCTATCCCTCAATGGAGGAGGATACTACTCTGAGGGGCAGACACTCCACAGCTAACACAAAAGCGTGAAACAATCTATGTTTCAGTGTGAAGAGAAGCACAGACTGTTTGAGAAGTTTAAGAACCTCTTGCCCCCTACTGAGGAGGAAGACCCGGTGACAGAAGGAACTCCTGGCATGCAGCCAGGAATGCAGGGCATCAACCAACCACCTTACTCAACTGCAGGTTATAATTCTCACTTGGAACTTTGGGAGTAACACTTGTCAATGTCATGTTCTTTCGTTGGGGAACGTCGGAACGATTGTTCCGGATATAACATTCTTTTAACTTTGACGAACAAACTTCACCTCTAAGTTTTACTGATTTTGAGCTCCTCCAATTACTCGACATTTCTCCATTTCTCACCAAGCTTTATAACCTTTAATCCCATTCCAGGTGGGTATTCCAGCAGTTTCGTGTCCAGTAACACCGCCGAGCCTTACTACCACTCCGCACCCTACCCCACCTCCACTCCGTACTCTGTGGTTACTGAGCCTGTCACGCCCAAGAAACCCTCAGAGATGAGTCCCGTAAGTATTAGGGCCTTTACAGGGGCAGTTCGAACTGCACTTTGCGCGTCTTTTGTGTGCGCGGCTTGTGATTAAGCCGCGCACACAAAACGCTCGAAAACTGCAGTTCGAGCTTTCGCTGCAACAGATTCAAATTTTTACTTATCTATGCAAGGCAGTTGATATTCGACACAGCTTTGACCCTCAGACCTCTGCGCATCATTCGTTTACCCAGTCCTCCTTACCTCCTTACCCTCTAACCCCTATTCTATTCCCCAGATCCTTCTAGACCGCTCTATTACGAAGCCTAGTGACATGTCGCCCGTCACGCCCCATGTCTACAAGTGGGACAGCATTTCTCCAGTAGGTACCAAGCCCCCTCCTGACGATCATGGGAAGTACGGTGGGGAAGGGTCGTCAGAGTTCCCTCCGGCCAACACGCCTGCCAAGTTCGCTGAAACTCGGGAAAATCGCATCGACTCCTTCACCAAAGCCCTAACGGACACGATCAGTAAAGCTATGATGTCAGAGAAGAACATGAACCTGGAGAGTGCTAAAGCGGAGGGAAGGCAGGAGGAGGTGGAGGAGGGGTTATTGAAGTCTCCTGAGCCTAAATCACAGAATATGGAGACTTCGCAATCGGTTAAACCTGAACTGATACTCAGTCCGAAGCCTAAGATCAGAGATCCCTTAGAGAGAAAGATGGAGGGACATTCGGGTCCTAAAACTCCCGAGCTGCCCCGAAAACACGAACCTAAAACTCCCGAACTCCCCCGAAAACAGGAGCCCAAAACCCCCGAGCTGCCCCGAAAACAGGAGCCCAAAACCCCGGACAATTCCCGGAAGTACGAAGCTCTGGAGCTTCCTAGGAAGCAGGAACCAAGAACTCCGGACAGTAGGAGGATGGAGGGTCGAGTTGGGGAGGACAGGAAGAAGTATTCGGAGCACGCGAGATCGAGGAAATCTGAGTCAAACTCCTCCATATCGTCAAAACAACACCCGCACAGGTAATTATAGGGGGTTGGTTTCGTGAATACTGCGCGTCATGTACTAAAATTGTAGTAAAATTTGCCATTCGGTTCCAAAAATTGGAGGGGGAGGGGGCATCATCCCTCATATTCTGGACAGTGGTCCAACATTGGCCATGTGAGGCCTTAGATCAAAACTGGGGCCCAAGATTTAAATAATCCAGGAATAACCCAAATGTAATTTTCAGCCCTCTCTCGAAGAAAAAGGAAGAGGTGTCCGACCTACCACCCGTTATAAAGATAAGCAAAGCAGAGATAGATTCTAAAGTCATGTCCTGGCCTACCTCCTACTCTTTCCAACGAAAGGTATTCGCTTTGAACGGATCTTCCGTCACTAGCAAACGTCCTGGGGAGCATAGGACCTGGCACTGGAACTTTTTGAAATTCGAAGTAAAATATCACTCACGATAATATTATTATTTTTGTGCTCAATTCGCTCCTTATTTGGATTGTTTCAGAGCTCCCAAAGCGGCGAGAAGACCCCTGAAGTTGACCAGAAGAAGGGGTCTGGTGGTAAGAAAGATAACTCCGATCCCTCTGGGAGTTCCCTGCTGGAGTTCGCCTTTCAGTCTGCTCTCTTTGGGAATTCCCTGTTCTCTGAGAGGGAGGGTGGGGCCGCAGGACAACCAGTACAAGGTTCGTAGTGTGTACTGACGTCTCCACATTCAACTGCTCAACTATTAGTGAAAACTCAGGAATCACTGAGAAGTGAGAACAGTGAACAGTCAAAGACGCATTCAAAGCGGTTTGATTATTGAACAGGTGTGATGATTGGTCACACTCTCACCCTTACACTTACAGGGGATGTCCGAACTGTGCTTTGCATGTGCGGCTTAAAGTAAAATGTTTAAATACGCCGTGGAAACAAAAAAAAATGCGCAAACTGCAGTTCGAACTAATATGTGTGTGAAATAGGACTGGCACAGTTAGAATCCTTTCTCACCCGGTCTCGCAGTCACCCAATCCCACTCTCTCCGCAGGGCCGAAGACCCCGCCGCAGTCCGTCTCCTCCTCCTCCACAGCAGCTGCAGGCCCTTCAGACCTCCTGGCGGCCCTCTCTCTGAGTTACGGCTCAGGGAAGAAACCGGAGAAGAGTAGTGGTGAGGACAAGAAGTCGCAGGTAACTAGAAGAAGCTGCGTAGTGCGTGTGCCCTGAGCCGAGATACGATTTTTACATATCAGTCGGCTGCGCCTCGGCTAAAAATCGATTTTTCGGCACTTTCCACACTCCGGAGGGGTCTGGAAAGTTGTTAGTTTTTTGCATGCAAAAAAACTATAGAATCAATGCAAAATCCCTCCGGAGTGTGGAAAGTGTCCACTTTTTACCCCTTTTTGAGGCAGATTTGACTGTATTAAAGCTGCGTAGTACGTGTGCGCAATATTATAATGCAAGAACTTCGTTTTCTTTAATTTCTTTATCTTACATTTTCGTTTTTGAATTAATAAATTTGATTTACATTTCTTTTTTATCATATCGATGATATAAATTTCTGAATTTTCTGCACACTTCCGAACCTCCTCTCGTTTCAATGACGACGATATAATGCCGTGATTTTCAAAAGTTCCCGATTTAAAACTTTTCACATCATTGAAACGTATTCAACTTAATCCCGAAACTTCAGGAGAAGTCTCGGAAGAGAGATCGTTCCCCTGAAGCCAGGTCGCCTTCCCCTGAACTGGTTCAGGTCTACAAGGCAGAAGACAAGACGGGGGATAAGGTGGGTGTGAGTCTGTTTTATGTCAACCTTATTTATTTCATACAAGTCACTTCTTTTTCAAAACAAAATACTATCATACCCACTAGACAATACGTAACTAATTAGATACAATATTATAATAAACATACTGGTTATACTGCTAATTAGATGCTAATACCTTACTAATACCACAGTTTCTGTTTTTTACCGTTTTTAAACTCTTGATTTGTCACAATTGTCCCAATAACGGTCCGAGGTTCAAAAAGAGTAATTTGGGACCGGAACAATTTGCCTTTGGGTCAAATGGGGCAGAAAAAAGAGCACAGATGGGACTCAAAAAGTGAATTAAAAACTGGAGGTTATGGGTTCAAGACCAAAAACCTTAAAACCCCCAAAACTTTTTGAAAGAAATATTAATTCACTTTTACTACTGAACTAAGATAACAGATATCAACAGTTTTCTTATCTCGGTCATTTTTGTCCTCTCTAGTCATAAAACCCCATACCTGCTTCTTGAGGGGCCGTTCTTCTAAAGCCTCCTCCAAATCCCCCTTTGGAGGAAGCTCGTTTTAGAATACCCTCAATCCTCAACCTCGTCGACCTGCCCGTTTCTGCTGCTGCCTCTTGACAGGATGCTGGGCTCGTTTTAGAACAGCTGTGTCGTCGTCCTGTTCAACTTCCCGTTTCTGCTCCTGCCTCTTGCCAAAATTATGGGCTCGTTTTAGAACAGCTCTGTCGTCGTCCTGTTCAACTTCCCGTTTCTGCTCCTGCCTCATTGCAGATTGCTCATTCCAGGCTCGTTTTAGAACATCTGTGTCGTCGTAATAAGGCCAGTATTTAGGCCAGACGGCAGACAGACTTACTGAAATAAGTGTGCACAACACCAGGATGCGAAGATTCATGTTGGCTAACAAGTGACTGATGGTATACTGCTACGATAATGAAGATTTGACAAATTGAAATTTTAGTCCTCCTCCCCTTCTTTTAAATGTGGAAATATTGCTTTGTCCCATTTCATCACATGAAGGTCAGACTTTAGCCTATAATTTAGATCTTATTATAGGCAGATTTTTGGCACCAGCACATCAGCAGCTATGGTTCTTTATGATTATAACATAATAGTAATACTTGATTGGTTAAGTAATTACCATTTAATCAGAAGTTAGTTGTTGTTATAATTATCATGCCGCCTCAGAAAGCAGAGCTCTTTAATTAGGAAAAGAGTTTGAATTGTTTTATTTGGGCAACATCCATCAGTCGCCTTGAGAATAAGTAACCAATTCGGGGAAATTACAAATTAAAACATTCAGAGTCAAGGTAATTATATGAGTTGAAACTCAGCGATGAAATAAATTTATCAATAACTAGCAAGCCCGTTGGGCCTGCAAGATAATACAGAACCAAATACTATAAAAACAAGAATTGCGCCCGTTACCCATATGCGGGCGCTTAATTTCCCTCCCCCGAGCTTGAAGAAGATATTAATACTAATAGAAACGTGCAATTCTATATAATGCATGTGGGACGTAGGCAGCTTCGATCCACGTTGATGAGCTTTTAAACAACGCAATTGAATTACTTCGCGAAGTTATTTATTTCAGAAACTCCGTAGTTAAGTAGTTTGCCATGGTTTTCACGGTTGAACTTGGAGCAACTAGCATTGATGATTCAATTTCATGATACGCAATTTCATGATACAGTAATTTGTTTTTCCACCATAAATTGTTCAAAATTGCTCGAATTTCAAACATTGGTAAATTGTTGACTCGGCGCTTGAATTTTCGCTAAAAATTTGATCGGCTAACTAAAGCTTAACTTGAGCGCGCCACGCATGATGTTGAGCCGCAGCGCCGCGCACAAAACTGCTCGATATTAACATCCATCCTAATCTTGCGGGGAGTAAAAGCGCGCAATTGCGCGCGCAATTAAGGTTGCTACGCGACTCCGCTTGATGGTACCATTGTTGACGAAATCTCCCTCAAATATGAGGAAATCTCCCCTCAAATTTGTGGACATCTCCCTCAAAATTTGTGGACATATCTCCTCGGACTTTCCGGGCACTTTCCAGAAATTACAGTAGTTGTATTGCAAATCTGGACCTGCTATGCACATATCCTATTTCTCACCTTCCCAAACACGATCTCTGCTAACCCTCTCATTTGCCTTTTTGTATTCACAAAAAGGCCAATGGGGAGGGAAAAAATAATCTCACAAAACAGTTATAATCTCACAAAACAGTTTATAAAGGAGCAAAAGTAACAGTAATTCTTTGGTTACTTTTTTACTGTTTTTTACTGTTTTTGGCACATTAGGAAAGGAATGTAATACATTTATTACATCTTTGTGTCAAAAGCTGGCGGATAAAAACAATGAACAATATGATGACGTTTTAAATTGGCTTCGATGCAAACTTTCTTTTTTATGCATAAAGTCATGTGTAAGATGTATTACTATTAGGGGTACTAGGGTGAAGGTTGGCGAGACAATTAATGAATATATTTCAAGTGATTTTGGTTTAGATGCGTTCAATGCTTTCAGATAATTAAGAAAGTAAGAACGGGTTAGGGGTTTTTAGGGTTTTTAAGGAATTGTATTATATGTGTAAAGTGTGATGTAATTGTAAATATGTATTATCACCCTCCCGTGATTATAATTCGGGTGTGATAATTATCGATATATCACCCCTTTAAAACTACTGTATAGTGGCGCGCGCAAAAATTTTCTAAAGGAGCAAATGAAGCCCAAATATAAAACCAAATCTGGGCGGTAAACAGCCATCCCGAAACAAGAATTGCGCCCGTTACCCATTTGCGGGCGCTTAATTTCCCTCCCCCGAGCTTGAAGAAAATATTAATAGAAACGCGCGATTCTAAATGCATGTGGGACATGGGCAGCTTCGATCCGACGATCCACGTTGATGAGCTTTTTAACAACGCAATTGCATTATTTCACGAAGTTATTTATTTCATAAACTCCGTAGTTTGCCATGGTTTTCACGCAAGCAACTATTACTATAGCATTGATGATTCAATTTCATGTCGACGGACGTTGCCCGTCTACGTCTATTTCTTCTGACTGGATGGCTATCAAAAGTGACGTCCAAATGTGGAACGTTGCGCCGCGCGCGTGGGTAGGGTAACATTCTACGAATTTCATGTTGTACAAATACAATTTCATGATACAGTAATTTGTTTTTCCACCATAATAAATAAATTGTTCAAAATTGCTAGAATTTCAAACATTGGTAAAGTGTTGACTCGGCGCTTGAATTTTCGCTAAAATTTGATAGGCTAACTAAAGCTTAACATGAGCGCGCAACGCATGATGATGAGCCGCAGCGCCGCGCACAAAACTGTTCGATATGTACATCCATCCTGATCTTGCGGAGTGAATTGCGCGCAACTGCGCGCGCAATTAAGGTTGCTACGCGACTCCACCTGATGGTACCATTGTTGACGAAATCTCCCTCAAATATGTGGACATCTCCCTCAAATTTGTGGACATCTCCCTCAAATTTTGTGGACATATCTCCCTCGGACTTTCCGGGCACTTTACAGAAATTACAGTAGTTGTATTGCTAATATGGACCTGCTATGCACATATCCTATTTCTCACCTTCCCAAACACGATCTCTGCTAACCCTCTCATTTGCCTTTTTGTATTCACAAAAAGGCCAATGGGGAGGGAAAAAATGAATGCAGAAAAAACTTGAAAAGAAATTTTGATAAAGGAGCACTTGCAAATCTATAAAGGCGTTCAATCTGGACGAGGGTCGTCAGACCCGAGTGGAAGGAAATACTGTTGTATGGCTAGCCCCTGGCTGAATCCTGAAGAAAAGAGCTAGAATCCTGATGTAGGCAGCGTAAATACCGAAATCAGAAGCAGCTAGGTCTAGCCAAGTATGGTCGGGTGATAATACAATTAACTAACTCATGGATCGTGTTATATCGAAAATTGTCAAACTCGGCTGACGCCTCGTGTGATACTTTTCGATATAACACTCCCATTCGTTAGTTAATCGTTCAATATATTATTGTATTTCCATTAAAAAAAAAAAAAAAAAAAAAAAAAATTCTTTGGTTACTTTTAGTTATGATGGACCCGTCATGTTTTGAATTTTGATTATTATAATTTGCAATTGTACGATGAAGTTAAATCTGAAAATTAAAACCGAGTATCCTACTCATACTGAACGTTGAATTTAGCATTGATTCATGCCAAGAGCATACTTCCAAAGTCCTAATGTACTATGCTCAATTTTTGACTTAATGTGATTTTTGCTTTTGGTCAATCTTAAATTGCTCTTTATTCACATTTTCCGTTCATTATGCTAACCGGTAAATTTTTAATAGGTAACTCAATGACTTTTGCACTGATGATGATGATTTGAAAGTACTTTGCATTAAAAAGTCATCTCGTTGCTTCGTTGTGGTTATTTGTGTTGTGGAACTTGGCAATTACAGTGTTTTATTAATTATCAACTCAGCATCAAGGTTGTTAAATACGAATTTTTTTTAAAAATACGACAAAAAATACAATACGTATTTTTTGGCAGAAACTGCCGTACTTTTTTCTCCTTCAATTTTGAACTTTGCTTAATTTCGAATTTACAACTATAATTGTCATGTATCTAGGTCGCGCGCGCACTCTAAATGTTTATGATACCATCGTTTTATTGTATTTGGTAGCGCATGCGCGCGTACTTTTTCACCCCTATTCAGACTCCGTGTTTATATTAGATTTCTAAGCCACGTATTGTGAGAAAAATACGCGTATTTTTCTTCCGAGGCTAATACGCCGTACTTTTTCGCGATTTTTTCACGTATTTAACATCCTGGCTCAGCATTGATTTAAATCGAACGACGTCTGTTACAGATTTATGAAGAGATAGCAGGCCCGTTCGGCACTGCTACGCAGCATCACACTCGCAAATTTCAGACCTAAGCAGTTCACATTAATGAAAAACTTTTTACAGCATTGAAAAATCCGAATCAGAACCAAAATAATTCAGGAAAATAGCTTAACAAAATCAATAAAGCGAGAAATGAAATTCACTCACTTCTCATGTTACCATAGCAACGAAAGCACTTTCCGCACTCTGCACGTGCATGCCGACACAAATCCATACACACATCGACGCAGTGCCCATACACACGGTTTTCCCATTCTAATCTATGATGCCGACACAATGGCCCATACACACGCCGACATAAAATCCACACACACGCCGACACAGTGTCCATACACACGATTTGCCCATTCTAATCTCATGACGAACTTAATGAGATAATTAATATACTTACACACAACCTATTACACGGCTGTGTTCTGCGTACAGTATGTACCTACACACTCTTTGAATTAGGACCACACACGGACTTGCGTCGTTCGAAGAAGTGGAGATTGGATAATCTTCTGCTTCTCTCTCAAAATTCATAAAATCATAGATTATAAATACTGACAATTGTACTCCAGTACTCAATACTTCAATAAGTAATTCAGTGATAAACAATCAATACAACTTCACAATGTGATTCCATGGCCAAAAGTTGAATTCAATGCTCTTCGTGCTAAATCTTCCAATCGGCTGAAGTGCGCTTGATTAGGTATCGCCGAGAGGCCTATGGTATCGAGTTCAGTGCCGGGATAACTTTTTTATTTAGTGACAAATCTTACAATTTTGCCTCTGCTTCATGAAAAAAGTCATTCTGACTTGAAATTACATCATAAAAGTCCGTCTGATGCTGCTTATACAGCCTTTTCATATACATCAGTAGAAATTCTAATCTGGTGACCAAAAACTAAGACAAATACGACGCAAATAACGGACATCTTAACATTAGACTTAAACCAGCCACTTTTCCAATAAAATTCAGTCGGCTAGCCACTAAAAATTTTAATGCCACTGGGTCAGCAAGCCTCTGAAAACACAATTTGCCATTTTTGATAAATCACGGAATGTCTACTTCAAAGCTCCTCGGCGCTGCTACGCAGCACCTCGTTCGCAAATTTAAAAACCACAATTCAATCAAGTACATGAAAAAAATTTTACCGCATCAAAACTCCCATCCGATCCGTTCAAAAGTTATTAGAGATCGCAACGTAATCAAAACACCACTCACAGAAATGAGCGCGCGCAATTCTCCGTGCACGTGTCACCATGGTTACCCGCACAAATCGTAAATGCGCGCTAAATGACATTTTCTGGCCGTATAACTTTGTACAATACCTCTCAAGGTGATTATAAATCAATTTGAGGCTATTCCGGACTGGTTTGGCCATTTTGAGTTTGTAAGGCGAACACAGAAAAGTGACATTTTCCGCGCGCAAAATGTCCCAAATGTGGATCCACTTCGAGAAATCATCTTCTGTGTTCGGAATGCGCGCGCCTTTACGATTTGTGCGGGTAACCATGGTGACACGTGCACGGAGAATTGCGCGCGCTCATTTCTGTGAGTGGTGTTTTGATTACGTTGCGATCTCTAATAACTTTTGAACGGATCGGATGGGAGTTTTTGATGCGGTAAAATTTTTTTCATGCACTTGATTGAATTGTGGTTTTTTAAATTTGCGAACGAGGTGCTGCGTAGCAGCGCCGAGTGAGCTTTGAAGTAGACATTCCGTGATTTATCAAAAAATGGCAAATTGTGTTTTCAGAGGCTTGCTGACCCAGTGGCATTAAAATTTTTAGTGGCTAGCCGACTGAATTTTATTGGAAAAGTGGCTGCTTTAAGTCTAATGTTAAGATGTCCGTTATTTGCGAATTGCGTCGTATTTGTCTTAGTTTTTGGTCACCAGATAAGAATTTCTACTGATGTATATGAAAAGGCTGTATAAGCAGCAGCAGACGGACTTTTACGCTGTAATTTCAAGTCAGAATGACTTTTTTCATGAAGCAGAGGCAAAATTGTAAGATTTGTCACTAAGTAAAAAAGTTATCCCGGCACTGAACTCGATACCATAGGCCTCTCGGCGATACCTAATCAAGTGCACTTCAGCCGATTGGAAGATTTAGCACGAAGAGCATTGAATTCAACTTTTGGCCATGGAATCACATTGTGAAGTTGTATTGATTGTTTATCACTGAATTACTTTGAAGTATTGAGTACTGGAGTACAATTGTCATTATTTATAATCTATGATTTTATGAATTTTGAGAGAGAAGCAGAAATTTATCCAATCTCCACTTCTTGGAACGACGCAAGTCCGTGTGTGTTTCTAATTAAAAGAGTGTGTAGGTACATACTGTACGCAGAACACAGCCGTGTAATAGGTTGTGTGTAGGTATATTATTATCTCATTAAGTTCGTCATGAGATTAGAATGGGCAAACCGTGTGTATGGACACTGTGTCGGCGTGAGTGTGGATTTTATGTCGGCGTGTGTATGGGCCATTGTGTCGGCATCATAGATTAGAATGGGAAAACCGTGTGTATGGGCACTGTCGATGTGTGTATGGATTTGTGTCGGCATGCACGTGCAGAGTGCGGAAAGTGCTTTCGTTGCTATGGTAACATGAGAAGTGAGTGAATTTCATTTCTCGCTTTATTGATTTTGTTACGCTATTTTCCTGAATTATTTTGGTTCTGATTCGGATTTTTCAATGCTGTAAAAAGTTTTTCATTAATGTGAACTGCTTAGGTCTGAAATTTGCGAGTGTGATGCTGCGTAGCAGTGCCGAACGGGCCTGCTATCTCTTCATAAATCTGTAACAGACGTCGTTCGATTTAAATCAATGCTGAGCCAGGATGTTAAATACGTAAAAAAATCGCAAAAAATATGTATTGTATTTTTTGTCGTATTTTAAAAAAATACGTATTTAACAACCTTGATGCTGAGTTGATAATTAATAAAACACTGTAATTGCCAAGTTCCACAACACAAATAACCACAACGAGCTGACTTTTTAATGCAAAGTACTTTCAAATCATCATCATCAGTGCAAAAGTCATTGAGTTACCTATTAAAAATTTACCGGTTAGCATAATTAACGGAAAATGTGAATAAAGAGCAATTTAAGATTGACCAAAAGCAAAAATCACATAAAGTCAAAAATTGGGCATAGTACATTAGGACTTTGGAAGTATGCTCTTGGCATGAATCAATGCTAAATTCAACGTTCAGTATGAGTAGGATACTCGGTTTTAATTTTCAGATTTAACTTCATCGTACAATTGCAAATTATAATAATCAAAACCTGACGGGTCCAACATAACTAAAAGTAACAAAAGAATTATTGTTACTTTTGCTCCTTTATAAACTGTTTTGTGAGATTAGTATTTGGTTCTGTATTATCTTGCAGGCCCAACGGGCATGCTAGTTATTGATAAATTTATTTCAACTCATATAATTACCTTGAATCTGAATGTTTTAATTAGTAAATTCCCCGAATTGGTTACTTATTCTCAAGGCGACTGATGGATGTTGATTGTTGCCCTAATAAAACAATTCAAACTCTTTTCCTAAACTTAAGTAATTAAAGAGCTCTGCTTTCTGAGGCGGCATGATAATTATAACAACAACTAACTTCTTATTAAATGGTAATTACTTAACCAATCAAGTATTATGTTATAATCATAAAGAACCATAGCTGCTGATGTGCTGGTGCCAAAAATCTGCCTATAATAAGATTTAAATTATAGGCTAAAGTCTGACCTTCATGTGATGAAATGGGACAAAGCAATATTTCCACATTTAAAAGAAGGGGAGGAGGACTAAAATTTCAATTTGTCAAATCTTCAACATCGTAGCAGTATACCATCAGTCACTTGTTAGCCAACATGAATCTTCGCATCCTGGTGTTGTGCACACTTATTTCAGTAAGTCTGTCTGCCGTCTGGCCTAAATACTGGCCTTATTACGACGACACAGATGTTCTAAAACGAGCCCATAATTTTGGCAAGAGGCAGCAGCAGAAACGGGAAGTTGAACAGGACGACGACACAGCTGTTCTAAAACGAGCCCAGCAACCTGGAATGAGGCAGCAGCAGAAACGGGAAGTTGAACAGGACGACGACACAGCTGTTCTAAAACGAGGCCAGCATCCTGTCAAGAGGCAGCAGCAGAAACGGGCAGGGCGACGAGGATGAGGGTATTCTAAAACGAGCCTCCTCCAAAGAGGGATTTGGAGGAGGCTTTAGAAGAACGGCCCCTCAAGAAGCAGGTATGGGGTTTTATGACTAGAGAGGACAAAAATGACCGAGATAAGAAAACTGTTGATATCTGTTATCTTAGTTCAGTAGTAAAAGTGAATTAATATTTCTTTCAAAAAGTTTTGGGGTTTTTAATGTTTTTGGTCTTGAACCCATAACCTTCAGTTTTTAATTCACTTTTTGACTCCCATCTGTGCTCTTTTTTCTGCCCCATTTGACCCAGAGGCAAATTGTTCCGGTCCCAATTTACTCTTTTTGAATCTCGGACCGGTATTGGGACAATTGGGACAAATCAAAAGATTAAAAACGTTAAAAAACAGAAACTGTGGTATTAGTAAGGTATTAGCATCTAATTAGCAGTATAACCAGTATGTTTATTATATTATTTAACTCACAGCCCGTTCGCCAAGTTTGAAACCCAGATTACGGAGCAGCCTCGTACTTTTTTCGGATCGTTAAATAATAGTGTTACTACACACAGATATCGGTGTGGATTTCCCATATTCCACTCGGCTTCGCCTCGAGGAATATTCACCAATCCACACCTCAATAGTGTAGTAACATCATATTATTTAACTCACAGCCCGTTCGCCGAGTTTGAAATCCAGATTACGGAGCGGCCTCGTACTTTTCGGATCGTTAAATAATAATGTTACTACACACGGATATCGGTGTGGATTTCCCATATTCCACTCGGCTTCGCCTCGAGGAATATTCACCAATCCACACCTCAATAGTGTAGTAACATCATATTATTTAACTCACAGCCCAATTCGCCGAGTTTGAAATCCAGTTTACGGAGCAACCGCGTACTTTTTTCGGATCGTTAAATAATAATGTTACTACACACGGATATCGGTGGATTTCCCATATTCCACTCGGCTTCGCCTCGGTGGAATATTCACCAATCCACACCTCAATAGTGTAGTAACAACATCATATTATTCAACTCACAGCCCGTTCGCCGAGTTTGAAATCCAGATTACGGAGCGGCCTCGTACTGTTTTCGGATCGTTAAATAATAATGTTACTACACACGGATATCGGTGTGGATTTCCCATATTCCACTCGGCTTCGCCTCGAGGAATATTCACCAATCCACACCTCAATAGTGTGTAGTAACATGATATTATTTAACTCACAGCGCGTTCGCCGAGTTTGAAATCCAGTTTACGGAGCGGAATTGCTACTTTTTTCGGATCGTTAAATAATAATGTTACTACACACGGATATCGGTGTGGATTTCCCATATTCCACTCGGCTTCGCCTCGAGGAATATTCACCAATCCACACCTCTATAGTGTGTAGTAACATGATATTATTCACCATGTGGTGGGGTTATACCGGTTGAATAAAAGCGTATTATTCAGAGTTTTTTGTCGTATTACTTCACCCTTTTTGGTGTTATTTCCACTTTTACCATGTTACTCCACTCTTACGCCGTATTATTTGGGGGGGGAGCCAACGCCCTATTAGGCCCTATAGGGCCCCACTTTCTAGGGCCCTTTTCAGATTTTTTATATCCTCTGGGGCCTTAAAGGGCCCCAAAATTTCCTTGGTGAAATTTGTACAATGAATATGATTGCGGTCAATAAAATCAATTATCAAATCCTGCTAAATGAAGCGATGGAATTTTTGATAAAAACAAAGCTTTATGATAAGCTATTATTAAGCATTATAATTTATATAGCACATATTTTAAGATTTATCTTTTAATAGGGATTACAATTTATTTCATCCAATAACTGTTAAAATAAAATGATAATTGATAATTGTTAAAATAATTGTTAAAAAGTTTTATCATTAAGCTGAGAGCAATAAAATTAAAAAGTAGCCAATATACAATAATTGCAGAGCACTGCACTATAATAAGAGTAAAAAGTCCCATAACAAAATACCAGATAAAAAGTTCTGTTATTATTAAGGGTTTGAATGAAGATTAGTCATGAATATAATAAACAATGTTTAAGTTTAAAAAGAGTTTAAATTCATCTTCAAAATCACGAAAAAGATTTAATAATTTAATAACAGTAATTAACTGTAGTCCCGTTGAGTTTATAAAAGCTCAAGTATGGAATATAGTTTCTCAGTCAGATTCAAAATTTCCTGTAACTTGACAGCTATCACTGCTATCACTGCTGTCACTGCTACCACTGTCATCATCACTGCTACTCTCCGTAGCTGAAGAACCAGATAAAACCAACAAAACACGATCATCCTCATCAGTTTTCCTAGCAGCTTCGGGTATGAGGTCAAACACACTCTTCACCAGCCGTTCTATGTCATCTGAAGAGGTTTGAAGGGTATGTATAACATCTCCAGCTACCATAGTTTGTTCAAAGGAACCCACATATGCCAACTCCTTAGTTATCAGTTCTCTCAAGCTTTCAACATCAATTCGCTTTCCAATTGTACCAGCCCTCAGAGCCATATAGCTGGTCAACACCCATGGGATTGGCATATCTTTTTTCTGGACTTTGAAGGTCAGCTGTTTCTGGGTGTTGCTCGATTCTTGAACAGAAATAAGGGCTTCTGCACCGGCCACGGCTTCAGTCATTAGAGGATTTGCTTGCTCAGGCTTTGCAAGCCTGAGCTTGTCCTTATTTGTGTCTGCCTTCAGAAATGTAAGGTTCATAGTTAAACTAGGTATCATACATTTGGAACCACGCTTGAAGGTTTTCTTTACCATATTGTGCGTTCTGGATTTCTCAGGGCAACCCAAATTGCCGAGAATTTGCATCAGCTGAGGTACACTTAGTTGATCGGAAGAAAGAAATCCATTTTCCTTCTTACACAAGTCAAGGAACTTGGTTTTGTTTTGAAGTCTCTCATTCTTTACTGTTTCATTTAGCTTCTTTCTACCACTGACTTTCCTGATTGCTTCACCAGAATGTAAGCGATTTTGACGGTTTCTTTTCAAATTGCTTTCCCTCAGGGATTTCACATTGAGTCTCCTATTTTTGGGTGGAGCCATACTTGAATAGAACCTAAAGATAATAAACATTTATGATTAATATTGAATTAAAATACACCATTTACTACATATTAAGATATTATTTTCAATTGAGATAAATTTCAAATGCTTAGTACTTTAGTGAAATGATGAATAAATTTGAAAACTAAAAGAGCAACATGAGCTACATTAGAGACCTCATGAATAATAAGCAATGAAGCAATAAATTTGATCATATAATAATAAAGTAATAAAATTGTACATGAATGATAAACATTCATAAAGTATTTATCAAATTTGGCATTTGGATTTCTTGATTTCTCATTGATAATTTCTGAACATCAAATATCATACGATTAATGAACGAAAAGCTGATAAGATATTCGCCCCATAAAAGTTGCAATTAGAAAGATAGATCATTATATAATACTGTACCCACTGTAATGAATTATAAATTACATAAACAAAATAAAGCTCGGTAAAGCTATTAGAAAATACAACGATAGTATTCTGTATCTTTCAGGAGCCAAACAGTATAACCTTTACCTTTGCCATGCTGCTTACAAACTGATTTCAAAGGATTCAGTTGCTTTGAAATAAATTTAACAGTACCATGAACATACTTCAGTTTCTTAGCATTTTTCTTATGGAACATTTTTAATGTTATGACATCACCTTTTTGAAGGTATTGTGTAGACTCACATTCCTCAACTGAACAAGAGTTACCTCTGCAGAAGATGTCAAGTTTAGATTTCTCAAAAACGTTACTGTAGAATCTACCAGCTCTGGATTTGGCTCCAATTGTTGAACGGCCACCATTTAAGTAGAATGTTTCTGCCCGAAGACGGTTGAATGTTCCCAAGGGAGTTTTGACTGAGTCACCGTCATCAGCATAATTTTCAGCTAATTCCTCTGGCATGATTCCGAATGGAACATCTTCTAAACGCTCTTCATCACTGGAGTAGTCTTCATCACTATTTTCAACATTACTATGAAGCTTCTCACTGACATCTAAGCTCAATTTCACAAAATCTAAGGAAAAGTCTTTACAGTCACCAATACAGTCTTTGGTTCCCTGTTCCATACAAGAAACTATATCCCGAATATCCAAATCCTTGCCCAATACATTGACTCCTGATTTCTTACCAGGTGTCTTTGATGGAGACTGTAGAATGCAAGGTGGTTTTCTAAGGACTCTTCTACCACGTGCATGAGCAACACGACTTGCTGCATCATCGTAGCTACTATTCACTTCACTATGCTTATTGAGTTTCTCCATCCTATAAGCAAGATCCAATGCATCCAAATTTGTTCTTCTCCCACTATGATGACCGGTTCTGGCAAACCCAAAGCCATTCTCATTCGGCTCAGATCCAAGATACTTTGGTAAAATTTGTGACTCAGGAAATTCTTTCTTCAAAGTTACCATGTAATGAAACAATCCATCAGTAGCACACTTCAAGTCTTGAAAGGTCATGTCAGAAATGAAGTATTTTGGCTTTGTCTTAGTACATTCATTCCATAAAACAAAAAAGGTTTTACAGTACCAGGCTTTCTGTAGTCTTTCCTCTGGCAGTAATTCATCATCATAAAAAGCCTCAAGAAACATCTGAATACATTTAAGATACATTCCCATGGCGTACATTCCTTCATCAAGAAAAACCTGGTACATGCAAGAAAGCTCCCCCACTAATGAGGGATCCTGTTTGTCTAGAAGATTAACAGCGCTTCTTGAGCACAACATGAGGAAATCTGGTCGATCTATAGCAATTTTGAGAACATAGTCCCACCGAGCAATAAGTTCTTTCTCTCTAGAAGGATTGACATTCCCAAGTAAGAGAACGTGTGTCTCAGTTAATGTCAACTGATTACGAAGTTTTTTTGCAATATGAAGAGGATCCTGTAAGCCAAAAATAGTCTGGCCAGATACTTTACCAAACCAATTATCAACAGGTACAGTAAGTGAACTAACGAGCTTTTCACAACCGAGTTTATTGGTGTATATCTTGGACCATTGAACAGCCCTCAATGTAGAGTCTCCGTCACCAGGAAATGTTATCACTCTCAAACCGGCTTCATGAAAAGCATCACAAATAGATATGTGTATTCTCAGCATGGAATCACTGTCAAAACCTTCACCCTGTGCTATTAGTATTAGACAATATGGTTTCGCGTTGCCAATAAGAGGGAGAGCAATAACTGAGAAGTAAGATGTACAACGGCGGAGGGTGCCATTCTCAATTAGTGTGGAAGCTGCTGGAAGGCCATTAATGATGAAGTATTCGTCTAAGCTTCTTCTGGATGCTCTAGACAAGAGTTTGGTGACACCAGTATCCTCTTCCATCCTAATTTCTGGTCTTTCATGAGTGCCATTCAGGATTCCATATATGATATGGTGACCATCCATCAAACCAGGAACTTTCCTTGTTGATAAGCGACCAGTGAGTGGCGTGGCATCTATTGACACTTGTATCGGGATAGATTTTACATCGGAAACATTAACATTTGGATCATTGATATATGAGGATGTCAATATTTTCTTGAACTCATGAATGTGTGCCATTAGATTAGCTTTACTTATATATGGCATAATGTACACGTCAACTTGACAAGCTGACTTTATTGAGGACTTCTTTGGCCCCCCGATTTCATTTGAAAAAGCTAGAGCAGATGCTTGAGAATATTGAAGAGCATGCTTGACTATAAACTCCTTCACTTCCTTGTGATGTGCAGTGAATTTGTTTTTACGGTTCAAAGAATTTTCAATTATAGCCTTTATAAGAGGCTTTTCAGTCAACAATTCTTTAAGATTCCCAAAAGAATAATGTTTAACATTCAACCCTAACTCATTTTTCATAAATCCCTCCAGCAAATCACTAATGGTTTCATTTGAGAGGTCTGTTTGGGTAGATTCATCAACTGGTGCAACGGGGGTTACTGTATATCCAGGATTATACAAACCTCTATCAATTGCATCTAAAAAAGAGTCTGGGCTTAGAGGTTCTTCATCATAATCGTCCATAGATGGAGAACACTCTAATAAACCCGGAGAGGCATCGTCCCCAAAAAGAAACGCAGAACTTGTAGAAGGAGTAGATGCCAAATACCGCTCAATATTCTGCAAACCAGTCGAAACTATTTCGAAAGACCCATCTTCACCTGATCTGACAACAAACCAATTGCATGCCTCTTTATGCTTCTTTGTATTTACGTGTTGAATGAGCTTTTTAAATGTCGGTCCTTGAGCACTATTCGGTATTTTATACTGGCACTTGAAGCACTCTAGGGATTCATCCTCAATATTAAAATCACTGCTGACAGATGACGTACTAATCAAGTCCAATAGTTTCTGTAGATTTGACATAACAATTAAAATAATATACAACTTCATCAGTATCCAGCATTCAGGTCATGATACACATCAACTTTCTAGTCTATTTGAAAGAAGAGATAATTAGAAGTAATAGACTAATAGAGTTCCAAAGTGTTAAGAAGCTATTCAAATTGTCAATAAATGCAAATTAATGGTATAACTGAACAAAATAAAATTCAGAAATCAGATGTTAGGTGAGGAAATGGATGCGAAATAAGGAAATAGTATTAAAAAGATAAATAAATAACATCAAAATGGTCTGGTAGAATAGTCCAAAATGTGTCGCTCTAGCGGGCTCTAGGCAATAGCAGCAATGATAATAGGTGACAAACTTATAAAAAATGGTCATTGCAATTTGTCCACGTTTTTACCATAAACGAGATCAATTATGTATTAAAACACAGTTAGATTTGTTTTCATTCATTTTGAAGGCTTTTAACATATTCAGTACCCGGTAAATAGAATATAATACATATTACTCATTTATAATATCTGGAAAAAGCAATTAGCACATATAATATTGAACACTGGCCTTCCTTGCTATCACTATAGTGGATTTATAGTAACTCAAGCAGGTACTTAGGACACCTGAATCCTGATGTTGGATTCCCAGTTACCACACTGCGTATTTTATATATAATGTATATCATAAAACTATCTTTATAGTTTACTAAAAACCATCATTGTAGTGACAACATACTGAACGCAAATAGCGAGAAACTCAATATAATTCATGATTAAATACTTGTTACCCCATCTCAAGAGTCCGATCGAATCAAAAGGTATGAGCAAAAAAGTCAAATGATAGTGGTGCAGACTATGCAGTCTGCAATTGCACATGTTACGTTTGCACTTCGTTCCCAACATACTAACATAATGCTTGGCCTAAGATAATATCCATTATCTAATTTTACTCAAAGAATCCCAAAATATAAGAGCGATACCATTATGAACAATATAATCATCAAAATATGTGGAGTTGCAAATGATATTTAACGTTCTTTTTATTTAACTAACTATGTAGAATGATTTAAGAGCTACATTCTTTCTGAGAATAAAACTAAAAGATACAACCTAGCCTTTGAGATATGGTGAAATGAACACAACACTTTTGTACTGTGGTTTGTGGATTAAAATACAATATATAAGCTTCTGATTAATTGGGCATGGTTAATCTCGACCAACATAATATTATGCAAGTAAATAGAGCAAGTAAATAAAGCCAAAATAATGTAACACTAACATAATATTTGTACGGAACGCAAGCACGACTGAATACTTTAATAAATGTGGCGAGTGATAGCCAAACACATACAGAGATACAGACTACAGAGCATGTTGTTACAAGTTTATGAAATAAGAAGAACGACATAACAACCACACAAAGACAGTATGAAAGTAACGGTCGGTGCGGTCGAGCATAGAAGATAGGAACTTAATTCACCTGATATAATCTTATTATAACATTACATAAAAGGATTATCACATCAATTTATAGCTCTCCCATGTATCTGTGTATACTAATGTAAAAGGTTTTTAAAAATGGGTTTTTTTAAAAAGATGTTTTTGAGAACAATTAAAGTTCTCTTATTTTCCTACTGATAACAGGTCTGTATCCATTTCATTGGTTCCCCTAATTGATTGTTTTTTAACCCTTGATTAATACATACTTAATAAAAAAACACTTTTTCATTTAAAAATTTTTATAAAAAATTTGGAAAAAATTTCCCATGAATTTTAAATAGTCAATTAATTTCAATTCAAAAATTTATTATCATTTCAATCAATCAAATTTTCAGTTACATTAAATACAATGGTGAAGTGAAGTACCAGCAAAGCATAATAAAAACAATAACGTCATTCCACCATTTAATGCATTTTAAAAAAATGAAAGTGTCTGGCGAAGTTGTTTACGCAAAGGAAGTTAAAACTTTCAAAGGGAAAAGCTTGGGAGTTATCTTGAAAAGATAGCATTGGTAGAATGGAAAATCTGAGGCAAGGTATGAGCAGAGACTGCTACAATTTCATTAACTAAGTTTTGTATTAGGTATGGGCATGAAAATAATTTGGCAAAAGACTAGAAAAATCATTTAATGCTGTTCTTCCTTTTGTTGCAACTCACTACAGCTGCAGTGCAGTTATTGAACCTCCATACTCCAATCTCCATAGAACATACTCCATATATGCAAATTTAAGAGGTGTTTAATTAAGACATTAATATCCCACAGGCAGCCAATGCACATGAAAAAGGAATGGTTGGCATGATACTATACACAGATCCATCAGATAGTGGTTCAGGAAAAGGAGATACCTTTCCTGATGGGCCATGGTTGCCAGATACTGGAGTCCAGAGGGGAAATGTCAAAACAATCAAGGGGGACCTATCAACACACCTTTACCCATCTTATGGTAATTATCAACAGTTCATCATCATAAATCAATAGGTTCCTAAATAAAGGGTGATCTGGGAAGTTGAATCCTTTGGCACAGCAAATGATTTTTATAGGAGTACCTGTAATCTTATGAATTTATAGAATTGATGGATACCTAGTAAATAACCGCACCAAAATATTTTCAGTTGGTGGCTATCATGCAAGTGAAGCAGAAATGGAGGAGATTTTGCCAAAGCTTCCTGTCATCCCTATCCCTTACACTGAAGCATCAAAGATACATAATCTGATGAAATCTATAAATCAAGCATTTGCAACACCTGATTCCTGGGGTGGTTATAAAATTGGTCCATCATCAGAAGTAATAGAACTGAATGTGGAGAATGAAAACAGGCTTACACAATGCAGGAATATAATCAGTGTGATTGATGGCAAAGAAGAACCAGATAGATGGGTGATTGTTGGTTTCCATCGAGATGCTTGGATTAATGGAGCAGCAGATCCAGTGAGTGGGTTATCAACAGTTATGGAGATAACTAGATCATTCAGTGAACTAATCAAAACAGGATGGCAACCTAGGAGAACATTGATATTTGCAAGTTGGGATGCAGAGGAGCCTGGTATTATGGGTTCATATGAGTTTACTGAAGACTACATGACCAGTCTAAAGCATAAAGCAGTGACTTACATAAATATGGACACTATAGTCAGTCAACCAGAAATGCTCAATATGAAATCAACACCAAACTTATTTGAACTGTTATATAGTGCAGCAAAAGCAACTATGTCACCAGATCCAGGATATAAAACCATGTATGACTTCTGGGTGGGTGCTGAAAAACAACACAATAACAAAGACTATAGTAAAGGCAATCCACCAGTATCTCTGATAGGCTCTGGAAGTGATTACAGCATTCTTGAATGAAGTTGGAATTTCATGCATAGACTTTTGCTTACAAAACAAGTTATGGCACATATCCAGTATACCATACTGAATATGACACATATGAATGGCTGATCAAATTTGGTGATCCAAATTTTACATATCATCAAAGAATGGGACAGTTTGCAATTAGGGTCATCTACTCCCTAGCCAATGAAGCCCTTTTGCCAATGTCACCTCAAAATATGCCACAGAGGTTCAGTATTTGGCTGCAGATCTGGTTGAAAAATACGCAGATAGCTTGAAAGCTCTTGGTGTCAATACTACTGACTTCATTGCACTATCAAATGAGTTTTTGGAAGTGTCTCACGTACTTGAAGAGGCATTAGAGCAATTTGACCATGAATCTGAGACAGATTGGTTACTTTTGAGGAATCTCAATGATAAACTGATGCTTCTAGACAGGCAATTCATATGTGAAGGTGGTCTCCCAGGACGACCATCTTTCAGACACCTCCTGTTTGCCCCAAGTTCAAGTAATACATATGCAGGAGCAGCATTCCCAGGAGTAGCAGATGAAATTATTAAGCAAGCACAGAAGTCTACTGAGAAACAACTAAGTCTGGTTGCAACAAAGCTTGATGCTGCAATAAGATCAATGCATACCACAATTTCATTTTCCTGAACCACTTTCTTGTTTTCATTTCATAGATTTGAAAGATGGCTCAAGTAAGTCCAAGCTGGAGTATTGGTAAGACAACAAAGATGGACCTTCAATATGAGATTTTCGCTTCTCTTAAAACAATAGAATCAATAATAAGCAGTGTAATTACTTTAATGTGACAGCTGTATTTTGTGGCAGTGCAGTAATGGATTATTTCAAGTTATATTGATTTGCCATGAGAATATAAAAGCTCATGATTCATCTTTAAAGTTTAAAATAAAAATAAAATAAAATAAAAGGATTTTGCCAATTGGGCAACACGATTCAATGCACATTGTTCTTCAAAACACTTAATCATTTGATTATGTACCTTGACATGGTACTCAGAATTAACATTATATTCAATCAACTGTCATCATTGAAAATATAGTCTACAGGGTAACACATAGCATGCTATCACCATCAGCTTAGATAACGAAAAAAAACATTTGAATAATTTAAATGAAACAAGGTGAGCTATTTAAACCCATACATGCATATAAAATTCGATACATGCTATAAAACGCTGATGTACAATTATAAGAAATGACAATGATAAAAACCTCAATGAGAGTAAATATTTATGCCCTTTCGTTTTGCTATAAAAGGGTTATCAAGCAAAAATTATTAAAATCCTCTTTATGGCGCAGGTAGTTAGGATTACCTTCGATTTTATCTATAATCAAGGACGAAACATGCCAGAAATTGTCATCAGAACTTCTTAATGAAAAAGAATCATTTTTGAATCTATCTAAATTTATTTTAAAACTTATAACATTATCTGACAATTTAACATAAGGTGGCAGCTTATTCCAGTACATTTTAATTCTTTCAGGCAAAAACGATTGTCTAATTTTACAAATAGCACTTCCCACTGTGGGTTTGATCCTACTTAAAATATTGCTCCCTGATCGACCCATCTTAAAAATATTTTTCCATAAGAAACCTTTCCTGTTGTCATTCTAAACGTTTCTATTAAGTCACCACGAATTCTTCTTTCACCGAGGGTAGTCAATCCCATCATCTCCAATCGCTTGCTATAAGGCAAGAGCCCAATATCGTCAGCTAACCTAGTAAAACGCCTCTGTATGGATTCAAGTTCTAAAATAGTCCCCCAATTACCATGAGTAGCAGAGGGGCTCCAGATTTGAACACAATACTCTAGTTTTGGTCTTATTATTGCCTTATAAATGCGAGCAAGAATTCTATAATCCCTGTTTATGACATTTCTTGAAATCCAACCAATAATCTTATTAGCATCTCTAATGCAAGACTTAATATTTGAGTCCCAACTTAATTCTTCACTCACTTGTAAACCTAAATCTTTCTCAGTTGTTACTTCATCTAATAAAACCCCATCCAAGAAGTAATGATAGAGAGGATTTCTATTGTAAGGTAAATGCATAACATGGCACTTTTCAGGATTAAATCTTAGAAGCCAAGTAGATTCCCAATTTTCTAATAAATGCAAGTCTTCATTAACTAAATTGTTATCACTGGCATTAGCTATCAACTTCAAATCATCTGCAAACAACTTAACAACATTAACAATTCCATCTGGCAGATCATTAATGAACAGTAGAAAAAGCAAAGGTCCTAGGACTGAACCCTGAGGGACCCCAGAAAGGACAGGTTTACTATTTGAATTCCCCTAACCAGGGGTTTAGCGCTTGCCGCGCCGCGCACTCCGTGCGCGTAACCAGGGTCCTGGTTAGGGCAACTATTTGAATAACAGCCACGAACACAAGTTCTCATTGATCTGTCAGATAGAAAATCCCTTACTATTTCAAGTAATTGACCATTCACTCCATAGTTCTCAAGCTTAGTGAGGAGGCGGTAATGAGGGACAGAATCAAAAGCCTTCCAAAAATCAAAATAAAAAATGTCTACAGGGTAGCCACATTCCAGCATTTCTAAAATAGAGTCAATTGTTTAATGTGATCCTTCATGATATCAAATGAATGAGAAGCAAGTGAAACTCTACTAACACTTGACACTTTTGGAATTTATATGATTCGATTATTATTGTTTTAACTATGTTACCATCATAATTGCAGATATTAAAATGATTTAAAAATGTTGATCCACAAATACATTTTCATTCTTTTTGTTGATTGCTGCTTAAATACCAAATAAATTTGACATTGGAAAAATGTTTAGAAAAAGAATATATTAGAAAATTTTTGTCAATATTGATGATTTTATTTATCACTTTTATTTCCCTTGCCAGACGTTGTCCATTGTCTGTCCCATAATTTTAAATTAGATAAATTTTATTCAATCGAGTCGGGGCGCGCGCGCTTCGCGCGCGCAGGGGGCCGGGACCAAGTTGCTAAACACGTATATCCCTGTGTGGGTTGCGCGCAGTGTGTCCCGTAGGGAAGCGCGCGGCGCGTACACACACCTATGCGGGCTTAGGAAGGGACCAGGCAACGTTTCCTAAGCCCGCATAGGTGTGTGTACGCGCCGCGCGCTTCCCTGGGGAAGCGCGCCGCGCGAGCCACACAGGGATATACGTGTTTAGCAAAGGCAACGTCTAGCAATATTTCCCCTAACTCGTAGGATGTTACCCTACCCTCGCGCGCGGCTCAACGTTCCACATTTGGACGTCACTTTGCAACCTCGCCCTTGATAGCCATCCGATCAGAAAAAATAGACGGGGCAACGTCCGTACAGGACATTGCTATTGCGACGAATGTGATTATACAGCCAAGATTTAGATTTAACCTTAACCAGGGGTGTTTTAAACGCTTGTAGCGCCGCGTTGTCAGACATTGTCTGACCCCTACGCCTTCGGCGGGCGCGTCCGCTGAAATAATGGTCAGACAACGTCTGACAAGTTCCCCTAACCAGGGGCGTCGCGAAACGCTTTTAGCGCTTGCCGCGCCGCGCACTCCGTGCGCGTAACCATGACCAGGGTCCTGGTTAGGGCAATCTGACAAGCGCCGCGGACTTTGTTCTACGTTGTATGTTGTAGGACCTATTTTGCGCGCTCAAGCGCGCGTGTTGTGACTTTTCGATGAAAAGGCGCGCGCGCGAACAAACAGGAACACACAGCATGTGACAAGCACACGTAGGCGTAAACACGTTTAATAACTATCTTTTTATACCCCTGTGCGAGCGTATGCACACCCATGCGGGATTAGGAAGACGCCGTCGCGATGGTCGATAAATTTCCTGAAATTACCGTAAATAAATTACTGTGTGATGTTTCACTTTCAGACGGCGTTTTCTTGTCTGACGTCGCCAGACCCATTATTTCAATGGCTGACAAGCGTTCTCAGAACTCACGACTTCAGTTCAAATTCAATGTTAGACTCAGAATGGGAGATATGTCAAAACACCCCATGCCATTGCCATGATTCAATTTCATGATCAAATCGAAATACAAATCAAACAAAAATCATTTTATTAAATCTAATAATTTTTGACTACAGTACATTCAGTTGCATATTAATTTTGTACATGTACAGCAACTGCAAACTTCGATTCAAAATTCAAATATGCAGTTTCAGTTTACTATTAGCAACTTTTGATACACTGAAACTGGTTAAATCTGACGAAAAGTTGATATACTCATAGAATCAAAAAATTTTATTAGTTTTAGAAGAAAATTTATCAAAATCTATTTCATAATTTTTTGAAGTGAACATAACTCAAATTTTTACAAGATTTTCGGTTTTCCCCGATATTTACAAACACTACTAATTCTTATCTTAAAATGAAAACATATAATTTTATTCATCAAAAAGAAAGAAGGGGCAAGGTCGAGTGTCACTTTCTGGTATATGATTTTAAAGTTCGTACGTAATACGTTCAGGCACAAGCAGATTATTGAACTTGAATACAGTCACACTTCGTCTTGCCTCATTAAGTTATTAGTATTACACAGTAATCGGTCATTATTAGAGCGGGAATAATTTTTAGGAGTAGGGTTGCTCCCATGGAATCACCGACCAAAACATGCCAAATTAAAAGTTCATCATGAAAATCGCAGTGGTCGGACATGATTATTGGGGTCTCAGATCAATGAAAACTGATAAAATCATTGTACAATTAATTACAGATGGATATATCGGCATTTGGCAAATGGCCTGTCTTTTTGATCAGAGACACCAAATAATACCATCTTGACACTAAGAATAGTTGACATGGAACATGATTAAGATCATAATCACCGCGTATATATCAGGGCCCTTTGAGGGCTGGAAAAGTAGAGAAGTACGGTAGTACGATATCTTGTTACAAGCATTATGTACTCTTTAAATCTACCTCACTTTAATCACAGAGCTCCTTCCACATGCCACATCATATCGGTACTGGCCATCTGCGTCGCACAAAATATGCGCCTTGAGTTTCTGTCATTTCCTAGCCAAAAGTTTCCATTTCCATTTTATTGATTCACATTCTATAGATCTAAGCCATTACCGAGTAAAAACCCAACCTTTCAGCTCACGGTGTGTAAAGTAAGGTTAATGTATTTTGTATATCGATAATTGATAAATCTAGTGTACACGCTTTCGAGTAATCGTGTACTTTAAAACAATGTACTGAATACAACACAGAATAATTTAGTGAAGATTCAAACTTACTAAGCGATCGTCAAAATTTTCAATTACATTAAATTGAAAACAAATTTTCAAAATAATAATTGCATGTCCAGTTAAAAAGTCACAGCACTGTTAGTGTTCCATAAGCACTCTTCTGCTAGACGAAAAGGATCGGATTTCTCGTTTCAAGCCAGACACAACAGCTTGAGCTTCGATCAGCACAAGTTACCGTGCTTACACTGCTAAACAAATACTTAAGATAACATGAGTTCATGCTTCAAGATATTCGCAATATCCACTATAATCCACCATTTTGATAACTTTATTTTGATTTGAAAGAAATTTAATTTAAAAAAGAGATATTCATACAATAGGGCGTCATCAAGAGATAAAAAAGGGCGTTATAATTTGTTATTTCACCAGAAATTAACGAAATTTTAAGATAGGCACCGCCCCTATTACATTCGAACTTTTTGTTCATTCTTCAATCCCAAGGCATCGCCAAAATAACTGAAAACTGATAGGGATCGTTCAATGTTAAAACATTTCTTCAAAAAACTCAAAAAATATCATATCTTTCATCTGAATAAAATTGAATTGACATAAAATTTAAAATTAAAAAGTATTGGGAATAATATTCTAATATTGTGCGAACGATCCCAAGTGGACTCTCTACTCAACAATTCAAGTCTGTCATCGAACATTATCTTAACTTATTTGCTTAATAGTAGATACTCTCTTCCTTAACACCATTGAGGCGTGGCGCTGGCGGGGTAACCACCACTGGAAGCGGGATGGGCGCAGCTCTGGAAACGAGGGCTGGTTCCAGAGGCACACACTCGATCTGGTAGTTCTGAGAGAAGTTGTTATCCCAGAAAGTCTCCCCACCGACCCTCAGACAAACACACATCTCTACTCTAGCTCCAGCCGGCAGTGTGTCCGGCAGTACTAGTGTGAAGGAGAACTTATCGATGTTTTGTGAGACTGAGGACGCGTAGTGTGCCGTGACGTCAGAGTGGCTGACCCAGTAGTCTTTGGAGTAGCGGACTGTCACCTCCTTCTCAAAGCAGAGGTTGTGGACGAGGATGGTTCCGCAGAGGGTGAAGTGACTGACCACCACGTTCTCTACTCCAACGTGGTGCTGCAGGATCGAGGAGAGGAAGTTCTCACGGCATACCGGCTGAGGAGAGGGGTAGGATTAATTTATTTTAGTGTGAGCAATATGATATATCGGTTTAAGATATTTAATCTAAAGCTACAGCAGACCATATCATACCAGAAAATTTCGAAGAAATTTTCATGATCAATGAAAGAATAAAACGAAGTATCGAATGATGTTAATCCGGACAGCTGAAAATTAACAAACCTGTGAGAAGTTGAGTCGGAGGGCTGGTTTGAGTGTGCTAGGTGAGAGAGGAGGAGAAGGAGAAGAAGGGAGGGAGGGAGGAGTGTGGGAGGCGGGAGGGGGGTCGGGCACGTCCTCTGACTTCACTACCTTGACCTGGGTGAGGGGCAGCCCCATGCTGTCTGCAAACACCACACTCTTCTTCCTCACGAAGGAGAGAGTAGGTCGGAACGGGGCATCTGGGAAGGTCAGTGCGGGCTTGCTGCACTTCCGCGGCACACAGGCCGCGGGAGGTCGTTCAGTGTCGTGTTCTGCAGCACGGAGCTTGTTAGCCTGGGGGAGAGTAGCAGGGGTTACAGATATATCAAATGAATTATTAATAACTGATAGTAGTATCAATAGAGAAGGGAATATGATGGTAAATTGAGTACCTAAACCTTTAAGGAAGCCTGGGGGGTCAGTGGTGTAGTGGGAGTTGACAGGATAAAGATCCCGGTTCATTCCCGGCCAGCACGAGCTAAGGGTGATTCATCTTGAGCCTATGCAGCCCGACGGTTTATCAGCCGAGCAATAGAGAAGAGGGTTAAATGATGCCCATTGCAGAAGTCTCGGGAAGAAGAAAGTATGGATTACACTTCCTTAACCTTCACTGGCTTCATTTCACTTGAATCCTTCGATTCCTGTCATTGGCCGTACGGCTGTTGGAATAGAAGTAAAATCTTCAAAAAAAACCAAAAAAAAAACAGCTAGTTCCTAGTTGGGTGTGTGGACTACTGTCTGCTCCACGACTATAGTTACCTGATAGAGTCCCGTGAAGAGTGAAGGGAGAGGGGGAGACGAGGATATCAGAACACTCATGACCTGCAGAGGGGTAGAGAGATAGGGTCAATAATAGGGTCAATATTAGAGTAAATTGAAGTTATATAATAGTGGGTGAACACTCAATGGGGGCATGGACAGGGCTGCTTGTGGTAGTCAGGACAAATTCCAAATGGGAATACTTAGTTATTTAGGACATTATGTCCCAAAAACATGTGAAATAATTCATAAAACAAATTATAGTGAGGCAAAAGTAGTCGTAGAGCAAAACAGCAATACAAAGGCCGGTAAAGAGCAGTATGGGACTTAACAGACCCAAATCTCATTAGAAAATGTAACATGATGAAACCTACTGCTGCATATATTATAGTGACATAATCACGATAATGAGATTTTCCTTGACGCAAGACAGTCAAGACCCAATATTGGTCAATTAGAAGCTTATCTGATCAACTATGGCCCGTCATTGTGATATCCAACCCTAATTAGCAGTCAAAACAGCAAAATGCAACTTCATAGGACATAGTACACACTCAAGTCACACACAAGCAGGGTCAATGAGTCACTTTAGACTTTTGAAATGGAATGCCCCGTGAAATACTATCCTCATCCCAATTGTTAATTGATAATGGTGTATAACATGTAATACCGATGATGTTACATTTTGACAGTAATTAGAAGTTGCAGCACCGGATCAGAAACAAGGTTGTAATTACTGATTCGTGAGGACAATTAAGGTAGCATAAAGTAATGTGACCCATCACTCAAGAATTAGTGAGGACCTCCTTAATAATAATTAGGTCCTAGTTAAGGTCTAAAGTCTCTACATTGCAGTCGTTACACAGCAATATTGAGAATAATGAGCCTCGTTAGTTCTATTTCAGACATTGCGGTATCATACCCAATTTACAGTAGTGTAGTAGTACCTATTGTGTACGTAATACAGGATGATGACGAAGACAGACATTGAAGATACACTGTACGGGCACTGAACAGATACACTGTACTGTGCAAATATTGAACAGACACTCTACAGACATTGAACAGACGCTCTACAGACATTGAACAGACGCTCTACAGACATTGAAAAGACACGGGGGCGTATAGACATTGAACAGACACTGTAATACATTGCACAGGCTACAGACACTACATGGCAAATGGCTGAGGGAGGTTCACCGTCTTCAGACCTGGAACTTAAAATAAAATCGACTTGTTAAAAACATGTAAATTTGAACTTATTCAACGAAGCGTTCAAAAATAGGATAGCAGAAACATGCACATAATTTCCTGTCTTATCTCAATTCAATTTATGGAAGCATTTAAAAGCAAGTTTAAAGTTAGCGCACGGGGCAACAATATGCTGATACCCGCTGATATTGTGTCTTGCAAACTGGTATAATTTGCAAACGTCATTTGCAATTTGAAACTGATAAAATGGGTGTAAGCAAATCTTTTTTTCAACATTTGGGCGTTATCGTCAGGTACAAACAAAGTGAAATACCATGCTAGAACAAAAATAGTCATAAAATAAAATGTACTGTTATAGTAATGTGAGCGCATGGGCTATGGACTAGCAAAAATCACAACCGCACTGGCAATTTCCACATCAGATTAAGCCAGATAATAGCCCATTAACAGTGCAACGGCTAACGACCGCCTCTCTGGATTGTCAAGTGAAAATTAATAATACCATTCATCTTGTTTTTAATTTTGAGCACAAAACACGCCGAGCGAAACGCGTTAAAACTGAAAAGTCACACTCAGAAAATCAACGATGTGAAAGACCGTAGCTGCTTCAACGTCTCTCATCGGCTAAATTTAGTAACAGAATTAATTTGTTATGACTGAACTTTAAAATACGGTATATTTTCATCTTTGAAATCAAGCAAACGTTAAATATGCCAACCTTCTTTACATGTTAAGTTGTCTCAACCAACAATCCGAAATTAATAGTTTCAAAGATGATGTTTGAAAACTCGTAACAAAGCTATATTACTATTTACTAATGATATGCTAAAGAAAGAATAGCATAAAGCACGAATCACATTTTGAATAACTAATAACTGAATATATTTAATAAGTTATGTTATTCAAGCTGCTGGTCGCAGCTGCAGCTACGACAAAGTTCCAGGAGCAATGAAATACAAGTAAAAAGATTGCAAACATCACGCCGGCACGGTCTCGAATCATGTTAAAATATCACGACTGCTGCTAGAATGGGTCAATTACAAATTAGAAAATTGTATTAAACAGGTGGCGGTGTATCACGCCGGTGCCCATGAGAACGGAAGTGTAACTTCCGATACGCAATCCTGGGAACGAATCTCTTTGATCATATCCCAATGTTATGTTAACGCGTTACATAAACACGATCTAATTTGATTGGAGAGCTAGTAAATTAGGTAGGTCTCGAGACTGGACGAATTCGCGATCATATTTTCAGTTTAACCAAGGAGTTATTAATAGCTGTTCTTACACTTGGTCGTAACCAATCATGGTTGACTACTCATCGAGCGTGTTGCATGATTCACGGACTTGCCAGAATTTCATCAAAATATTTAATTCAATATTTTAATGTAATTAAAATTTAATAGCTGAGATCACCGGAAAAACAAAACCCTTCAAACTTTCAATGCATGCAATATCAAAAAGTTAAAAATTGTGCATGAGTTGTAACAATATACGCTTTATTTTTTAATTCTTATTTGATTTCAAAGCCAAGACGGAATGACACCGAAACATTCCCCGTATGCCGATTATGCTAAATACTTAAATATATTGCGAAACATTAAACCAAAAAAGGGGCATGAAGCTGCACCTCATAAAATATGGCAGGCGTATTATAATAACTGTTACTCTAAATTCAAGAAGGGAGAGGAAATGTAGAATTTCGCGAACTGTGATCAAGGAAGATTCTAGGTGAGCTCACAATTAGTTAAACAACAAACCTTTGAGAACCGGGACTTTAACTAGTGAGAAGTTGAACGCAAACCCGAACCCCGTCAATGGACACAGGAAAATTCCCGTGAAGTAGCTGCAGTTTGAAAATATGTCGGAAACAGGTTGGGATTCAGCTAGAATGCTGCCAGATTTTGCGACCAGTAACAAAATAATGCGACCAGAAACTAGGTTGTACGACCAGGAACCAGATTATGAGACCAGGAACAGGGAAATAAATTATGCGACCAGGAACCAGATTGTGCGACCAGGAACGAGATTATGCCACCAGGAAACAGATTATGCGACCAAAAACCAGATTATGCGACCTGGAACCAGATTGTGCGACCAGGAACGAGATTATGCGACCAGGAACCAGATAATGCGACCAGAAACGAGATTATGCGACCAGAAAAAGATTATGCGACCAGGAACCAGATTATGCGACCAGGAACCAAATTGTGCGACCTGGAACCAGATTATGCGACCAGGAACAAAATTGTGCGACGTGGAACCATATTATGCGACCAGGAACGAGATTTTGCGACCACGAAACAGATTATGCGACAGGAACCAGATTTTGCGACCAGATACCAGATTATGCGACCAGGAACCGGATTGTACTACGTGGAACCAGATAATGCGACAAGAAACCAGATTATGCGACTGGGAACCAGATTGTACAACCAAGAACCAGATTGTGCGATCAGGAACCAGATTATGCGACCAGGAACAAGATTGTGCGACCGGGAACCAGATTGTGCGACCACGAACCAGATTATGCCACCTCAGACCAAAAACCATATTTTATTTATGCTTAATCAATGCTCCACGTAAGTCGTATAAATCGGTTTGTCATAACAACAACATGATATTTAGATTCCATTAAAAACGGCCTCATGTAAAAAGCTGTCTGCAAAATCACATACAAAGCTATTCACTATAATTTACTATTCAGTGAACAAACGTTCACAGATTAAAGTGAAAATTAGATTTAGTAATTATAAATAGACTTCTGTGAACAAACGTTCACAGATTAAAGTGAAAATTAGGTATATTAATTATAAATAGTTTTTCTGAAAAAAAGATTATTTAACAAACACTTCAGTCTAAACAGACTAACACGCCACTATCATTTAGCATGGGTTAGCAGTTAGGTTTACTGGTACGCAAC
Source organism: Beroe forskalii (assembly GCA_011033025.1). Classification (NCBI taxonomy): domain Eukaryota; kingdom Metazoa; phylum Ctenophora; class Nuda; order Beroida; family Beroidae; genus Beroe; species Beroe forskalii. The sequence continues at coordinate 114,190 of WFMF01000141.1, forward strand.
CTTCACGACTCTGAACGTGAACAAGTTGGCTGTTCATGTTTTTCCTTTATTTATCACAGCACTTAAAAAGCGAAAGTAAATTTGGATTGTAATGAAAGTAGGTACCTATTCCGCATATTCGAGGTTCACAATTACAACTCGTATGAGAGTATTAGAGAGCCTGCTTATCAAATTAAAACTTAAATATTTACCCAACTCACTTGAGGTCAAGAGCTGAGGTCTCAAAAGCGTTAACAGCTTTATTAATTTCCATTTTCCGAATACCAACCTAACAGCGACAAAACGTACCTGCATAGGATCGACTGAGTCCATGGTCTCACTATGACTGGTTGGTTGCATGGTTCCTCGCTAGCCTGGTGCGTCTCTACGAACCACTTTCAAACTACTACAATATCCGGAGAAAGACGAACAACGAAGCATCCGAGCAGGTGGATTAATAGTAATCTCGCGAGAGTGCATCATTATATAGGTGGAAGGTATATAACGCGTCGAGAACATAGCTACATGACGATAATACAGCAGTACAGATATAGTTGTTCTAGAACATGCTACTAGCACATAGTACGCGAGCTCCGCGGAATCCTTGTGTTTGAAGAACACGACCTATGAATAGTGTCGTGTGAGACCTAGGAACATCACTGCGTGAATACCATCTCCAACATATACTATACCTGTCTGCACTTAAAGAAATTCCTGCTTTTTAGGTTAACTTTATATGTAAAGTAACACTAGAAGGTTCTTGAAAACACATCGATGAAATTAAATTTACTGGAGCTGTTCTACCTTCTTCCCTAGCTGCGCGTATATAATTTCAGACAGGACCTATTAGAAGCTACATGTACATATACTGCATAATGCCACCACATTATTACTACACGCTCGAGACGTCGGCGGCGGCGAAGGATGAGAGAGAACGAAGCAATCACGATATTACTACAACATGGTTACATAGCAGCGAGAGAGTGGTAGTGATAGGAAGGCTAGAGAAATCGCTGACAAATGTAAACGTGCACGACGTGATCTAGGACATGACAGACACACCAACTGTAGGATGATGGTGTGTGACGGTCACGGTCATCTCAGTATTGGTCACGTGACATGACAAGCAGTGCTGAGGATGAGAATGGTAATTGCATAATACGTACCACTAGTATGCGATATGTCTTGAAAAACAACTCCAGGTTACAATTAATTAATTGGATGATTATGAAATCAAGCAATGATTGATCGTGTCCTCGGCTTTGGCCAAAAAGCTCATTCCGGCCGAGGACTAGTCCTCGGTCAAAAAACCTTCCCTCGGTCAATGATGGTAATCAAACGCTGGACGTAATGATGGTCGCGCGCAGCACTCAATTCATGTCCTCTGTTAAACTTAATCAGCAGATGTTACAATAGGTAGGTACGTACATATTCCCTAAATGCTGATCAAGTGCATGCCTTCCTCGATCCTTCTTGAGGTTTGAAAGAAAAGCGATTGAGGAAAAAATTGTTATTTCAATGTTAGTTTCAACATGGTTCATATATTGCAATGATACTTGAAATTGGGTAAGCCCATTTTGGTGAAGACTTAACTTGCCACCCAACTAAGTCACAAAAACCACGTGAAGTCAAAATCAATGAAAACCTAATCATTGAAACTGAATTATTAAGAAACATAACTCTGATGAATGCGAGGCATTCATTCATCATTCATTTCTACATGGCCCATGAGCATGTAAGGTTATTTGGTCTGGGTCAGGGCTACGATAAGAGACTCACGACGAATGCTATGCAACAAACAGACGAGAATAATATATTATGTAAATGTAAATTACATAAGTTACACAAACTCACAAATAAAATATTACTACGTTACATATTACGCATCATAAAACTGCATATATAATAGTTAATTACCTCTAGCAATCATATTATTACGGAAAAGAATCGCAGAAATTCTGCAATTGCTGCAATAAAAACGTCCGAATAGAACCAGGGAGCCCGGAAATCCCAAACAGAGTAAAACCTATACTGAGACTAAATCGTAAACAGTATTCAAATCTAGAAAACTAAATAAAATCATCGGTTTAGGACTTTAGAAGAGACATTTGGCAAGTGTGTACACATTTGAATTGGGCGCATGGTGGCTTTGATTACGCAATGACGCATGATCATTCAGCATGAATATGTGACTCTAATGACTGTGGACACACTCCAATAAAGAGCAGTACAGAGTGACACCTTCATAATGGTTTAGAAGAGCCAATAGATGACTTGGAATAGATACTTCGTGACCAGTGAGCAGTGTACAATCCAGTGAATATGCAACGAATTAAAAACCTTCTCTTGTACCCTGCTCTCGCATACATAACCATTGAGCCAGAGCATTCAGCCATTGTACTCCAAAGACATACATTCTTATCGGAATCTAACAAGAAGCTAGCCAGCGGTTTTATTCGCTACAATATCGATGTACAAATGGCTAATTGGGGGATTTATGTCCGTGGAGGCATGGTTTGGTAGACCGGTAGCTTGTTCGCTGAGAACTGAGAAGTAGACACAAGTCTCCGGCAGAACTCTCCCAGTAGAACTCTCTGCAATTGAGAGTTGCCATCCATCCCCGGAAGGGGATGTGGTGGTCTGTTGGATATTACACCAAACAAACAAACAAAAATTCTCCAGCAATGGTCCAGCAAGGTCCGAGAATTCAACCCACCGCAGACCAATACAGCCATGTTGGACAGAGCACAGGGAACAGACTTTTCATTAAAGCGTGGAATTATTCTGTTGTCTTTTTGTTTATCATTATGGGATGATTGCATTAAAGCAACCATTTGCACAATAGTCCACATAACGTAGACATTATTGATAATAGAAGATAGCAATTACTCGATTATCAAAATAAATATTGCTCATGGCAGGATAAAAGAATAAATTACACAATCACCGACTCACCACGCATATAAAGAGCCTATGACCTGGATCAGAGTAAGTTGAATCCGAGGGTAATCCGAGAGTAAGTTTAATCCGAGGGTAAGAGGGGCCCCGAGTTTAGATCCGAGTTTAATCCGAGGGTAAGAGGGGTTGAAGGAAAGGTCTGCAGAATTCAGGCAAAGTAACAAGGTGTTACAAGACGTTGTACAGCGTGCTTACAAATCGAGGAGAGATAACAATAAGCCAGCGACAAGCAGCATTATGAGTAGTTATATAAGAGGAGGTGTAATTGGTGTACCATTATCTGCAGCCAGGCTTATCAGTAACGTGTCATTAAGTCATTATGATAGCAATGCATGCCAAGCCCGGGTAGTTGGCATGTGGCAGGGATTGTAACTACCATATTCCTGAATGGTGAGTTGATGACGGTGGCCCGCTTAATGGTTACGAGCCGTCATAATCAGTCTAAATATCAGCAAACAGACGGTGTGAACTACGATATGAAAGTGTTTAGATGTTTACAATATTATCAGATCGAGATACTTAAGTACTTATACGTACTATGAACAAATTATTTTGAGGACATAAACAATATGACTTTATCCGGCTTAATAATCCGGCGATTTAAATGATATATATTGGCATACGACCAGAAATAATGAAAACATTTATCGATAGAATAATTTCAAGGAAAATTAAATTTCTAAAAAGTATCACATGAAACATTGGCAGATGTGCTTGAAGTGAAATCAGTCTCGAAAAACATATTTTCAAATCAAAATTGGGAATTTTAAAATTTAAAATTGAAATTTACAACTCGCCATATTTAATACGGCGCGTGAATATGACAGTGGTTTATTAACATCACGTGATTAATAGTCACACTATTGAACGGGTTAATTAAACCCATATTATGAGTTGATGAGCATCACTATTCAGGACATGCAGTCTTTATAATTGCATAATTTCGAATGAACTACAGGCAGCTTAGACCTGTTCTAGACAGGAGCTCCAAGGAGCTATTGCTCGAACAATTGTTCGGGCAAGCGTTACTTTCTAGACAGGATGACCCTTCACGCTTACCCGAGCAATCATTGGATTCGAAAATCTTTCTAGACAGGGTTGCTCGAGCTATAGCTCCTGTCAGCGCATCTCTAATATCACGTGCATAAGGAAGGTATAATGTTACAATAACAAAACGGGTATTTCGTCACTGCCATAAGCTATAAATCAGCTTCCTATATCACGTTGTTTCATGATACGATACACGTGACAGGGTCACGTGTATCAGTGGGAGCTATTGCCCGGGTAAGAGTGCTTTCTAGACAGGAATGATTGCCCGAGCTATTGCTCGAGCAATTGCTCGGGTAATACCTCCAACTATTACCCGAGCTATTGCTCGAGCAATAGCTCGGGCAAGCGAAAAACCCCATTCTAGACAGGCTTGCTCGAGCAATTGCTCGAGCAATAGCTCCTCAAAATTCTCTGTCTAGAACGGGTCTTAAATTCATCAAATAAAAATGATGAAAAATGGTTCAAAGAACTAAAATCACCATGAAAAAAAGCACTACAATCACTCACACACCGCCTAATTCGCACACGTCACACAGAAAACCACTAATTCGCACACGTCATCAACTTGCAGCTCCTACACACTCCACACGGAGCTGTAGTATGAGGTAGAGTGTAGTGGAGCAGTTACACAGCGTTCAGTGAGTAGGAACCTCACATAGTAAGTGAAAAGGTAGTGACGTCATTATCATAGCTTTGAGTGGTGAGTTGGTGATGGGGGAACGCGTGTTTGTGGTTCACAGCATACACGCACACTTTGCGGAAAGTGCAGGGGTATGCAGCAGCCGGTTGTTAAATAAAAAATTGGAAAAAACGTACGACGTATTTGTTATTGATGAAAGATACGCGTATTTTTCTACAAAATACGTGACCATGAAAACGAAAAATTTCGATAGGGGTTGTTAAATACGCGAAAAGTACGTGAAAATACGCAAAATCCAAGGTCTCATCTATAGAGGTGTATGCTATGGGTACTAAATTCATAACAAAAATACTGCAATCGATTTTCTTATTCAAGGATTGACATAAGAGGCGGAAGAGACTAAACTGTGAATCATCAGCGGTTACCCTACAGTTGTAAGGTTTCCCTGCCATCTGCGATGTAGGTGTCCCATCAGCGATAATAGGGCTGATTTAAAATTGAAGGCAAATTTCAAAATCGAGGACGAATAACACGAATAATTTACATCTTTTATGTTTCACCACTGATCAGAGTGTAAAATATCAGGAAACGTATTCAAACCATCCCCCACAGCTGCATTTTGTCAAAGTTTACCCCCATTCCAAATGGAAGAAATGATAATTCTTAAGACCAGATTTTACCAAAGTAGCTTTTAAATCCCCCCCCACATTTATCTAGATCAAAAATAGAATTCTACGAAAAAAGAAGTAGTTCTCGAACATTCTCAGCCAGAACAACAAGCATCGTTTAACGCAAAAACAAATACCAATCACTACTATTAAAACGTGTCATATAAAACACGCGATGGTATTTTGAATAGCACGAAACATAATGCAATAATAAAGCCATAACTCTGAAATCTCTCGATTTAGTGCGTTAAGAGTAAACTCAACACAATCCTCCAAGAATGCGTTCGGAGCTACTAAGTCAAGAGCTGTTCAAACAGAAGGCTCTGCAGAATGACGTCATGTGTCAAGGTTTAGAGCGTGCAGTTGATGACGTAACGCAGACTAAACCTTGCACGTGGGCGGTATTCAAACGCTGCGCGCGAGAAAAGGCGGCTAGGATGACGATATTATCATATCATTATGTAGTGAGTTGATGACGTTGAACCGCCTATTGCACGTGGGCGGAGTTTATTCGAGTATGTGAGCACGTGGCACATAGCTTCATGGCAGGTCCTGAATATTCCGCCTTCGTACTCAAAGCAAAAGTAGCAGTGAGTTGTATCAAAAAATGCAGTTTAAATAGTTCGCACAGGAACTAGGCGGGATGAAGGTCATTGTCGCGATTTTAAGTCGCTAACTGATGGAATTAGAGTATTAGGACGTTGGAAGGTCGGTCCGTGAAGGTAACCAATAACCAAAACATCACGCTTGAAAATAAAGTACGAGAAATAGAGTATTAAATGGCTGACAAATATATCCGAGAAGAAACATGAACTTGTGAACTGATTTGATAGTCGTGGATTAAACGGAGGCTTCGGGAGGAAGAATGTTCTGGAATAAACGGACAATGATTAGGGATTGGACACACAGTTCAGAATCAAGACCTCATTTGCTGAATGCTCATTTGTGACTTGTGAGTGAGCGGAGTCATTGGATTTCAAATGGAATCGCATCTTCTAACACATTGAAAATTATCTAAACACGCGACTTCTGAATGAATCAATAATGGCTGAAGTATTTATGGCCCACAAGAGGCTGTTATAATTTTCATCAAATAAGTAAATACAGGCATACTATGAATTAATCACTGGAGAGGGGCGATATTGAGTTGCATGTTTAATAAAGTATACTTTCTGATAAATTCTGATTTGCCTCTAATTCGCAAGGTAGAGGAAAATCAGAATATATCAGAAAGTATGAATCGTAATGTTTTTAGTGATTAATTTAGCGATGACACAAACACAGATGCTCTGAGATGACAGCACACAAATTGTTGTTTCGAACAGGTTCAGCAAGCAACGCGTCATGAATTTGCTTTTTGGGAAATGAATTAAGAGATCTGAGACATTATTCTTTTACATATAAGAAAACCTTGACGATGGTAAGATATTGATAAATCACAACCAGTATCTTGAATGATGATATGTGACAGAAGATCAGCACAACGAACAGATACTGATTAGAGTCATGAGTAATGTTAACACGATAACGTGTTTACAAACATGATGAGTCCTATTGACATTCTAACATTCTTCTAGCGATACTGGAATGTTGCAACTCAGCTATCATTATTGATATCAACCCGACAACGATCCTTTTTCTCGTGCCATGTACCTATGCTGGCAAATAATTAAAACTATTTGCTGCATAAAGCTGATTTTGTGATGGAATCTGGTTTGGACAATTGGCATTCGCTTTGATTTGGACAATTGGCATTCGCTTTGAAAACTCTCCATGCAAGGTTATCACTGAGAGGAATTCCATAAAATTCTGGTGAAATCACGCGAACATGCATCTAGATTCTGCGACGATGGTATTAATTTTCAGCAGCATACCAACCGTTATGTCACCCTTTGAGAGCTCCATTCCTAGGTGTATTCATGGCGTGGAAATGACTTGGGTAACTAGATTAAGGAGATATATCATCATTTTAATTCATAGAGAAGCTGTTCCGATCGTGACCCAAACAGTATTCGTTGCCATGGATACAGTATGGTTTTCTCGTAACCCTATAATATCGGATTGCACAACAGGAATTTCTAGGTTATTATTACGTTTTTCTGTGTGCTCATGCTTCGTTATATACCACATACCAAGTTAATTTTCATTTGTCTGTTGCATGTACTGTAATTTGCTGAGTTTCTACTGAGTTAATGCAACGTTATTGTTGAAACTGGGGACACCCAATTTCCTTTCTTGATGTTTCAGAAGAAATAAAAACGTCATCCTTCCCTTTATCTACCACCAGTCGTTATGTAGGTATTCCTCAAAGCCTCAAATTTGATGGCAGTGAAAAAGTTACACATTTTCCAGTCAAATTGGCAAAGGCGGAAAGTAAATTTTACGGATCCTTATGCTTCGAGTCGATGTACATATAATGCAGAAGAAAAAAGGTCGACACGAAAAGAGATCTCAACCCCATGAAGAAATATGTGACCTGGGAAGGGCAATATGCCATTACATGGTACACATTTTATTCGCTTATCCGATACTTGGAAATGAGTGATGAGGTTCGTCACATGGTACTCAGCATGTACTGAGTTACCATGGTAATGAGTACCAGGTTACAGGAGTAACATTCACTATTGCTGAGTACTGAGTTACCATGGTAACAGTGAACTGAGGCGAGGTTTGAGTTGGTATTTCAAGAAGAGACAATATGTTCCACTTGTAATTTATTCCTTGCTCCACCACATTATGTAGGTAATGGTACTTCACGGCTCTTTGTATGCAGCTACTGTGTACGAGCGAAGAAAAGGCGGTTACGAGTGACGTAATTATCAGGGTTTAGAATAGTGAGTTGATGACGTGACACGTGCCAGTTATTCGTGTTTGAACTATAGTTGAGGAGACTCATAATTATGTGGCCTGCGCTGCGTGCTTCGTAAAATTCAAAGTATTAGATTTCCTAATTTATCATTTTGTTTCTACAGTACACGTTGCATTGGAAATCATTATCAAATAGCATGAATCGGAAAGACGACTCTTCGAATTTGAATTCGGCATTATCATGTACCAACAGACACATTTCTTGTTCTCATGTTGCGAGATTCCTGTTAGATTTGCTTCCAAATTCAATCTCCTCAGTCCTCATCGAATGAGCTGAACATCACTCTTTGAATTACACTTTTTCCAACTTTAATCAATGTCAGATTGTTTAGCGAGAGATTCTCCAGATTAATTCTGCTAGATAAACGTGTCAAAACATCGCACACAATCAAAACAGAAAATATCCTGAGCCACATGTTTGTGGTCTCAGTTGAAAGCCTATTGAATTTGCAGCAAATAATCACACTACAGTTGACATGACGAGTGCTCTTTGACCAATTGTTTCATGTTACTGCTAATAAAGAGCAGCAATTGATGAGTTCAATCTAAGTAATGTCCGTGTGTACGAATTACTGTACGGTCCGTGGCACGAGTTTGATTGCTTCTCAAAGGTCATTCTGTGAGCTACTAAAGATTTGTATTACTGCATCTCCAACTCACGTCCAATCAGGAGACGTTTTGATGACAATCAGCCAATAGCAAGTCGTTGTAGGTGACACATGACCCAATATTTCAAAGCTCCTTTCACTTCAATATATAAGTTTTATATAGTTACGTCAATAATCATTACGTTCATGAAATTTGCTTGGAATTGCGGTTAAACTTCTGCTATGCTTTACTTCTGCCTACATGCTTTAATCAATAGTTTCAAGTTTGAATCGATATTTACATGTCAACATATGCATTGATCGTTCTCAATTCTTCTTTAGTTGCTACTGTTGGTTCTCTCAAATTGAGATATACCTATGGGTCCTCGAGGCTCGTTAAATACGGGATATTTTGAAAACCATTAATTTGATTTTCCTGTTGAATTGTGTTCGAATGAATTTCGTCTTGTTTCCAACCAGCACACCGTTGAGAATGGAGTGTTACAAGAGCTACAACATGGTGGACAGACAATGGGACAGAGCGGGACAGCCTCACTTTACCGGGCACTTACCAGGGTAAGTGGACAGAGCGGGACAGCCTCACTTTACCGGGCACTTACCAGGGTAAGTGGACAGAGCGGGACAGCCTCACTTTACCGGGCACCTACCAGGGTAAGTGGACAGAGCGGGACAGCCTCACTTTACCGGGCACTTACCAGGGTAAGTGGACAGAGCGGGACAGCCCACTTTACCGGGCACTTACCAGGGTAAGTGGACAGAGCGGGACAGCCTCACTTTACCGGGCACTTACCAGGGTAAGTGGACAGAGCGGGACAGCCTCACTTTACCGGGCACTTACCAGGGTAAGTGGACAGAGCGGGACAGCCTCACTTTACCTTACCAGGGTAAGTGGACTTACCAGGCCTCACTTACCGGGAGTGGGTAGGACAGGCAGGACAGCCTCACTTTGCCGGGACAGCTTACCAGGGTAAGTGGACAGAGCGGGACAGCCTCACTTTACCGGGCACTTACCAGGGTAAGTGGACAGAGCGGGACAGCCTCACTTTACCGGGCACTTACCAGGGTAAGTGGACAGAGCGGGACAACCTCACTTTACCAGGCACTTACCAGGGTAAGTGGACAGAGCGGGACAGCCTCACTTTACCGGGCACTTACCAGGGTAAGTGGACAGAGCGGGACAGCCTCACTTTACCGGGCACTTACCAGGGTAAGTGGACAGAGCGGGACAGCCTCACTTTACCGGGCACTTACCAGGGTAAGTGGACAGAGCGGGACAGCCTCACTTTACCGGGCACTTACCAGGGTAAGTGGGCAGAGCAGGCACCTCACTTTACCAGGGTAAGTGGACAGAGCGGGACAGCCTCACTTTACCGGGCACTTACCAGGGTAAGTGGACAGAGCGGGACAGCCTCACTTTACCGGGCACTTACCAGGGTAAGTGGACAGAGCGGGACAGCCTCACTTTACCGGGCACTTACCAGGGTAAGTGGACAGAGCGGGACAGCCTCACTTTACCGGGCACTTACCAGGGTAAGTGGACAGAGCGGGACAGCCTCACTTTACCAGGCACTTACCAGGGTAAGTGGACAGAGCGGGACAGCCTCACTTTACCGGGCACTTACCAGGGTAAGTGGACAGAGCAGGACAGCCTCACTTTACCGGGCACTTACCAGGGTAAGTGGACAACAGCCTCACTTTACCGGGCACTTACCAGGGTAAGTGGACAGTAAGTGGCAGGGGACAGCCTCACTTTACCGGGCACTTACCAGGGTAAGTGGACAGAGCGGGACAGCCTCACTTTACCAGGCACGCCTCTCACTTACCGGGGTAAGTGGACAGAGCGGGACAGCCTCACTTTACCGGGCACTTACCAGGGTAAGTGGACAGAGCGGGACAGCCCTAATTTACCGGGCACTTACCAGGGTAAGTGGACAGAGCGGGACAGCCTCACTTTACCGGGCACTTACCAGGGTAAGTGGACAGAGCGGGACAGCCTCACTTTACCGGGCACTTACCAGGGTAAGTGGACAGAGCGGGACAGCCTCACTTTACCGGGCACTTACCAGGGTAAGTGGACAGAGCGGGACAGCCTCACTTTACCGGGCACTTACCAGGGTAAGTGGACAGAGCGGGACAGCCCCACTTTACCAGGCACTTACCAGGGTAAGTGGACAGAGCGGGACAGCCTCACTTTACCGGGCACTTACCAGGGTAAGTGGACAGAGCGGGACAGCCTCACTTTACCAGGCACTTACCAGGGTAAGTGGACAGAGCGGGACAGCCTCACTTTACCGGGCACTTACCAGGGTAAGTGGACAGAGCGGGACAGCCTCACTTTACCAGGCACTTACCAGGTAAGTGGACAGGCGGGGACAGCCTCACTTCACCGGGCACTTACCAGGGTAAGCAGCTACTAAAAAAGGAAATTGTACTATGTGAAGAAATCTGGAAAATCGGATAAGAGAAAAATTTCGTTTAATGAGAAAGCAAAGGTTGCCGAGACAGATGGCAAAGGTTTCTATTCGCAAACTGTTTCCTAAGTTTAAATTCCGCATGTATGTGCTTTCTTGCTTTCGGTCCGGGCCACCTTATATTGGATTACACTCTCCAGACGAGTCCAAACGGAGTGAAGTTGGACGAGTAATTCGAATGTGATTGCATATAACGAATAAAATATTAATCATAAAATAACAAAATATTTTATTACATAATCGTTCTAAACTTATGTAGACTAACAGGAATCAATATTATGCAAACCAACATATTATTTGATGAACTTAAAGATTAACGTGGGAGCGAAGCGTCTGACTAATAAACTTAACCAATATAACAAATTCAAGAGTAAAAACAAAAGTTTTGCCTTCTCGAATCTCTTCTTGAATTGGGAAAGTTTGACTGTGAATGATTGCAGTTGGAAAAAGGCTGGATGAACTGAAATTCCTCTGCAATTTCCGAGAGAAAGCTTTCTCTCCACTTTCCGAGACTAAACTTCCTCCCTACTCCCATAGAAATTAAACTTTCTCTCTACTCCTACATAGACTAAACTTCATCTCTACTCCCACAGAGACTAAACTTCCTCTCTACTCCCACAGAGACTAAACTTCCTCTCTACTTCCACAGAGACTAAACTTCCTCTCTACTCTCACAGAGACTAAACTTCCTCTCTACTCCCACAGACTAAACTTCCTCTCTACTTCATTAGATATTAACCTCTCCCTTCACTTTCAGGTACGCAGGCTATTGCCCAGGGAGCAGGTATGCAGAGGGACTAACATTTGGAGCAATGACTGAACGAGTCAACAAGGTAACAATAGTCAGCATATGAGACGATGATAGATATCTAAAATATGAAAGACAAAATATCGTCAAAAACAGGTTTCATTCCTGAGTGAGCGAAAACTAACGCTGAGCAGTGACTCTTCAGTAACTTTGAAAATACTGCGGAGAAACCAGTTATCGCACAGCTATCTGGCATATTATGCTATTGGCACTTTTTAAATTCGGAAGTTGAGATGTGTATCATTTCAGAAAGTGCGGGACGAGATCGAATCTAAGTTTTCAGAACCACGGGGACCGAAGTGTACTGCAGTGAAGAGATACTCAACATGTCACGGCCTTCCCATGTCAGGTATGTCACAGTAGTAAATAGAATAGATTAGATAGAGACGTGGTTCATGCAACATGCATAAGTATGAAATATATTCAACAGTCAACCGAGTTCGGATTAAGGAGCAAAGATGAGCGTTTGATAAGATAATCAGTTATAGTGTACATTTCCATCACAATTCCCACCAAAACCATGCATCTTATCTTCCTGATCATAGTGTACATTTCCAGCGTTATTCCTATAAAAACATACATATTACATCTTATCTTCCTGATTATAGTGTACAGAGAGCGACCTCAGACCGGGACAGTGTTTGCTAACAAAGCGGACATGGACAAGCTGATAGACTCCTTGGCGTGGTACAGCGAGTCAAGGAGGGACCGGGCGTCAAAAGGCAAGAACATGATCCTACCACACAGATACAAACTACGAACCTACAACCCCTCGCTACTGGATCACGAGAGTCAAGTTAACGGTGGGTTGGTGATATGTGAAGTGATTGTGTGTATATAAGGGGCAAGAAAATAGGGGCTATCGTCATTATTATAGTTCAAAGTGGTGAAATAGAGATGTCAAACCGCCTGCTCCTTTCTTGGGAGATGATTATACTGCGCATGTTTGTTTGGAGTTTATATTTATCTCTACCAACATATTCTTATTATCGGGTGGAACAAACTCAATCAAACAATCAACGTGTCATGAATAAACTCTACTGTAGGGCCTAGGATATATCTGCCAAAACACAGGTCAACACCTACTGTAAATATCATTCAAATTCATTTAACTTCTTTTAAGTAGCCTACTTAGTGATGTAAATCTAGGACAAATATCAAATTACGGACATTATTTTTGATCAGTTTTATCATTCCACAGAAGCCACTAGACAAGCCAAAAGAGGTATTAAGAAATCGCTATAGATTACAGAAATTTCTGCTATCTATAGCGATCTATAGATGTACCAGAAAGCAAATAATATACCTAAGTATAGTAGGTATTTTGTAATTTCAATCACACTGGAAGCAGTGACAATCATTCGTGATAACTCACCAATCTAATGTGTTCTCAGGTAAGAGTGATCCATCTGGCTCCTTGGGAAAAGAGGACGTCTCTCCACGTGATAAAACCGTGACATCACGTGATAAAACCGTGACATCACGTGACAAAACCGTGACATCACGTGAGAAGAAAGATAAATCACGTGACTCTCGACGACAGAAAAGATCGTCGAGCACCCAATCAGAGTTGAGTTTTACGGCAGCAAACCCTGAAAGAACACGTAAAGCTAAATGATGAAGATAACATTTTAATTACTGTAACGTTATGTTATGAGATTTGGGCTCGCGGTTCGAGGTCAATTTTGCATTTTTGTTGTGGTAAATTCTTTATACTACGTTTAAAATTATCAGCTGCGAAAAAGGTTTCAAAAAAGTCGAAAATAGACCTCGGATCGGCAGCATCCTCATGTTTAAGCGTACGTTAGCTAGCATGACAATTGATAATGTTGGGTTTGATTAGCGATAGATAGTATGATATATGGTAGAATCTACAAAGAAGCTGATTTCATTGATTATTCCTCGGAGGCAGAAGGTAATACAGCAGGTAGTTGCTAGGCTTGGTTGGGGTCTGATGTTTAATTAGAGTTTTTGGCTGGAAGTTACTGATAGAACCATCACAGCTATCTGCAGGACAGCAGGAAAATACGCGCTTCAATGATTCTAGCATTTATTGGGACTTTCAAAACGCACTCACATCAATGACCAAAATTACATTTTAATTACCGAAATTCGATTCTTAATTTAGCTACAAATTCAAAGATCCAATTTTGATGAATCTGTGAATTTTTTTCAATAAAGAAATTTAAGAAATGTATACAAAGAAGCCGAAGGAAGAAACAAATTTTGAGCTTCTAATTTGACAATGAATCTTACAATGAATCTTACAGCAAACTTCAAAATAGAACCAAAATGCAGAGCTTTTAAACAGTCACATTGAATGCATGAAGAACTTTCAAAACTGGCAGATGTCCAAGAACCTCCATTCAGTGTGAATACAAGGGTCAAGTATAATAAGAGAATGTCAAGGCCCTGTCAAGCGCTCCGCAGCGCAAGTTGGAGAACGAATTAGTAATCACTGGTCCTACCATAGAGTAAGACAACAAATCGTTTTCAACAGTTCAACACCGAAGTCTTCACAATGGCCCACTAACTTGATTTGAATCGTTTGTTTGCCGAGTGCTCATGCTGAAATTCGGTTCATTTGCGTCAGCAACTTGCATTTCAACTCCATTTGCAGAGTCAAAATACTCACTCAACACAAATCTGATGAATGATTGTCCTGCCTGCAGAAGGTATTCTTTGCCGAACTTCAAAACATCGATAAAGTAACTATCAAGAATTAAGAGAGGGTTAATGATAGAGTTCGCTGGCAGAATAATGATACTGAAGAGAGAATACCAACTGGAAGTGCTAAAAGCTCCGGAGATGTGAATCAGCCACACAATGAAGAATGACACCCAGGAAAACACATCTGTGAGGATGAGAATGGTTATTTTCCGCTGGATAGTTTTATTCCTGGTCACCACAGCTTGGTTGTTGTTTCCAGCAACTTTAGAACTGTGGGCTGTCAGCAGGTTGAGATAAGTGTAACTGATTGTGATGATGCTCACACAGACAACGTTGCTAATCAGCACTGTACCGGAGGCCCAGATCTGAGGATTTGAGATGTCGACAAAGTAATCAAACAAGCAAAATCCGTTGCTCCCATAAAAACTTATTCTTGTGCCAACTACTTTTTCGTTTGACGAAACATATCAGCAACTAAGCGGCCAATAGATTTCCATGTAATTTCTAGTTTTGAGAGTCTCCCATAATAGGCCTCAATAATCAAAACATGCTGCTCCATATCCAAACTTCCGACAAAAAGAGGATTGCCATCATATTTTAGTGATTGGACGAAATATGACTCAAAATATATAGATGTTGGTGAAATAGCAATTAGCCCCGCTGTAATGTAAATTCCAATTATACTCCCAGAACAAAATTGTTCTTTGTTTCCTGGACAGACTTTCCCGTGATCTTTTTATTGACCTAGTTGCAATGGCTCGGAATGAACTTAGAATGGTCATGGAGTATAGAGAAATCAGTGATCCCATTGTTGATATGACACCTAGAGCTGTGCAAAGGTCACTTGTTACCCACTTAAATTGTGTTTTACATGTACTCTTGTTGAAAAATTTGTCAGAAAAAGCAACCAATACGATAAAGAAACCTTGTAAAAGGTCTCCAGAGGACACAACTAGCACAAAAGACTCATTTATTTTTGCAGTGGCCGAGCTCAGACCAGAATAATTCTTCAGACCTTTTATTATGACACACAAGTTTAGAACTGTTGCGAGGGACCCTAAAATGTATGCCAAGTGAAATACTAGTCGGTTTGTGAATATCTTAACCTGATTATCGCAGTAACTATTGCACTCATCGCTGTAGTCCAAACAGTCGAATACTCCGTCACACTTTTTACCTACAGCAATATATTCGCCTGAATCAAGACATTTAAAGTTATTGTTGCAGATACCTTCATCAGAAGAATCTCCACAATCGTCATTGAGGTTACAAACTTGTTCATAGCCTATACATACACCATTTTCACACTCGAAAGCGTCTTGTTTGAACGATCCATCGGGGTGTTTGAAGGCTACTGTAAGTTCTCTTCTTCCTGTTATGGTGATAACCCTGGTTTGGTGTGCAAAGCAAGAACTGCGGGTCAGTGGTTTTACTGGACACATCACAGCCTTACTGCAAAGGTCTGTACATGCAAGCAGGAGGTAAAGCTCCCCGAAAATGCTGCGACAATTCACAACTTTTGCGTAATTTGGGCTCAAAAGATAGTCTGTATCTTCAACACCATATATCTTAGACATT
This sequence comes from Beroe forskalii, assembly GCA_011033025.1. NCBI lineage: Eukaryota > Metazoa > Ctenophora > Nuda > Beroida > Beroidae > Beroe > Beroe forskalii. The sequence goes on from WFMF01000141.1 coordinate 130,488, forward strand.
TTGTCTATTTGTTTCACCACACATGGTCCTATTAGCCTTTCGAGACCTTTTAGTCCTGAATAGCAAAAGAATGTTCTTTTAAGTTTATTGGAACTTCCTATTTGGTAAGATGTTTCATAATTCCATCTTGACCTTTTGCACAAAATTTGATCACAGTTTGAGAAATCTTGACAGAGGTTAGTGATAGCCATGTAATTTTCGGACTTTGGACACCTCAGCAAAGGCAATTTGGTACATGAAACCTCCCTGTTGTAAGAGTAAACAACTTTATCTCCAGTGCCACAGACCTTGAACCAGATACTGGAATTTTCATCAAGTTTGTCTAAACAGTCTGTCAAACCATCCAATATCCATGAAGCTGGAATTGAAACGATGTCTTTGGTATAGGAGAATCTTCGGACACAGGATACTTCTGATAGTAGAAATTTCTCACATAACGATGCTCTTTCATCAGCAAAATCTTGACAATCGTTGACTCCGTCACAAATTTGGTGCTTATGAATGACACAATGTTTACTGAACGTTGTGCACGTACCATCACTGTTGTCATCACATAAGTCGTAGTTCTTGCAGATCACATGTTCAGATAGGGTGGTAAGATAACCATTCACTTCGCAAATGAGAGGACTTATCGTGGAGTCTGTGCAGTTCATCTGATCTCGATAGTCAGTGCACAAACGCACTTTCATGATTGCTTCCTTCTTGTAGGGATTTGAACATTTGCTTTTGGGATGCAGCATCCTTCTGTAGGATGCAACCTTGCCGTTGAAGAGCGGATAGGGGGCTTGACAGGTATCATTGGGATTACATCCGAGTTCGTCCATGCCGTTCTTACAGTGAACACGGCCATCACAGATGTACCTCGGTTGTACGTAATCAACCGAACCTACGTCGCAATTCCTTCCGGGGAGACGGGTATTTCGTTCAAGGATACAAATAATTCCAATCCTGGTGAAATTCCCACTGTTACACCTAGCTTCATCGAAACAGTTATTACAATCACACATCTTATCACACAACAGATTCCTTGGGATCTTGGCACTGCCCGTTGTTTTTCCTGGACACGGTCCGCAGTGGAATAACCCAACATCGTGGCGATCCTTACACTGATTCTCGTCCACTGCAAATCCATTCAACCTATTCTCGCAATCCTCCACACCATTGCACCGCATGCGGGTAAAAGTGGGGTTTTTCAACAACGAGGTATTCATACTGCTGACATGAAAAGCACTTGCAGCGATTTTTTCAAAGCACAGGACATCCCCACAAACACCCTCACCAGGCTTAACGAGGATGTTATTCTTAGGGCAACTATCATGCCCGCAAGATTGGTAAAATGAAGGGTCATCAGGACAGATGTACGAGAAATCCAGCCGGACACATCTCTGATGAGTTATCATATAAAACTGATTGGAGAACGGGCATCTGAAGTACCAATTACCGTTGTCCAGAAGGCAGCGCTCCTTGATGTATCCTCTGATCACAACAAATTTGCACTGTTTCACGCCAAGACCACCGAGCGATTGGATATATTTTAGAGGAACATTCCGTGTTTTGTAACCTTCAGTTTGATAATCGTTTAGCTGCTGTTTTGAAGGAACAGCATAATATCACAACAGCAAAGAAAACCCCCATGGTCATGTTGTAGCTGCGAAGGTGCATATAATTTAGAAAAAAATCTTCTGTGCAATAAATAATTATTATCCTTCCGTGGATGCTCACTACTTAGATAAGGAATAAGTATGCTCGTGAAAATAAATGTCGTGAAAAAATCCATAAAACTCCTAAATTTCATACGCAGAAGAGAAGCATTTGCTTATTTACAAGGCGAATAGAACTGAAACCAACCGGACTCATCCCTTCTCAAGATTTAAAAGGATGCCGCTAAAATTAAATCTTTGTTAAAGGATGGTGCTTTCTGCGTGAAGATTTGATTTTGCGAAGAAAATTTAAAAAATTATTTTCTTCGCACTATTTTTATCTTTTTATTAAAAAGATAAAACTCAACCTTGAATCCTTCTCAAAAATAAAAAGGGAGCCGTTAAATCGTAGTTAAAGGAGAGTGCTTTCTGCGTTACGATTTCATAGTGCAAAGAAAATAAAGAAAATATTTTCTTCGCCATATTTCTATCTTTTCATTGAAAAGATAGAAATATTCATTTAGAAGTCTAAGAATATTATAGTTTTCTTTTTAGCAATCTCGCACGCATTCAAGGATTTCAACATTATCGAGCTGAATATGTCTCAGTAAAGACGGTGCACAGTTATTAGCATCTAACATGCTAATAACATATTCACGAGGCATTGAAAATAAAGTTTCATTTTTTACGTCTCCAGAAAAAAACATTGTTCTTGAAGTTGTTCAGTTAGTGCAACTGAATACTTAAATATAGTCAATTTGCTGTCATCTGGTAGTGGTAGGTGAAGTGTAGTAAGCGGACTGGGATTTTATTTCAAAATTCATAGGGTACCATCAGATAAATTCTACCATCAATGGGTGAGCCTTGATCTCCTAAAACTTTATTTTTTACATATTTTGTCATAAAAAGTTAGATTTAAGCTGATTTGGGCTTAACATGCACCATGCCAGATCGTTTCTAAACCTAATGAGCTTCTCAGACGGTTTAAATCTTCAGGAAGAGTGAACTTGGAGCTGACGAACTTCGGAATCATAACAAGAATTGCGCCTGCCGGAGCATTTCCTGTGCCATGTTGATTGTTCCCGTATGCAGGCGCTTAATTTCCTGTTCCCTGGGGCTGGTATTACTATTAGAACACGCTGTCATTTGACCATACCTTAGTACACTTAAGAACGGCGTCACTTAATTAGTGCGGTTTGGAAAAAACCGCACTAATTAAGTGTACAGTAATTAAGTGCGCATAAAATTAAGTGTATGCTAATTAAGTGAACAATTTTATCAATTTTGCATTTTTTCGATTTTGTTCTTTTCGGACATGACTTAATGAATAACTATACTACCGGATTTAAATGTATAGGTACTTGATAAGTTTATAGTGGTCAAAAATATATGTATAAGTACAATTACAAAACGAGCTGTATATCGTGACCTTACTAGTAGCTAAAACTTAAATAGTTGAAAGAAAGAAATTGTAATGGATGCTATAACTTATTACTGTAGAAAATTTGATTTTCGATCGTTGGTCCTATAATGAAAGTATGAATATGATGTCCTGCAATCAAGAGGAAAATTTCAAATTTATTCAAATTTCCACATCATTTTCTATCTCATAAAAACCGCACTAATAAAGTGCTCCGATCTTAAAGTGCGCGCAAATTACGTGATGCCGTTCTTAAGTGTACTAAGGTAGTCCGTATTATTTACTGACATAGTGAGTTGACGATAAAGCATAAAAGTGACCTCACAAATCAAGATACAATCGCGGGCATACACCTACGGGAATTTAAAAGAGCAAGAAATAATTTTCCGTGATGAAACGCTTCTTCTATCAAGTGTGACATTGCAATAATAACATCATTGAATCAATTTTATAAATATTCCTCGTTATGCGGGCGCTATATACATTTCTATCGCCTGCAAGTTTGATATAACGCGCGCGGATCCAAATATCACGTGGGCGATTTCGTTTCACGTGTCAAATGTTTGCGCGCGCGTTCCCGCCATTTCATAGAACTCTTTGAAGATTCGTTGCGCGCCGTTCAGAGTTTCATAACTATGATCACCATTTTGGTTACGCGTTAAATTTTCTTTTGTGTTGCGTTGCAGATATCAAACCATTGCAATGTTCGCTAATATTGTACCCCGTCTTGATATTTCCAAAATTGAGATACACAATATAGGTATTAATTACTGACCAAGATTAAAGATTCAGATATATTATCACTAGAAGGCCCGTTGGGCCTTCTGGGTCACAGGACACCCGACCCTTTCAATGCTGGCTACAGGGCACCACCATGCCAGCATATAATTGCCCTAGTCAGGACCCTGGTTTCTTAGACTTGAAAAGTTGAAAAAATGGACATTAAAGTACGCAGTATTTTCAAAATTCATGAGCCACAACGCAAGTTTCATAAATAATAATATTGAATTATGAAAATTAATGACAAAAAACAATTGAAACGTATGAAATTGGAATAAAATGAACAATTGCGGTTTTTTAAGTTTGGAAGTGTCAAATGTGATATCTACAATAAGTTAGTCATTGATGCAATTTTTGTTACTGGGGTGGGGGTGCAACGTAACGAAATTACGAAATATTCACATAAGGGCTTTGAGAAATAAATGAAAATAAAGTCCAAATTTTACGATTGCATATTAACCTCGAACAAACAGCTGTTAAATAAGAAGAACTCAAAAATAATGTTTTTAATCTTAAGTTCAGATTAGAGAATAGATGGGCAACAAAATTTGAATCCGAGCTCATTGAAATCAAAATTGTTTGCATTTTTATCTCTTCATAACCCACTTCTAGCTTCAGTAAATAATTGAATTCCTCATTCCGTCGAATTCTCGCAGCAAACCATCGAATTGTTTTCTTAAAGAATTACCGCTAATTTTCATAATGGAACAACTCTTACCATTTCTCCTACGACGGTGATAAGTTAGTCTTCGTCAAAAAACTTTTTCCGAACTCGAAAATTTATTGGGAACGTATAAATTATGAATTTCAACAGTGGAAACGTTTCCAAAATATACAACAACGAAATGGCAGATTCTTCGTGAAAATGCACGTGCAGTTTTGCGCGCTAGCCCATGTATCCATAGCAACGCGCTCAACTGGTGAATCAAATCTAAAGCTCGATCATGTTTTTCGCACTTTTTTCCAACTTTGAGCGTTAACAACAAAAAATCTAAAGCCTTTAAGCAAAAAAGAAGAATGTAGCAATACGAAGACACCTTTTTTCTACCACCCTGCAAAAAATCGCGGTTTTTCAACTTCTAGTTTGTCAGATTTTCTGGGAGAGCGGAGACTCCTACTTATAACTACCTCTCTCGATTATAATAATAGATTGTTATCAATCATGAACCGAGACATACTCTCATGTTTTACTTTCCTCTAGTCAATTCTTTAGATCATTCATAACTGATGGCACTAATACTGCCCATTGTAAATTGGCCGAATTGCCCGCTTACTTAAAGAAGTCCAAATGGCTGTGTGATAGAAATCTAATCTGATTGATTCCGTGAAAATTGATTAAGTTTTGATTTTATGATTGAAGAATTGTTAAATTTTTGCTAAAGAACATCAGCATGAACAGAGCATTGAACTCAAATACCTACAAAGTAGCCCAGTTAGCTAGCTGCAGCCCATAATGCGAAGGATGCCACTACACCAAGCTACTCCTGACGCGAGTGATTTTATAAAGGAGCAGTTGATCGAAAAAGTGACATGCATACACACATACACATTACATACCAAATTTCGTCGCACCACCTATTTCAGATTTAACAGTACGCGTAAAGGTAGTATACACACAACCCCCACAAAACACGATCTCTGCTAACCTATTCTCAATGCCTTTTTGTAAAACAAAAACGCGATTGGGAACAGGAAAAAATTATGCGGGAAGACTGGAGAGCTGCGCTTTTAATGCAAAAGGCAGAGGCTGCCACTTATTCCTCGAAAGCTACCATCGTCCGGGAAGTAATGAAGCAATCAGCTTGTATGAAGTGAAAAAAGTACTGCGGAATTAAAGTCTAACCTGTATACACTTAGAACCCGAAACTGAGACGAAAACTTGGAGTAGACAGCAAGGGATCCCAATACGAATACCAATTCCCAGGTGTCACTAGGGCTCTATGGGCTCATGGGAGTGGGATGATAAAACATCACGTTGTACGCTCACGAACACCTGCAAAAGGGCGTAGGTTATGACATCATGAGGTCTTTTGGAATGGCATAAGTACTGTGTACCTTTAAGAATTTAAGAATTAAGAATTTAATAGTACTTAGATAGAAATCGAACAAAAGACTCATTGCTAGAAAGAGTACAACATTATCCGGCAAACGTCTGCCTTTAGCACCCGTCTCTATTCAATTGAGTCATTTCGTCCTTAAAAAGAAACCCCGTGCTACAGACCTGGACGGGCTAAAAAACAAACTAACAATAGGTACAATACCTTGACTTGTTCACGCCAAGAGTCGCTCCATTTGGAATATACTGGTGCTAAACTGAGAAAAGATCCATACTATCTCAGTTTTCGTCGACACATCATCTCATGTCTAGCACTGTCCATTGGCAGCAACTTTTCTTCGACGAAATCATAGCACCTAGCAAAAAATAATGTTATTTAATAAGTCAGTTTCTAATCACACTTGCCAGGCAAAATCACACGGATTGATAATATTATCATTGATACCACAATAAAGCTCTTAACTTAACGCCACTTGAATTAATATGAAGACTTTGAATTAGCTTGGATAACACGCTTTGCCACCACGTAATCCCTGTATTACACCCGGATACCCTTGTGTATGTGCTCATCAGTCAATCGGAGATTGTCGAACTTGAAAGGACGGTTAATAGGGGCCGGTAAAGTGGTAAGGCCCCAAGACACCAGTACAGTGCTTACCACAGAGAATAACTGCTTCCATCTATCTATAGGGTGTGAATAAAATGCAATGCAGTAAAAGAAGTACATATCTTAGCCCTTTCTACAGACCTAGTTTACTGAGTCTTGTTTTCGACTGATTAGCGCACAAAACAGCCACGTTTGCTTGTAGAATCTACCAAACCCTCCCCTTTTGTTGCAAATTTCCCCTAGTGGCATAGAACACATGGCAATTGGACTGCATGCCATGCAATGATACGTGGGTCTTCGAGCCAGTGAAGTTTATTTTGCAATAATATAAATATCAAAAGTGTGTTAAGTGTTGTTATGACCTACACACCGCACCCTACTCCCAATACTTCCTCGCCATTTCTGGCGGCGCATATTAAGAACCATCAATGGTTAGGAGTCAGGGCACTGCAAGAATTGTCACCCACCGTGTGAAAGCCTGTGATGCCACCAGCCCTATCAAGGCCACTTCAGTCTGTTATCAGCTCTGTTGCCTTTCCACCACTTCGCTTCATCTCCAAAACAATAAACCAAGGCAGCCGCAGGGTCGGGGTTAATTAGGCGCAGCGCGCCGACTCTTGGGGACAAATTCATCGCGTTTGACATCTCCGCGCCTTACGCCAACCAAGAAACGAAGACCCTTTTTCGAGTGGCACATCAACATTCACTTTACATCAACAAACATGTAGTGTCTGGGAACGTACTGTTTATTCAGTTAAAAGCAATGTGATTCTATAGCAAAGAAATTCAATTCAATATATTGTATAATACAGACTTTCACATTTACATCAACAGAATACTGAAGCTATTACATAACATTAGATATATTAATAAATTCATCTATGATAATCCCTTGTCATAAAACCCGAGAGGGTTTCACAAATAATTCATGATTGGTTAGAAATCAATACATCATCGAACAAGAAATACTTTGTCTTGAACGCTCTTGATTTATCAGCGAACCTGTTCATTTCACATCACATCAGTTTTCACATGACTTCATCGCCTCACGTCGCAGCGATGGCTTGTTTACGCGTTGTCAGCAGTGCCAGTCAAACAGAGTTGCAGTCAGAGAATTAAAGCTGAGTTACAATTAGGAGGAACAATCCCCATCTCCATCCCACTTCTTCACATAACGAATACTTTCTGGGCTTGTTCTAACCAGAACTTCTCGTTTGTTCTAGGACACGTGACTATACCGTCACTGTTCATCATGTCCGTTAGGGCTCGCTCACCGTACACATTACCATTGGGTAGCATCATGGGGGCGTTATGTTCATTCATTGGCTGAAATAGGGGAGGGGTTGAATACAAGGAATTTGAATTGATAGGGAGTTTATATCAATGATCCATTGAAAGAATTTGAAACCCCAAAATTTATGGTTTAAGGAAATTAGAATACGGTGATATACCTGTCCTGATATCCTACAGATCAGTCTGCTTTGTGTACAGTGGGAGAAGGGAAGGGAGGTTGCGAGGGAGTTTAGGGGTTCATTGCACACAGGACAATCTCCAGACTTCTCTGAACTGAAATAGGGGGTAGGTTTAGAGGTTCATTGCACACAGGACAATCTCCAGACTTCTCAGAACTGAAATAGGGGGAAGGTTTAGGGGTTCATTGCACACAGCACAGGACAATCTCCAGACTTCTCAGAACTGAAATAGGGGGTAGGTTTAGGGGTTCATTACACACAGGACAATCTCCAGACTTCTCTGAACTGAAATAGGGGGAAGGTTTAGGGGTTCATTGCACACAGGACAATCTCCAGACTTCTCTGAACTGAAATAGGGGGTAGGTTAGGGGTTCATTTCACACAGGACAATCTCCAGACTTCTCTGAACTGAAATAGGGGTAGGTTTAGGGGTTCATTGCACACAGGACAATCTCCAGACTTCTCTAAACTGAAATAGGGGGAAGGTTTAGGGGTTCATTGCACACAGGACAATCTCCAGACTTCTCTGAACTGAAATAGGGGGTAGGTTTAGGGGTTCATTGTACACAGGACAATCTCCAGACTTCTCTGAACTGGAATAGGGGGTAGGTTTAGGGGTTCATTGCACACAGGACAATCTCCAGACTTCTCTGAACTGAAATAGGGGATAGGTTTAGGGGTTCATTGCACACAGGACAATCTCCAGACTTCTCTGAACTGAAATAGGGGGAAGGTTTAGCTGTTTAGGGGTTCATTAGTCATTAAACACAGGACAATCTCCAGACTTCTCTGAACTGAAATAGGGGGAAGGTTTAAGGGTTCATTGCACACAGGACAAACTCCAGACTTCTCTGAACTGAAATAGGGGTTAGGTTTAGTGGTTCATTGCACACAGGACAATCTCCAGATTTCTCTGAACTGAAATAGGGGATAGGGTTTAGGGGTTCATTGCACACAGGACAATCTCCAGACTTCTCTGAACTGAAATAGGGGGTAGTAAGGGTTCATTGGACACAGGACAATCTCCAGACTTCTCTGAACTGAAATAGGGGGTAGGTTTAGGGGTTCATTGCACACAGGACAATCTCCAGACTTCTCTGTACTGAAATAGGGGGTAGGTTTAGGGGTTCATTGCACACAGGACAATCTCCAGACTTCTCTGAACTGAAATAGGGGGAAGGTTTAGGGGTTCATTGTACACAGGACAATCTCCAGACTTCTCAGAACTGAAATAGGGGGTAGGTTAAGGGGTTCATTGCAAACAGGGCAATCTCCAGACTTCTCAGAACTGAAATAGGAGTGGGTAAGGCACGCGGTCCCTACCACCTCAAATAATGAAATTGATGGATTATCAATGAAATGATGCGATTTAGAGAGACACAATGAGATTTAAATTAAATTAAATGCAGGTCTTAATGCAGTATACCTATATGATATAGATGATATTATGCGTTTATAATTTAAAGGCGTTCAACAGTCAATTAACACTGCATGAGTTCCATTGTACATTCTATACACAGTACATGTACAAAATTAGAGTATTAATTCACAGCAACTCCTCTGACTCAGTTCTTGACCAATCAGGAGGCTCGATTATTCTAAAACGGATATGGAACTGGTCCATGCTGCTCATTATCCGACATTTTAACGCACTGAGCAGTGCTGGCAATACATCAGTGGAGTGAAGAGACTGGTAATTGTACTGTAGTCTCATACAGCCATAGCATGGTGAAAATGTACATTTACTGGAATACTGGGTACACTACAGGTCGTGAAGTTACAGGGAGTTATACAACATGTAAACTGTTCGCACCGAAATGAGTGAAGGACAATGGACATGACTCAACATTGTACAAATGTACAGGGTAAAGATAATCTAATAAACTCATAAAGAGTTCTTGAAGTTTACTCACTACTGGCTAAAGACTGCCAAAACAGAATCTTAGGTCCGTTTCATGAATTACAATAGTGTAGTGATGACGGGGGGAGTTTCAGTGTCCCAATTGTCCCAATTGTCCCTGTCCCAATTTACTTTTTTTTGAGTTTGGGACTGGTTTTTGGGACAATTGGGACAACTGGGACATTTGGGACAATTGGGACAAACAAAAAATTGAAAAAATCAGTCATTCATCATTTTTTACATTGATTCAAGTTTTTCTATCATTTAAATGAAAGTGATATTCACACTACAGTAGAAAGTACATATTAAGGTTGTGTTTTTTTTTGCAGTGGTCAAGTGTTCCCACTTTCCTATCCCAAAAAGTATGATAGGATAAAGACAGTGGCAGTTGCAACGCAGCAAGTGCTGCTATGTAACAGGGTTTGAGACAAAAAACACTAAACAACTGCTCAAAAAACCATCATTTGAGCCCCATTTGCCTCTTTCACTTTTGTCCCAATTGTCCCAAATGTCCCAATTGTCCCAATTGTCCCATTTGTCCCAGTCCGCATACACTTTTTTGAGTCCCATTTGTTCCATTTTCTCTGTCCCATTTGTCCCAATTGTCCCATTTGTCCCAAATGTCCCAATTGTCTCAGTCCAAATTCACTTTTTTGAGTTCCATTTGTTCCATTTTCTCTGTCCCATTTGTCCCAATTGTCCCATTTGTCCCAAATGTCCCATTTGTCCCTGTCCAAATCCACTTTTTCTTGAGTTTGGGACAATTGGGACAGTGACACCCCCCCCGATGACTATATTACTGACATGGATTGCTCAGATTACAGCACTTTTGTACTCTGGTTTGTAGATAAAAATATACCAAACTCAGCTTATAGTCCTATACCTGTAGCACTGGTGTGTCTTGATAGCACTGAGTCCTGACTGCAGCACAGTGGAAAGTAAGCTGTCTGCGTGTAAGTGGTGTAACTCGTAGTTACTGGCTCTGAACTCCAGTACCAACTCATCCCACCGACTCTCAGAGAACAGGGCCTTGTGAGGGCGAGGTATTAGATACACGCAAACGTTTATGTGTACACGGTGCAATTTATATACATGCAGTGTATGTACATGCACAGTGCAATGTACACGAAATGTACAATAAATAAAATTTGTTGAGTGCACTCAACACTGCTTCAGTACCAAGCATTATGTACAGGGTGTACATACAAACTCCCTTGTATTCATAATCCATCACAAATTTAAATACCAGATCTGTGCCATGTACGAAGTCACAATGTACATTGTACAATGTACATTGTACATTATACAATGTACATTGTACAATGTACAGTATACATTGTACGATGTACACAACATACACATTAGGACGAGACCCTCAGTACCCACCTTGTACTTATCGCAGGTGGTGTCTGCCCTGAACGCGAGGAGTACCATGGTCTCCTGCAGTCGCTCTGGAGGGTTTATCACCTCGTTATCCACGAGGTGTTTCCTGCTGTACTCTATAGCCCCCATGTAGTCGCCCTCCCGGATGTGTTCTATGAAGTTCTGTGTGTGCAGGTTAAACTCCAACGTGCTCTTAGGGGAGGAGGGGGGTTAAACTCCAGCGTGCTCTGAGGGGTCATGGTTACAAGAAGCATGATGGAGATGATAGACATGGCGACGGATAAGTATCAAAGAATGATGAAGTGGCTGTAATCTGAGGTTATTAAGCTTGAAACCTGAATTCTGTGCTTCCATAGAGGATTGTAGAGTTTAATCGAAAATAGTAGAGGATTAACGATAAAGAGCGGCGGAAAGGACAGCAGAAACACAACATAGCAGGGTCCCGTGTTGTGGGCTTTTAGAGAGTTCTCTATCTCTCTTCCAGATATGAAGAGGTCTGTGTCAACGATATCCTGAAACATTGTACATTGTACACAATGCAAGTATACATTGTACACATTGTAAGTATACATTGTACACAATGCAAGTATACATTGTACACAATGCAAGTATACATTGAACACAATACAAGTATACATTGAACAAAATGCAAGTATTCACTATACATTGAACAAAATGCAAGTATACATTGAACACAATGCAAGTATACATTGAACACAATGCAAGTATACATTATACAGTCGGCTTATCGGATAAACTCAGTGTATTGTAATTTGTACATAGACTGTTGTTGGCATAGACCTATTTACAAGTTACAACTACCAAACTTTGTAACATCCCACTCTACCTCAATCCCAGAAGACTTGACGACCTCCAGGGCTGTCTCGTAGTAGCTATTCCTCAGGAAGTAATCTACAAGGATCTTGTCTAGACGCTTTAATTTAAAAAAAACCATTTCCTATGGTTTCTCCCCGAATGGGCCCCTTTATCTTTTAAATCTTCTCTATACGAGCTTGTAACTGATATTAAAGAAGAGATACTGACTTGTAATGGTTTGCAGAAGGACCCTCTCCCTGTCCCGTAGAATGTGTAGCTCGTTCCTTAGGTCGTTGATCAGACCCTGGCTGTTTGACTCGAAATACCGAGTTTCCATCTTTTCTATGTCTGATTTCTGGGGACAAAGGTTTGAATATGGTAAAATGTCTTGCGATATGAATATGGTAATCCAAAGTCTATGATACCAAAATATATGTCTCTTGATGCTATACAGTAGCAATGAAGATTGAATTCTTTATAACGCAAATTTGTCCTTATTCACAACTACAATAGCTCCATACTTCAATAGCTTGCTGTGCTAATTCATAGTGGCACCACCCAACCTCCCATTCCCAAGTCTTCATGCAAATACCATGCAAATAATATGATCACGAGGTTTATGGACTTATGAAGGTCTCCACATAATTGCCTTACATTCTCGAACAATCGAGCATGAATATTATATAGTACATTGCCTTTAGCACAGATTTAATCAAAGTCAAAAGTTGCAGTACGTTGTGGTTTCGTGGCGGCTGTCATACCAGTGTGCACTTACGAGTTGCATTATAGTTTCGTGGCTGAGAAACTCCGCGGTTTTCAGGGAATTGTTGGAGTGTTTCAACTTGATTATATCCGTACTCAGGTCGTTTATCATGTTCTGATGGGCTTCTTGGATCACGTAGAATCTCCGCTCTATCTCCTGTTGATATTAAAACTAAATATTAAGAACTTAGTGAGGAATTACTTTAGTAGTTATATTTATTAATATGTGTACTAAATAAGAAATAAGTGTATGCGTACTAAATAAGAAACTTCATTATAGGTCTCAAACTGTACGGCTCAGGAATTTATTTCCTGAGCCCTTCCAAATTGTTTCCATGCTCAGATTTTCTTCGAAAGGTTCTCTCCTAAATAATTTCATATCCGAACGTAGCTAGCAGCTCAGCCTCATGAACTATTTCATACAATTAACACATTTTTCCGTTTATGTTAAACTGGTATGTTTATGTTAAACTGTTAAACATATTTATTGAAAAATTCGGCAATTCATTCCAAAGTACCAATAAAAGTATCTATATTTTTAAACAATTTTGACCATTTTCTCAATGGTGCCTCTAGTTCTACTCATGATTCAGATTGAATTTTGTGGTTGGTCCAGGAATCATTGTAATCAGGAAGCAGTATGATCATTGATCAGTAATCATATGATTCAAGATCAAACTGGAGAAGTTCGTATATTAATATTATATAGACATATGCAATGTGGTTTGGTATAACCATCGTAATATATTCATATTGGTCTGTCCGTGGACCGTGACTCTTTTTGCATTGGACTTCATATCATTAATTTTACAGAAATTCATTGCCATTTGAATCTATATCTATCTATATAATCTATACCGTGAATCTATATTCATCTATATCTACGATGTCTATTTATCAAGAATCTACGATATGCTCAACGCACCTCTTTCTCCCCTAGCTGCTTGATATTCTCCTGCAACGTACACTCTAACTGCTTCATTTCCTGGTCCTTCATTGTCAGGAGTTCTTGGGAGTTAGTCAGCTCCTGAAAGTCATGTGAACTGTAAATGCTGATCTCTCATTTAAAGGTCCCGGTATACCTTACCCCTGACCTGTTTTTAATGTTATTCAGCAATCAGCTTTAATATAAGAATAAGATATATCCCTTTATCCTGCTTTATTCATTATGCTGATCATCAGTGCACTCTTTGGCATACTCATAGTCGCATACTCGTAGGCTTGATGGTTTTACCATTCCTGAAAAACTGAATTACTTTTTGTCCCTACCCTCCACTGCGCTGACCCTTCTTTAAGTTTATGATTATCATTAACTATCGGCGGTGTATTCCAGTCTTACTCTTAGTCTTAGTTAAGCCACAGGCCCATTTTACAGCGTGCGAATATAATTTCCTTTCATCACAATCACTGCCTTATCTGAATTTTCCATAATCTGAGATCGATAATCGATATCCATAGAATCACAAGGAAAATATAATAAAGTTTTATATTCTATTGTAATACTTCATTACTTATAATTAAAGTAGAAAGTAACTTACTTTTGAATACTTCATCTTTTAGTATAGAAGTATGACAATAAAATATAGCCACTAACTTACTAAGCTAAAAGTAAGTAAGCGTTATATTTTATTGTTATACCTAGTATAAGTAAGCGCTTACCTTTCTGTGCTGCTCCACGACCTCTGATAACCGGGACTTTTCACTGCTGACACTTTCCAGCTTTTCCTCCAAGTCCACCACGGAGAGGTGGATGCTTTCCTCCAACTCCGCTGCTAACTCGTGGGCAACACTCGATAACGGGGCTTTGTGTAGCTGTTTAGAGGCCGAATTGGCATAAGGAAGAGTGATTTGAATGTCGAAGTAGGTAGAATTTAAAAAAAGTTCAACTTCATGTACTTGTATTTGTACTTGTAGACCGTAGAGATATTCCAAATTTTGAAGAAACATTCCTGCACTAAGTCACTAACCATGGGAGGGGATCCCATCATCTTAGTCGGGATATCCTGACACGCCTCCTCATCCGTATCACTCCTGATACTATCTTCTAACTTTATCTGATACATCTCCCTCGCTTCCCGCTCTGCCTCCAGAGCCGCTAGGATCTGTAGGGGAAAGGTGCAGGAGTTAGATGAGAAATGGGTCAAATTCTAGAGTCAAATGGTTAAGATGAAACAGTGAAGTTGGTCAAATCCTTTAAAGTGAAAAGTGTCAGATACCAGAGTAAAGTGGGTCATCTGTTAGAAATAGAATATTCCAAGATTTTTAAGGCACTAAAGTAATTTCTAAATTTGGCCAACTTTACAAATTGCACTGATAAGGATTTCAGAATTCGTCAGAAACAGGATTTCGAAGAATTATTGTGAAATCATTGACTAAGGCAATCACATTTGCTTTTGACCTATGATTTCATGATCATGTTCAATATGACCCAGTAAGGGAATCTCTCAGAGTAAGAGTAGAATTCATCAGATCATCGGTATATTTGACATTCAAATTTTATCTGAAGATCTAAATTTAGCAATGTTCAGTTTCACAGAGTCACAGCTAACATGTTAATAACACATGAAAATATGTTCAAATGAATGGTATAAGAATATGTACAAGTGTTACCGTTCTAACTTACGCAATATATGGTATCATTAAACACACTATATTTCAATTTGTTTCATTACATTACAAGGTTACCCATCTCCCTCATGGAGGAATGTCCACAACATAATGATTAATAATAATATTCCCAAATAAATGAGGATAAACTAATAGATGAGCAGATGAAAACGATTACGAAAGTTTATTTTCCATTTTCGTTTATTAATATTACGGAAACATTTCCGTTTTGACGATTTCGCCTATCTGACCATTGGTCCAGCCATACTATCTATGTGAACGATCATAGAATTTGCTAGCAGTATAATATAGCTATCGTCACATTCACGATATAGACTTGTAGATTTTGACTTATAGATATGTCGCCACCAGCAAATTAAAAAGGCGTGAAACTGAAAGCGGCATACTATGAATAGTCATAGTTTTTAGTCGTAGCTAGGCAGTCAGACCTTTGGGTTTATTAATCAATTTATTATCAAATTGTCTTTTTAGTTGTGAAAAAGGGTTGTATGATCTGGAATTCTTTTATTACTATTAGATTTGTTATTGCCTCAGCACTCGAGATCAATATTAAAAAGTTTTACTGACGGAAAAACAGTCGAAAAGAGCCTCAGTATACCCATTTTCTTTGCTTTTTACGAGTATATTTTTACTGATATTCATGTACACGCAATTGCAATGTGGCTCCTATCGCATCAATTCAAATGTCCAAATCCAATTCTATATCCACATATATTGAAGTATTCAACAAAACCACTTGCATTTAAAAAACATTTTATTTTACTTTTTACTACTAGTTAGGAATTCACTCGTGACAACGCTATGACCAAGGAATTGGAAATGGAAGATGCCCTAAACGAGTCAGTTGGAGCATCCAACAACAGCCTGAAAACCCTTCAGAACAACACGGTCCCTGCCCTGAACGAGTCAGTTCGAGGGTACACAGACCTGAGTGCGATAGAATGGAACTCCCTGGCTGGAGTCCTGACCCTCCTCTTCCTCATCTCACTGGTTGGGAACTCCCTCATCCTAATCGCTAGTTTCAAGGGCCAGGCCTTCAAACTCAACTCCTGTATTTGTATCCTGATCCAGCATGCAGCAGTCAGTGACCTGGCCTACACTCTGGTCCAGGTCCTGCCCTCTGTGGTCACCACCATCTCCGACAGGTGGGTGTTCGGGCTGACCTTCTGCAAGATCAGGGATTACTTGGGCGGGTTTCTGTCCCTCAACAGTCTGCTCCTGGTGTGCGCTCTCAGTCTTACCAAGCTCCTATTCCTTCTCAAACCATTCCAGACAGGGGTCTGGCTGCGAGATAGGGTGCACTATTTGGCAGCAATGATATGGGCATTCTGCTTCGTCTTAGAAGTGGTAGTGGCCATTTTTACGGCAAGCAACACAACGTTTTTTGCGAAATTATGTCTCTGTGGGCGCTCTGTCTTCGAATTCGAGATTATTATATGGCTGCTACCCGTTATTCTGATTATCATTCAAAATGTATGGCTGATAGGAATTGCTTTTAAGATATCACGTCGGGAGACAGGACGATGCTCCTTGAAAATGCAAGGAGTCATAACTGTCATCCTGATTGCACTGCTGCTTCTGATATCTTATCTTCCTTTCATAACGGTCATGCTCATTCTTAAAAATAAGAACCAGGAAATCATACCTAAACTTAAAATACATAACGTCCTTGTCATTGTTTGGCATCTTACATTCATTAATCATGCGGCAAATTTCTTCATTTACGTTGGGTCGATTAAGTCTTTTAAGCAATACGTTATTTCTTTGTTTGTGAAAACTGAAACCTATCAATCAATAGCATTAAAAAACAAGACTCAGGTGACAGCGAAGAGTGGCAATTCGAGTGTTCAAGTAACTAAGTCATAAGTAAGTAGTCATGAATCACAAAACACAACAGAGTCATAGACTCATAGAAGCATAGACATTTGTGATTGCTGATATGCATATTTGAACTTTTCAATTGGGAACGGTGTGCGTTGTGAGTGGTCAATAACTTTTTATAAGACAATAGTCATGATAATGATTTTCATTAAAAAGTTTTATCCGTTTTAACGTGGGATTTTTTTTGAAAATGGAAAAGATGCCATGATCATAATGCCCAATCGTGAAAGTTCGATTTATAATTGCTCTATCATTGCTCTAAATGTCAAAAAGTATCAGCTAAGTAGCTACCTGAGTTTCTTAGTATATATTTGATAAACATTCAAAATTGTTAATTTAAAACGACATGAAAGCACTAAAGCAGGGCTTTCCTGGGGTAAGGGCCACGGAGTGCATAAAATACTAAAATATTTTCCAGCACTTCAGCAGGTAATTGTTAATGATGATCAATGATGCTTTGATTGTTCTTAAATTAAATTTGTTTCACTGTTTGATAACATTGCAGGAACTAACCTTGTACATATCATCAGTTTATTACAATGCCTTATTATAATGCCTTTATCTACCAAAATGGAATTGTAAACACCATATTACTCCAAAAGTTCCAAACAATAAACCATACCACGCAATGTCGGCGCCTGATCTTCAGAGATTTTCTTTTTAGATTTCATGTCCCAAATTGTCAATGGCCCGCTGAAATCTGGAGTTGGAACTTGGAAAGGTTAAAATCTCCAAAATAAGCTTAAAGCGGCATTGTGCCGGGTTGCGCGTGTCGCGCGGCGCACACGACTGTTTTGGGCCGGATTTTAATCCGATAGGATTTGCAAAATCCGATCGCAAAATCCTATCGTGTTTTATCGTTTTACGAGGGTAATCCTATCGTTTTCCGATCGGTCGCGATAGGATTTTTTGACTGAGAGGCGATAGGATTCCAGTCGTACGAGCGGCGATAGGATTCGTTGTAAATACGAGAGGCGATAGGATTTATAGTCATGAGAGGCGATAGGCCGATAGGATTTGGCAAATGCGCGCGAAATTTGTTTTTGGATTTACGAAAATTTTTCTTGGTTATGGTAAAAAATGGCCTAAAATCAAGTTCTCTTATGATGTATGAGATGATGTTCATATGATTCAGCAGCAAAAATGCAATGAACTAACGTAATTTCAGTGTCTCTATCTTTATCATGTCTCGAGATATTTTCATTTTGTTTCCTGGCTATCCTGAAAGTTTCAACCTGATTCATTGGAGGAATCCTGAGATCTGAACGGTACACGTCCACCTTTGCACTGCTTCTCGCAAAAACAACGAAACTGGAATCTAAACCTCCAAAACCGAGACGGTTGTCGTAGTAACCCCTGCTGATTTGGTGACGTCAGTCCATTTCTTTCGGTTGGAACCAATGAAACTAAATCTCACGCAGTCCGAAACAACGTTATTCTAATTTGGAATTACTAGAATTGACCAATTTTCTAATTTCTACAAATCGTCCACGTGAACTCACGTGCTGAAATGTAGCACCCAGATCTAATTTCACGTGCATTAGTCGTATTTGAACTCATTTCAACGTAATCAAGTCGAAAATCGCGTGTAAATATCATTTTCTTGAAATCCCCTAATTTCTACAAAACGTCCACGTGAACTCACGTGATTCACTATTTCATCGTATATTTCCCACATTTAGTCACTTAGAGACATGAGGAAACCATTATTAGTTCGTCATCGTATCACAGAATAAGGCTTAAGTACAATTTTTCATCATTAACGTAATTTCAACCATTTTGCGGCTCAATTTTTAGAGGCTTCGCATGACGACATATTTCGACCGATCACCTTGAAACTCGTTTTATAGCTAAATCTCGAGGTCTAAAAGCAAAATATCGAAGTAAAACATATTCCGACGAAAACTCTCTGCGTTAGAGATGTTCAAAGTAGCGCAAAATAACGTTTTATCGCAAAATACGCTATTTTAGTGGTTTGACGCGATTTTAATGACGTCATCACAGCACCCAAATAGGCTCAAACCAACTTCCCATATAGCCTATAAGACAATTCTGCCTTAGTACAACATACTTGGACCAGTTCTCATTTCAAGATAAGTCGCAGTAATTGACATGTTCACTCATTTACAGTTTTGTCCTCGTTTTTCGACATCGATTGTTTACCACCCAAGAAGATCCACTCAAGATGCCTCTCGAGTGAGACTCCAACCCTGTATGGTTGAAACTTCCCATACATATCAGAGGGGTGTCGGATCAAATACAAGTGTTTGTAAAGAACCGCAACCTTCCGAAAATCAAGGTTGTCTTCCTACCTTCCTTCTTGAGAGACATATTCTGTTGAAAAAGACCTATTTTCGGAGGAAATGCACTTCCAAACTCCTGCAACATCTGCTCAAGACTAGAGGAAGGGAAGTGACTGCTCCACTATGTGCCCGATCTACGAGATAACTTGTAACTTGTGTTCAAAACAGTATGTTGGGGAGAGTTCACGGTCACTCAACGAACGATTGAGTGAACATCTCAGGTTTGCTACGAACCCCACTACTGGGAGTTACAAGGAGGAAGCAATGGCGGTTCACTACAGCAAGGAACATTTGGGAATTTCCCCGGATCTATCCTTCAGACTTTTGGGTACAGAATCCAACACAGTACTTCGTAAGGTGTATGAGGCACTTTTCATTTACAGCCAAGGACCGGAATTGAATGATAAAGAGGAATGCAAGTATTTGCAAGGAACTTGAACGATTTTTAGTTAAAGGGAATATTGTATAAATTGACGCTGTATATATTGTATGTATTTGTACATAATTTTTGACACGGTTGTAAGTACCAAGATTTGTATTCATGTAAATATCAAGTTGTACAGATTTATCATTTTAACACGTAGTACGATTATCGTACGATTATCAGCACATACGATCGACGATCATTAATTTGAATTTGATTTTGATACAGTTTTGATCAGTTTTTCAGTCAATTTTTAGTTATTCTAGTTTAAGTACGGCAATTTTAGTTGATCAGTATTTAGTATCATGAATTTTAATGATAGGTAGTAACGAGTTAGTGTATGAATCTAGATAGCCCTAGAACCCCGTATTTTAAGGTATTTCAAGTTCTTAGGTTAGGCATTACATACTCCGTAGTTTTAAGAGTTTAGAGTTTATGATTTTATTGTATTTTAATTTATTGTATTTACAGACCTGAAGATGTCGTAGAACGACGAAATTGATTGTCATTAAAGAACCACATCGTTTACATTTGTATCTGTACCATTGAGTCAAAAGAGAATTAATAAATTACTCATCAATACTTGGACCGGTCTCATCTCAAGATAAGTCGCAGTTCTTGACATCTCACTCTTAAGTTTTGTCCTAAATTTTTGACATCGATTGTTTACCGCACCTTAGAAAATCGCGTAGATCTCGATGAAAAATCGAGATAGACCAATAATCCATATGATTTTCTGAAAGCTCTTAAAATTTGCTAACTCCAATTTGGAAAATCAAGGAGCTATCTCCTTTCTTTCTTGGTGAAAAATGCGCTCGAAAACGACCTATTTTCGCTAAAAAGCAGTAAAATTTCGCTAAGTTGATGACGTCATAATGACGTCATTATGACGTCACCAGAACTTCTTTTATAGCCTAATGCATTTTCCCATCTTATATCTACAAAACGTGACCTCGATCATGTCTCTACCATTTGTAGAACTTGAGATCTCATCGATTTAAATTGGGTCCCAAATTATCTTCATATTATTATTATTATTATTATCTCCAAAACCGAGACGGTTGTCGTAGTAACCCCCTGCTGATTTGGTGACGTCAGTCCATTTCTTTCGGTTGGAACTAACGTAACTAAACCTCACGCATTCCGAAACAACGTTATTCTAACTTGGAATTACTAGAATTGACCAATTTCCTAATTTCTACAAATCGTCCACGTGAACTCACGTGCTGAAATGTAGCACCCAGATCTAATTCTTCGTGCATTAGTCGTATTTGAACCCATTTCAACGTTATCAAGTCGAAAATCGCGTGTAAATATCAATTTATTTAAATCACCTAATTTCTACAAAACGTCCACGTGAACTCACGTGATTCACTATTTCATCGTATATTTCCCACATTTAGTAACTGCGAGACATGAAGAAACCATTATTAGTTCGTCATCGTAACACAGAATAAGGCTAAAGTACAATTTTTCATCATTAACGTAATTTCAACCATTTTGCGGCTCAATTTTTAGAGGCTTCGCATGACAACATATTTCGACCGATCACCGTGAAACTCGTTTTATAGCTAAATCTCGAGGTCTAAAAACAAAATATCGAAGTAAAATATATTCCGATGAAAACTCTCTCAGTTAGAGATGTTCAAAGTAGCGCAAAATAGCATTTTATCGCAAAATACGCTATTTTAGTGGTTTTACGCGATTTTGATGACGTCATCACAGCACCCAAATAGGCTCAAACCATCTTCCCATATAGCCTATAAGAAATTCCGCCTTAGTACAACATACTTTGGCCGATCTCATCTCAAGATAAGTCGTAGTTCTTGACATCTCACTCAATAAAGTTTTGTCCTAAAATTTCGACATCGATTTTTCACCGCACCTTAGAAAATCGCGTATATCTCGATGAAAAATCGAGATAGCCCAATGATCAGTATGATTTTCTGAAAGCTCTTTAAATTTCCAACCAACGATTTTTCAAAATTTTTGAGCTATCTCCATTCCTTCTTGGTGAAAAATGCGCTCGAAAACGACCTATTTTCGCTAAAAAAGTAGTAAAATTTCGCTAAGTTGATGACGTCATAATGACGTCATAATGACGTCACCAGAACTTCTTTTATAGCCTAATGCAATTCCCCATCTTAGATCTACAAAACGTGACCTCGATCATGTCTCTACCATTTGTAGAACTTGAGATCTCATCGATTTAAATTAAATTATCTTATTATTATTATTATTATTATTATTATATAAACTCCTGTGACACTGAATTCTCTCATATATAGCCCTGGCCAGTTACGTTACTGTAGCGTGCGATTTAAGTATACGCGTATCTATAAGAACGGTTGTTCTAGACCTAAAATTTTACGACGAATCGTTCTAGATAGGTCCTGACTCTCTTTTTCTTTTTATTTTTCTGATATGCAGGGGGTTACCGCCCTGGCCAGGGCGGGAATATAAACTCCTGTGACACTGAATTCTCTCATATATAGCCCTGGCCAGTTACGTTACTGTAGCGTGCGATTTAAGTATACGCGTATCTATAAGAACGGTTGTTCTAGACCTAAAATTTTACGACGAATCGTTCTAGATAGGTCCTGACTCTCTTTTTCTTTTTATTTTTCTGATATGCAGGGGGTTACCGCCCTGGCCAGGGCGGGAATTATTATTATCTCTTATTAAACTCCTGTGACACCGAATTCTCTCATATATAGCCCTGGCCAGTTACGTTACTGTAGCGTGCGATTTAAGTATACGCGTATCTATAAGAACGGTTGTTCTAGACCCAAAATTTTACGACGAATCGTTCTAGATAGGTTTCGACTCTCTATTTCTTTTTATTTGAGAGGGAAGGGAAAGAGGGAAGGGAAAGAGGGAAGGGAAAGAGGGAAGGGAAAGAGGGAAGGGAATGGAAGGAAGGGAATGAAAGGAAGGGAATGGAAGGAAGGGAATGGAAGGAAGGGAATGGAAGAAAGGCAATTGAAGGAAGGGAATGGAAGGAAGGAAGGGAATGGAAGAAAGGCAATTGAAGGAAGGGAATGGAAGGAAGGGAATGGAAGGAAGGAATGGAAGGAAGGGAATGGAAGGAAGGCAATTGAAGGAAGGGAATGGAAGCAAGGGAATGGAATGTAAGAAAGGGAATGGAAGGAAGGGAATGGAAGGAAGGGAATGGAAGGAAGGGAATGGAAGGAAGGGAATGGAAGGAAGGGAATTGAAGGAAGGGAATGGAAGGAAGGGAATGGAAGGAAGGAAATGGAAGGAAGGAAGGGAATGGAAGGAAGGGAATGGAAGGAAGGGAATGGAAGGAAGGGAATGGAAGGAAGGGAATGGAAGGAAGGGGATGAAAGAGTGAAAGGAAGGGAATGGCATGGAAGGAAGGGAATGGAAGGAAGGAAATGGAATGGAAGGAAGGAAGGGAATGGAAGGAAGGGAATGGAAGGAAGTGAATGGAAGAAAGGGAATGGAAGGAAGGGGATGAAAGAGTGAAAGGAAGGGAATGGAAGGAAGTGAATGGAAGGAAGGGGATGAAAGAGTGAAAGGAAGGGAATGGAATGGAAGGAAGGGAATGGAAGGAAGGGAATGGAATGGAAAGCGGGGATTGAAAGGAAGGGAATGGAAGGAAGGGAATGGAATGGAAGGAATGGAATAGAATGGAAGGAATGGAATGGAATGGAAGGAATGCAGAATGGAAGAAAGGGAATGGAAGGAAGGGAATGGAAGGAAGGGAATGGAAGGAAGGGAATGGAAGGAAGGGAATGTTAGGAAGGAAGGGAAGGGAATGGAGGGAGGGGAATGGCAGGAAGGGAATGTAAGGAAAGGAATGGAAGGAACGGAATGGGAGGAACGGAATGGGAGGAACGGAATGGAAGGAACGGAATGGAAGGAAGGGAAAGGAAGGAAAGGAAGGATAGCCCCGGCAGAGTACCAAGTTCCCCATCCTTCCTTGCAGTCCTACCACTCTTTCCTTCCCTGTCCCGAAGGAAAAAAGAATAGAAAGTCTCCAAACTTAAGACTCTAATAACTTCAGATAGGATTGAGATGAAGACACGGGATTTTCGTCAGTATATTGCATTCAAGTTTTGGAAGGATGGAAACATCACTTTGATGGATTTCTTAAGTATTGATTTTTCTCTTTTTTTCAAATTTGAATTTTGCAAAAAAATCAGCGAACACAAATCCCCCTAGGATCCATGAAATCCTATCGCCTTTCGCAACCGACAGGATGAGTGGGTTCCTATCGGCGACGAGGGGAATCCGATCGTCTCTCACGCCCGATAGTAATAGCGTTATCCTATCGGCGACGAGCGGAATCCTATCGCCGCTCGGATGAGCAAAATCCTATCGCCTCTGGTGAAAGGCGTTTTATGGTAATCCTATCGGAATCCGAGGGTTTTCCGAGGGGAAATCCTATCGGGAGATAGGACGCGATAGGACGCCACCGATCGGAAATTTCCGAGCGGTTTCCTAACGGATTAAAATCGGAAAAATGGCCATTCTGAACAGCCGTGCGCAACGCGCACATGTGGTCGATGTTAACGCCTAAAATTCGAGAAATTAAATTGTCGTTGCGCGTTACGCAAACCAAACAAAGTTTTGATACCGCGCGCTTTTTTAGGAGTAATTTTGCCACAAAATGAAGTCTCCTGACAAGCGCTACCCTGTCAAATCATGTATTTCTTAACATATCAACTTATCCCTAAACATTTGAACACGCCTATTGTTGAAACTGCCGTTAACCATCCAAACCCTATCCTACCCTAGAGAACAACGTAATAACCGTCCAAGTCATCCGTTTTTCTGGGATGCTCTTTTGTTTTTCTGAGATGAGGCCACCCAAAAACCTTAATTGTGGGCTATAAAGTCACGTATTTGACATTTAGACCACCTTTCCAACTGAAAGGCGGCAAACCTGGTCAATAACTGTTTTTTCTAGGACCTAGCCTACCGCAAAGTTTAAAAATTATATCAAGCAAAATTTCCCTCATTGAAAATCTGGTAAAAATTAAAATCAGTATCATCTGTATCTGTGTATGTGTTTTGATACTCAGTAGTCAGTGATGCACTCCAATGAATGGTTGTTGAGGCCGATGGCATTAATAACATGTTTCAAAACGGTGGATTGATAACGTCTTTTAGTCCTATACGCACAATCCAAATCCTAAATTTTGATTATTCTTTGTTTTTCATGACCTTGAAAATAGGATATGATATGACCCATAAAAAACAACATAAAGCGAAGGTTTGCAGTGACTGTATAGCTAATAATACCTATATACATGTGTTATAAAACAAATGATCAGCAGGTAATACACATGCAATATATTATGTGTATTGTTATTGGAGGATTTCAAGGTGAATTACCTTAATTCAAAATTTCCTTCTGTGGTGACTTAATAAGTGCACACTTTGAATGTGCATCACTTTAAGGTAAGGCCGTAGTTCTCATCTCAGATAAAACATTGAATGAAAATATTTCATTTTGGAAATCTTGGGGGCCAGCTTTCAAATGTGCTAGTCGTCAAATAGCATGTGCTAGTCGTCTTCAGCTGAAATCACATGATTTCATACTTTCATGTACATTAATAATAACGCCTCAGCACTGACCTGTTTGTACTCTGACTTGGTATCTTGGTATATCTGTTGGACCTCCTGCAGCTCTAGTCTCTTCTGCTCGTAACTGTTTTTCAGAGACTCGTTCAACTCAATGAAGGGGTACAGTAAACAGTCGTTACATGAGGAATAGGTGGTTAAAATGACGTCATCATCATAGCGTTATGTGATAAGTTAATGACGTTCAACGTTTAGAGACTTGAGGGATTGAGAACAGAAGGTACAATGGGTTGTGTACGCTAATCTAAAAGGTTTATGATAGTACTGTTGAAGTAATCACTCGAGGACAAGCCGTATTGATACACTATTATTAGCACGAGCGTTATATTAACGTACATGATTGTACCAGAACAATACTCTATTCAAATTGCAATAGAGGGGGACAGGGTACAGTTTTTTGCCCGCACAGGTGAAAAAGGCGGTTAAGATGACGTCATTATCATAGCGTAATATAGTATGAAAGTTGATGACGTTAAACCGCTTCTTTTTCGTGTGCGGCGTTTTATAACCTGCGCTACCACAATAGTGCAGTACACTGGATGCACCATACATTCATACAGTGCAAAGCCATCCGCACATTAAACAATGTAAAAAGCATCTTGATATTGAATGATTTGCAAAAAATCAAGGGGATTTACATTCATTTTCACAAATGGAATATATTTTGACTTTACCTACGTATGTAATAATATTGAATCACCATCATAGTTACACCTCAATGAGGCCAGTAGTCTTGTTTTCCCGTTGCCGTAACTCGCTCACTTCCTTCTGCAGCTTGTACATCTCATCCACAACCTCGCTGTAATCATTCTCCAGGCTGCGGAGAGGGAAATGTTGTCAAAACTTACTGGTGTCAGAGGGAAATGTTGTCAAAACTCACTGGTGTCAGAAGGAAATGTTGTCAAAACTTGCTGGTGTCAAAGCGACCTGTTGTCAAAGATTACTGGTGTCAAAGTGACATGTTGTCAAAACTTACTGGTGTCAGAGGGAAATGTTGTCAAAGATTGCTGGTGTCAAAGATGCCTGATGTCAAAGTGACATGTTGTCAAAACTTACTGGTGTCAAAGTGACCTGTTGTCGAACGATAATCACATGATTTTCGAAAGCTCCTGATTTAAAAAAATTCTATCGCATCATTGAACGTTATACTTGCTCCCCATGTTGTCGAAGATTGCTGGTCAGCTTGTGTCAAAGATCACTGATCTCAGAGTAAGGTGATCAGTCGGATCAGTTATAATTTCATTATATGAATCTTCTAGACCTCACAACTTCACAAATCTACTGATTATTGTACAGTGTGTAGGTATTTACTGTAAAGTGGGGCAGTAAAGTTCACCAGTTCAGTGATCTACTACAGTACAATTTTTTTGTACATACTGAATACTTACACTATATCATTTTCTTGTGAACTAATTTCAGCAAAAGTGCGAACATTAGATTGTGGATAGTAAGGAACTTTCTTCGCACAGCAGTTAATCAAGTATCCTATGGAGTATAATGTAAAATCACAATGAAAGGGATTTGTATGTGATTTGCATGGATCCTTTTTAAGTTCTACAAGTAATGAAAAGCCCAGTTCTCGTATAGGCACACAAAGACACTCAAATCTTTTCCATCAAATATGTTGTATTTTCCTAAAAGCCTAAAGAAGGAACGGTTCCAGGAGAGTAAAGTTCATCCTTGAGACATACAATCACATTGCATGCCTACACTCGTACATTGCATACTATGTCGGTGATTTGAATGCTTTATGAACATATATTACCTGCTATGCAACATGAAAGAGCTGCTCCTGAGGTCGTACACAAAGGATAGGCTTCTGAGAGTGACGTCATTATGATGGTTTAGAGTGGTGAAGTGAGCACGTGTTCGACATCTGTCGGCATAGCAAACAATGTTCAATTCAATAGCGTCGTCGCCCGCGAGTGGAGATTCTTAGAAAGCCCCCATTTCACGCAGGCTCTCGCATATCAAGCAAAATTATAGCATACGTAGATATTTAAATGCATTCTAAGAAAAATTATTGGTTAGGCATTATTGCATCTTAAAATCAAATGAACGCAATAATCTTTCTTACAATGCAATCATATCACTGTATTTTTATTGCCTCACTATCGAAATTATTGCATCTTTTGTGATCTTCATGCCTCAGGGAATATAAATGCATTGTTAGAGATATTATTGCACAAGAAGTAGATTACAACTTGATGCCATAATTAATAGGATTATTGCAAATGAGTTGACTAAAATAATCTTTCCCCTTGCTTTGTAATAGGATTAAATAGGAGTAGATAACGACTTGATGCCATAGTGGCCATTGTAATGGATTGTGTGCAAATGGATTGAGCTATATATAATCCTTCCCCGATTATATAAATAAATGATATTATTGCACTAGGAAATGATTACAACTTGATGCCATAATTATTGCATTGTGGATTAGTTGTGCAAATGGATGGAGCTATATAATCCTTCCCTTGCAAGACTATAAATGCATTGTTAGAGATATTGCACTAGAGTGATCAAGTAAAAGTAAGTATAGCATTCAGACCTAAACAGCAGAACCAAAGACATTTATATCATATCATAACACATATATTAATTAGTTACACATACACTCGTCACTCAAGCATAGTCACATTGTTCTGCTGAGAGGCGGCCAGATACTATTTCATCAAACGTATTTAGGAAACTTAGAAAGCATTGGGTGATTTGTTAATGAATATATTGAATGTTTAAATCAGAACAAATGAAGATGTTGGTTCGAAAGGCCGTAAAATCAATTTACATTATACGATGTGTAGTAATATAGCTTTCAGGTAATTGTATCAAAATAGGCATATTATATCAAGATGTAATCTTTATACAACTTCAGGCAAAATACGTGTCTGTTTTAAAGTTGATCATATAATATACATACTACTTATTATTTATCATGCCTTATTATTTAACTCCACAGCCCGTTCATGAGTTTGAAATCCTCGGAGCAGCCTCGTACTTTTTCGGATCATTGAATAATAGTGTTACACGGATATCGTTAGTTTCCCATATTCCACTCGGCTTCGCCTCGAGGAATATTCACCAATCCACACCTCAATAGTGTGTGTAGTAACAACATAATATTTATCTTCTAGGCAGATTTATGCAGTGCATTCAAAATTCCTATAGATAGTCATTATACCGTTAGATCGTCATTGTTTTAATGTTCATAACAATTTATTACGCACTGTTGCCCGTGCATACAATTATTATGCAACTTCTAAGGAGGTTTACAGTGCTCCTTTATACCCGTATGCACGCTAAAACAGTTCCACTTTTAAAAAGTGCAACAACAGTGCCAAAAAGTGGAACTGATTGATAATAACCATTTGTATACAGTGTTCTTCAAACGTGACCTTACTATGTGCCTAGAAGGTAAATAATATGTTGTTACTACACACTATTGAGGTGTGGTTGGTGAATATTCCTCGAGGCGAAGCCGAATATCGAAATCACGCAATCCGTGTCTTCTTCTTCTA
Organism: Beroe forskalii; assembly: GCA_011033025.1. Classification (NCBI taxonomy): domain Eukaryota; kingdom Metazoa; phylum Ctenophora; class Nuda; order Beroida; family Beroidae; genus Beroe; species Beroe forskalii. The sequence goes on from WFMF01000141.1 coordinate 159,691, forward strand.
ATGATCGAACTCTCGAATCGACGGCAACTGTGAAAGACATGATAAATAATAACGGCTGTGTATATTGGATATGATCGGCACCAAAACAGGCGCATTTGAACGGCTAGCAAAGACCGCATGTATTATAATAACTGTTGACTGATTATTCTGCGGTACACATCGTATAGCGTGACTGGCCAACGTCTTCTTGTTCTGATTTATTGACATTCAATGATAAATGAAAATTTTTCAATTATTGCTTTGGGGAATTTCCCGCTCACCCAAAAATCATTTATTTAGGGGAAAAAAAACGCAACTCCGTCACTTTCCCCTAAAATGCAATGGGATTTCTCGGACAACCCCTTTATTGCAAAAAATCCCCGGAATGGGATTTTTTTTTCCTGGTTTCTTAAGAATCGCAAAATTCCCCAGGCTAACAATTTTTTCGGGGAAAATTTTTAGGGCTGGGGGCAATTTTAAAACCCCTTTCTTATTTTTTGGGGGTAAATTCTTTTGCATAATTTTTCCCCCAGCGATGCGAAAAAAGAGGGCTTCAAAACGAAAGGGTTCCCAGGTATTTTTAATAAAAAATTAAAGGGGTTCTTCAAAGTACTTTTGATTAAATTAAACTCGAACAAGTCCCAAATAAATCTTTGAAAATAAAGAGTGCCCTGTCATAAATATTGGCGGATAAAATAGTTGGAAAGATATGGCGTCATCATTATAGAATAACGCGTACCCAAAATGATCAGGCAATCTTGATATTAGCTATTTTCACTTAAATTATGTCACAATAGTTCGGTCTCTACGGAACTCCCCGGATACTATTTCTCGTTAAACATGGCGTATAGCAATAATATCCACTGAGTTAAACTACTTAGGTATCTAGGCTCAAACACGAGTACTTCAACATAAGCTTCTTGGTTAGTAAGTTACTTCAGTCCGAACAGCTATTGTATCAAATGTTGCTTTATAGAAATTTTGTTTCTAAACACAAACCATATTATACAACTCACTTCTTCTCCTTAGCCCGGAGTGCACGTATCTGTTCGGAGTGCGTTCGGTTCGTCATCTTGTGCCGTTCTATCTCATCGTTCAGATACTCTACTTGACCTGTTAGGGTAACAGCTAGATAAAGTTCATCTGACCTAGTGACCTGATGGTTCAGGAGTGTAAGTTGGAGACGTTGTCTGATGTAAGAGAATGTTAAAGTCAGAAGTCTGACGAATATCAGCTTCATCAGAAGGAGGATAATGTGGGGTGGGGAAGTGGAAAACAGGGAAATAGGGAAAAAGTATAGTGACTGTTGATTTCTATTTTCATATTTATTTGATTTTTTTTTGATTTTAACTTTTGGCCCAAAATAACATTTTGTGTGACATTTGGATCCCCAACAACTGACTTCGGGTATCGTCAGACGTTCTGCAAGTCTGACCGCGCGTCTTCATAGCTCCAGTAGACATGTTAGTTTTACCGACCTTGCCATATAAAATACGTTGCCATGCCAACACAAATATACTCATTAGCAAATTATCAGAGTTCTGCTTCATAGATACATCGCGCGTGTGAAAGATAGACGATTTAGCGACATCAATTCAGCATTGTAACACCAGATAATAAAGCTACTCTTACCCGCCTGCTATCAACACACGACCTAGAGTGACGTAGGTTTGATATATCTTGAAGTATCGTCTGATAAGTACATACCTATGTTCACATAACAATATAGTTGAGCATGAAGAAGAACAACCTAGATACATCTACAGAACTACAGAAGTTATTAAGTAAGTGGCTTCTTCAGCCATAATTTCTGATTAATTCACCGTGAACATAATAGCTATTCTTATAGCACCAGGTCCGGAAATTAATTAGTTTAATTGTGGTAATTGAATTGTCAGCATATGAACGGGATGAACCCCAATACAATTCATGTATTGTTGATAATGAACCGTGTTTTAGTTTTGTTCATGCTACCTCATACCTCGAAAAAATATTTTTTTGCATGTATCCTGAGTTTGAAATCACAAAACTGCATATTTTCTGCCTGGGCAAATTCTGATTTCATATACAACAAAAATTATTCACGACATCAAATTTCAAAATTTCCTCTCAGCAGCATCTTAAAAGCTCTGCACGTTGAGTTGATTTCTAATAAGTGGAGCAGGGGTCTGGGGCAGCAGCCCATAAATAGAACGTTTTCTAAAAATAAAATTGTCGCCTCAATAGATTTTATCTTTCTGTCCTGTAACTTGGTCAGTAGATAAAATGTGAAGCAGGGGTCTGAGGCGGCAGCCCCATAAATATTCTAAAAAATAAAATTGTCGCCTCAATAGGATTTTAACTCTTTCGTCATAACTTGAGTCAGTGGTAACAGCATGAAGCAGGGTCTGGGGCAGCAGCCCAGTAAACAGACGTTTCTATAGATAAAATTGTCGCCTCAATAGGATTTCAACTTTTAATTCTGTCCTGTAACTTGAGTCGATTGATAACATGTCTTTCCAGTACGACGCTGAACTAAAGGGGTTTTGGACAGTACCCCAAAATTTGGGTTTGACCCCCCCCAAAAAGGGGGGGTTTAAAAAACGATGGAAACGGTTTTGGGGAAAGTTTTTGCGCCCGGGGAAGGGGGTTGGGGGGGAAATTTCCTTTTTCCGCCCCCCCCCCCCCCCCCCCCCCCCCCCCCCCCCCCCCCCCCCCCCCCCCCCCCCCCCCCCCCCCAAAAAATTTCGGAAACCCGCCGGCGGGGGAAAAGGGGTTTCGAGAAACGTTTTTTCGAAAGGGCCCAGCAAGTTTTCGCCGGGGGGGTAAAATAGTCCCCAAATTTCCGGTTTAGCGACACAATTCCTTAGGATTTGGGCCCCTTGTTTTAAAGGCCCGACCCCGGTAATCCCGGAAAAAAACTTGTTTTTATTTTTGCTCATAAAGATACGAAAGGGCACAAAAACAACGGAAAAAGGCTCTTTTGGGTTTTGGGTTTCATTGATAAAAAATTATTGAACAAAAACCGCAATTTTTGATTAACCCCCTTTTATAATCTGATTAAAAAGATTATACAAAGTTTAACACCAAAACCGATTAAATGGCCCTTTTCATTTCCCGATGGCGTGGGAATTTGTACAGATTTTTGGTCCAACGGTTTCGATGGCGGGGCCCTGAATTTTTTAGTTTTCCAGTTTGCTAAAATAGTTTTGTCAAAAATGAAAACCGGGGAATGGAAAAAATAAAATTTTCCCAGGCTTTTCCCAGCCCAAATTTTAAATTTTGGGCACTGGGGCTGAATGCCTTTGCCCTTTTTGAAAATTAATTAGTTTCACGATCTGGCTCGATGTAGCACCTTGGGGGGATAAACCTTTAAATTTCCTAAAATTGTATATTCTCGGCCATTTTACCTGTCCATAGGGTAAGGAGTTTAGAGCTCCAGAGAGAAAGCGAAATTCTTTTAAAAAAAGGGGTTTATTTTTGTTTTAAAATTTTGCCGGTATCCTAAGATTTAAAGCTTCCCACCCTTTTTTTTAAAAATTTTTGATCATGATTTTGGATTTAGAGCAAAAGGGAATCCCAATGGGGTCGACATCGAAAATTCAAAATAGCGTCACGAGGGATTCGACCTGGGACATACTGCTTAAGAGTCACAAAGTGTTAACCACTCGCCCACCGCTCAAAGTTTAGAAAGTATTTTTGATGCACCATATCATGTTTTAATTCATTACCAAAATTTTCCAAAATTGCAAGATTTTTCTCCTTTAAGGTAATTTCCCGTTGTAACTCCAATACATACCAAAATCTGGAGTGAAATAACCCTGAAGTATGGCATATCTCCCGATGGGAAGCTAGAATATCAAGTCCTACTGCCATAACGATACCGCTACCTGTAGGATAGCGCTACTTGTGGTCGCATGGGATGTGAAATGAGCTCCTCAGCCAAAAAAGTACTTTGTAACTTACCGTATCAGCTTATCAGCAAGAGAACAAGCCTATAATCTGATATCATCATCTTGGCCGTGTAGGTAGCGGTATCGTTATGACAGTAGAACTTGATATTCTAGCTTCCCATCCGGGGAATGCATACTTCAGGGTTATTTCACTCTAGAATTTGGTATGTATTGAGATTACAACGGGAAATTGTCTTAAAGGATAAAAATCTTGCAAATTTGGAAAATTTTGGTCGAATTAAAACATGGTGAATATGGTGCATCAAAATACTTTCTAGGCACGAGAGCGGTGGGCGAGTGGTTAACACTTGTGACTCTTAAGCAGTATGTCCCAGATCGAATCCCCGTGGACGCTATTTTGAATTTTCGATGTCGACCTTCTCATACAACAAGATCTCCAACATTTTGCAAATCATAAAGTCAACAGAATCATGATGCAAGCTCCATATATAAAATTTAGAGGGATGGGAAGCTAGAATTTAAAGTCTATAAGGATACCGATGTCAATAGCCGTTAGAAATGTCAAAAATAAGCTCACAGGTTATAAGTAAAGGTAATGCTTCGCGTTTGCTCGGTCTGATGAGTACTCTAAGACTCCCTTACCTCATCGGATCAGGTAGAGAATGAGCCACCGAGATGATATGACGAACTTTTACCGGCAGTCCTCCAAGAGCTTTATCTTCACCCAAGAGTGCGTAGCATGCGAGTCGCAGATCGCCTGAAATCATGAAATTAAGTTATTCAAGTGTACAAAAGACTTATATCAACGCCTTGTGAGTGCCCAAAATCTTAAAAATTGCTTGTGAGATAATAACAAGCCAAAATGCTACTGTTTTAGCGACCAAATTTACTATTTTGTGCCATTCCCAGTTAATTGGCATTTGAATCGAAACACAAGGAAATACTTTACCCTGAGCAATAAGTCTGGAGAAAATCAAGGCTCTGGAAAAAATCAAAGCAGCTTATTCCGCTACCATCGATTCAACCTGGTTGGGAGCTTTGTTTCACAATCTGTTGATCATGGATATTTGTTCCACCTGACGCCAGTCGGGTTACCTGAAATGGTGTATGATTGAAATCAAAGATTATTACGGTGATACTTAAAGCTTTGCTTATAGTATGCTTTTCGAATCACGATGTATGTAGGTAAAGCTTAATCAAGACAAATTGTCGGACTTCAACACGTTCAATAATAGTGTTTTTTATCATATGAAATAGCCTCAGCCTGCCAATCACCCAATCTATGCAGCCGTGTCTCTCCGTTGTTATTTGTGCCACTATGCAGTTACTCAGTTTAATGAGCAAAAATTGATAATAAACAAGCTTCCAAATTTGCCTTCAGCATGTCACACGGTGATCAGACTCTTTGAAGGTAGACAAGGTACAGCAGCTCCAAATTTCTACCGCATAAGATTGTAACAATATCCGGTCTGTCATGATTCATTAAACACAAGGAAATATTGTTGTATACATGCTATATTTGAAAACCCATCACACTGAACAAAGAAAAACTGTGCTGTCTATGGCACCTTGACAGCTTCAAAGAGTGTGATTTGCTTCTTGATTACATCGAGAAACAGCTCCAACTCGTATTTTTCCCACTCGACAACAAGGTCGAGTGATTCAACAAGCAAAATACTTATACACCATGTACTCTGGAGCAGTGTTGGGGTTACCTCAGGTCCTCTGCCATGCTATCTCTAACTCGTGAATACCTCGCAGCTGATGAATCGTCCTGCGTTCGAGGACTATCTGTCTCTGAGAACGCGCTGAGTTGCGCGCGCGTCCAGCGTCTCCTGCTGCCCTCTGATTGGCCGATGTTACGTCACGCGCTGGTCACGTGCGCGGCAGCTCGAAGAGTCACCAAGCAGTCCGCCAATTTCTAATACGCGGAGTATAAACACATGCAATATGTGCGCACGCATGGCCGGCAGTAGCTAGACGCGCGCGCATATATATATATACGTCCTGATCGATCGATTCGCGCCTTGAAAATAAAGTACACACGAAATTAGCCTTTGCGCATTCCATAAATTCACAAATTTGGTGTTCCGCTACACAAATTATAAACAAAATTGCCTTTTATTGACCTAGAGTTCCATGCATGACATTGGAAATAAGTTTTAGAAAAGCGAAAGATCCAATAGGAAAAGGGGCGAATTTTCATCAAACGATCTTCCGTAAATTTAATTTAAAAATGAATATCATTAATATTGAGGAACCATAGTCCACAGCACTGAATTTATAAATAGATCAAGTTAGGAAAAGATTTAAAAAGTGAAATAAAGTATCAAGATAAAACATTTGATGTATATAAATAATATGTCAATTAAGCTGAGATAGTTTGAGTGAAATACGTCTTATATCGGCTTGCTACAGTTATTGCGTCGTTATACATCTGTAGATCTGAAAGATAATATCAGTAGATCTGAAAGATAATATCAGTCATGTGAATACTGATATGGTAAATAACCGATGTGCAGTTACTGGTGAGAAATTTCATCCTAATTGCTGAGAAGATATTCATCATTAATGGTTGATCGGGCGTGGGAGCCAACGTAAATGGGAGAATTAGCCGAAAAGCTGGCACATCTGATGATGCGCAGCGATTTTTATCATGTGGTCTGAGCAAAAACCGCGCCCTTTTGACACATAAACAAGTGTAATTGCTTTACCGTTTCATACTTGAAAATATATACATGTGAATTTATAGAATTGGTAGCACCACAAAACCTATAGTTTCACCTGAAAAATACACCCGAAGATAGTATATCATACAGTTTCACGGCATAATATGCGTCAGTAAATGATATAAATACAGTTGTCGATGAGGGCGCGGTTCTTATGAAGTTCCGTCATAGATTCCCGTCTCTTTTTTCTTCATTAGTGTACAAAGTGCACAGAATAAGACTGTACACGATACACTGAAGTGTGGGCTGTGCAGTGTACAGTTAAGTCCAGTGTTCATGAGTATGCTATATATTAGGCATCACATACGGTGAATTTGATGTTGAAATTGAGAAAAAAAGGAACGTGGGTATATGTTCGAGAAAGAGGGGGCGGGGGAGAGGGGCAATATATTTTCAAATATAATGTTTGGAATATCAGAAAATCGGACGAATTCCACTTTTCAGCGGTCAAAGTTTGAAATCGTTTTGATCAAACGGAACTTGGGCATGTTTTCAGCACCACTACCCACTAATAGGTGAGAAAGTGATGAGACCAAACAAATCAGTCAGGGTTCGTTCCAGTTAATTCAATAGACTCATGGCCATCATATCATACCATATAATATCCACAAATAACGCTGTTATCTAAGTGTAAAATATTTGGGGTTGGTCATGATGCAAATCTATCGTAAGATATCTCGAATCAATCGTCAACGACAAGCACACGTCGACGATAATCACATGATTTTCGAAAGCTCCTGCTTTTAAACTTTATCGCATCATTTAACGTTTTAAACTTGCTTCCTGAATTTTACAATCGCATTTTAATTGCAAATCGGTTTATCTATATTTAAGTATTTAGGTACGTACCGAAGTCGTCTGACAGCTGAATGCAACTCAGCCCGGATAAGGTTCTAGTATCAGACAATCTGCCGAGTACCTCAACATGGGATCCAGCCATCGCATCCACCTGCAATAATTAGAGATGGTGGCATCACCCAATTATACCATATATGGTTGGTATTAGTTTCAGATTGTGGTGTAAAAGAAAAATATTTAAAACCCATTCTCAGATCTAGATGGAACAGATTTATCCTTAGTTCAACCTTAGTTCAAACTACAAAAGAAATCCTTCTTCTTCACTTCTGTACCTGTCAGAACATTCCATGTACAATGGTCTAATGTATAGTTGAATGTATAGTTGAATGTTTAGTCGAATGTATAGTCGAATGTAAAAGCGTATATTGGAATGACAGGGATTGTATAATGGTATATTTGAACTTGATGTATACTCACCATTTCTGTGAAAGTAACGTTTATATTCATTCCGTCGGAAAGTTGCAATTTCATCTGACCCCCCTCGTTCTGTAAAGAGAAAGCTTGTTAATAAGGACCTGAAAACTTCATGACATTACCCAATGAGCGCACAAGTTCATTGTCAACACGCGCACTGATTGGTCAATTACCAATGGACTTGTGGGTATGCTAATACGCTTCCAACATAATAGCGGCACCGCAAGGAAAAAAGCATATGGTTAAGAGTGACGTCATTGTCAGGGTTTTTGTAGTGAATTTATTGAATTGAATTGAATTGAATATAAATTTCACAGCACATTGACATTAATTAGTGTAAATATTGAGTTGGATGAGACTTGAGAGTCTAAAGGGGGGGGGGGTTGTTAATAAGAAAATGATTTCAAAATACTTTTTGACACTCGGTTTAAGATGCACTACAATAAATAGACATCAACTTTAAAAGCTTTTCTACACTAGCAGAAAACGTTTGTGATTGAGCATCCAATCACATGCAGAGTTCTATTCCTGCATAAGAGTTTAGCGTGAGAACTGCTTGATACCTGAAGTTCATTGTATACAATACTTGTTATAAGCCTCGCAAGAAAAGTGATGGAAGTGACGTCATTATCATGGTTTAAAGTGTTTAATTGATGACCTATAACATCTGAACAGCTCGGAAGTCTGTTTACGAGCCAAGGCGTTGTTTAAGCAACAAACGGCTGCTTCTAAATTCTGAAACGCAGTTCACGTCTGTCGTCTACAGTAAGTTCGAAAAATTTTAATAATATTCAACACCAATATCATCCTTGACCCTGGGAATAGAAGATGATTACTAAGCAGGTAGTTCATTCCCCTGAACCTGAAAGGTCTACCCTGGCATATTCAAAACAAAAATTTTCCGGATAATAAAGTAATAAGTTTGGCGTAATTTCTTAGAAATATGACATTTCTGTACGTGTGGTTGAGAAAATGAATAGGGGGGGGGGGCGGTCACCAAAATATTAATTGGCAAAAAGAGTGCGAATGTCGCAATCTAATATGTATTATCTCTAAAGAAAGTACGCCAGGATTCCCGGCGCCCTTCAAGCCAGGATTCCTTCAAGCTATGCTATATGGGTATAGCATAGCAGTTCACAGATGTGAACCGCATTCCAGAGAAGCAGCCGTCTTCTCGTCTACATATTTGTGAACAAATAATTTCAGCGAATTCGAAAAATTTAAATAATATTCAACACCAACTTATTCCTGGACCCTGAGAATAGAAGATGATTATTAAAAACGTGGTTCACTTCCTGGACCTGAAAGAACATACATTTTCCTGGTTATAAAGTGATAGGTTTGGCGTACCTAATTTCTTAGAGATATGATTTTTCTGTACGTGTGATTGAGAAAATGATAGGGGGGGGGGGGGCGGGCGTCACCAAAATATAAGAAAAAAAATTGTTAATCTCGTAATTTAACATGGGATATGCCCAGAGAACGGATGTCAGGAGTGCTGGCGTCCTTCAAGCCCAGAATCCAGGAGTCCTGGTGTCTTCCAAGCCAGGAGTCGGGTTTAGAATACCTGATAGCCCAGACTTGTGGGATGTCAGCTCTGGGCTTCGGGGGTTGTAATTTGGGGGAGGGGGCTTAACAATAAGCATACATTAACCAACAGGGAATAGTAATAATAATAATCATGCCCATACATAGTACGTGTCATTATTAGCAGTATCCAAGAACCCTGAACACTCCCCTGTGGAACCCCACACGGAGTTCCAAAGCTAAATCCGCACGGAATTAGCAGCGGAATCATACAATGGAATTCTGTGCGGAATTTCACATAGAATCTTGAATATGGAATACTGCCTCATTTTTTACCGGATACCTTACACGTAGTTATCGATGCCATCTCTGCAATCCTAAATCTGAATATTGGGTGGAGCTTGTCGGAAAAAATAAGCTAAATAAATTTCAATTAAGCATCTTAAAATCCTGAATTTGAATTTGAATTTGACGAATATCAGTTGAACTATGCACGGCTCCTAAACACATCAGACAGTAAGAACACAAGTTGATAAGTGTCAGAATTAAGTAATTAATTTGTTACTTACCGATGTCACCAAGCCAACAGCCACGACCTCTTGACCCACAACACTGGGCAGCATGGACCCGAACACCCTGGCTTTAGACTCCATTACACCTCTAGACATAGTTAGCATATCATTTACACATAGTTAGCATATTATTATCAATTACACTGGTAAACCACGCACGTCGCACATGGTATAAACTATAATTAACAGTCCCCCAGTACACTACATTATAACCTTTCCTCAGTGTTCAAATGCATATTATGCATGCTTTATGCATACTTATATTCTGCTCACCCTATAATGTAACTATAGGCCATCATTTCGATGCATATTGTGCATATTGAACTCGGCTTCGCCTCGTACAATATGCACTAATATGCATCTCAATGCTGTAATATAGTTATATATATCAGCACCTAACGAACTAAACATGTCAGTAGTAACCACAACACATTCCTTTACTTTGAAGATAATTACTGCTGTTTAAAGCTTAAAGCTTTAAAGTTACCATGGCCAATGAGTTACATTAACCCCCAATATCTTGCTGTTATTCCATGTAGTGACATAAGCACATCAGCCATGTAGATAATGAAATGTCATTAAACATTCAATTGAATATCTAATTATCATGAAATATTTCAATCTGCTGTAGCACCGAAGTCACCACATGCAAGTGAGGCTTGCTCTGATGTGATACTTAGTTGAGCAGCTGTAATTAACCCACTGCTTATCAAGTTAACTTACCAGAGAAACTGCGACTAAACTAAATTGTAGTGTCCACAATTTTCAATGTCCATTGTACAGTGAAGATTGTACAGAAATCATAGATGCCTGCAAAATCTACTTTCACGAATGAAATTCATATAAACATTAATAATCAATGATTTAATCAATCAAGATCATACTATCATAGAAATCAGTGAAAGTCGGATTATTCTAAAAGAACGGCACCCGAGTTTTAAATGCACAATATACATCACAATACAATTATTGACAACATTTAAACAAAATACCACTTTCTAGTGATCAAATGATAGTGATCAAATTTTTTATTTTCTTGCAAATAACAAGGTTGCTGGAACCTCTCAAGTTCCCAAGAAGCTATTTATCATTATCTTATTCAAGCTCACTGTTGAATAATATAACAAAATATGCTTTATTAGTATATTTAGTCCCACCTATTGAGTAATTTATATAAAACGAGTTTTATAACATCGATTCATTTGTATAAACTTATATTACTTACATACTTACATTATAGTGTAATATGATAATTCATGCATCAATTTGAAACTTAACTCTCAAAATAGATCTCCAAGTTAATCGAATTTTCTCACGTGAGATATCAGCAATAAACTGCTATAATAATTTATAAGGTATGTAATTGCAAAATGAATCATGATAACGACAGAGACATAAATACACAAGGTATGATAAATGTGCATTGGCAACAAACTTTTATTTTACTATTTTATGACAATATATGTCATTCATAATTCAAAGTACCTATCAATTAGCTCATTTGCTAATAAAGTAACATAAAACAAAATGAAATCTCTTGCTTAAAATCATAGTTTTGGACTCATAATCTAAAATTTTCAAGCTTAGCTTTTCAAAGGTGATCACAGCTTATTGCCAATTAAAAGTTTAAACATATTAATGGTAGAATACCAGTGCAACATAACAGATTTAAATGTGTTCATGGCTAGCAATTATTATATTTTTTCTAATGTTCATCCTCTTCAAGTCGTTCAGGGTTTGCAAAGCCTGCTTTTCCTGTCCACAATGCTTTAACTTCCTTTCTTATGAATGCAGTCACAAGAACACCTAATAGACAACATGGAACTAAATAGAGAAGAGCAGGTTGAGCAACTTCCATTTCATTTAAAGCAATGTAAGTGAAGATCAATCCAGTAGCATAAGACACAGAAGAAACAAAATAGTACCATTTGAACTTTCCTGGATGTGCCAGAGTATCAAAGTAAGCAGCATAGGCAACAAGAAGTCCAGGAATAACAATGTCTCCAAAACCAATCATTCCATAAATGGGGGAGCATACTTTTACATCTGTGTCTTGGAAGTATGGAACCTTGATAGAAAGTGGGATCTGCTCTGTTGGTTTGTAATCTTGAGGAGAGTCAAAGACTGGCTTTCCTGATGAACCTGTTGCTACTCTTTCCATGATACTGACACCATCTTTAGTGAAATATGGAGTAATGAACACAAAGAAGATGTCATAAACAAACAGCATACACATGACAATGGCAATTATCTTGAAATTAGGAAGAGCAACACTTCTGATGATATGAAGACATATGCAGATGCCCATAAAAACTTGAAGAGGCCATATGCCATAGACATGTCTATAGACAAACCAAACAATAGCTATTGAAAAACATGCCAACCAAACCACAATTTTAAAAGGTGCTAGTGGTTTAGAATAATTATCAGTAAAAGAAACATTCCAGGTTATGCTGTATGACTCAAACTCCATCAGGAATAGGCTTACTAGCTGGTGTATTCCAGTTGCAGAAATGATGCAAAACAAAGCAATGAACACAAACACAAAATACTTATATGCAAAATAAAGCAAAAGAAGCATTCCAGCCATGAGCCCAACAATAACAGTCCCAAAAAGGAGATTGGTCACCAGGTTTCCTTTACTTTCATTATCAGAGTCATTTTCATCATTACTGTACATATTGAGTCTTAGAGGAGGCTTTGGTGAAGTTGTCCAGAACTCTGAAATACTCATATTTGCAGGATAAAGAGACCAATATGAACCAGCAACTATGCAAAATATACATATGACATAGATGACCAATACATTTCCATCAAAATGGGTCATTGGGTAGTAGAATGATAAATATATTTCTCCTTTAGAAGCACTTTCTTCAATTGATTTATAACTATTTGCATTGATCAACACAATTGGCACATCAGAAAAGTTTGACTGCTTAACATTGGTAACATTAAGCATACCATCAGTTCTGGCTATGACAATCATCATCACTCCTTTTTCAAGCAATTTAGCAGCTCTTTCTTCAACAGAACAGTCACCATGGTCAATGATAACTACAGCTGTTCCATTAAGATCAGTTGGCACTTGTCCACAACCATCAAATGCACGTGAGACCCTCTTGAGTGGGAATGAAACTGCATCTTGAATATTTGACTCATATCTAGAAATATTCAGCCATTTTGGATCAAATGTAGTGCAGTATTTCTTAATTACAGCATGGTTTGAATCTGATGCTGCTATGACACCATGATATCCACTAGCTTCTGTTGAATGAACACCAGAAAAGAGCACCAATGAGAGAAAGAGCAAAATCATCCATTTCATATTCACAGGGACATATTATCTCAAATATAGACTTCAACATTAATAATTGTCTCCTAAATTGATGAGATCAAATACAATTTATCAACACCAATATTTCATAAAGCTTAAATAGGTTTATTACTCCATAACATGTTCCTTAGGTATTCAATCTAAATGCATGATATGAAGCAGTTCAGTTGATGATTAAATATTCCTTTTCTGAATATACTAAAGTGATTTTGACTGGTTCTTGCTAAACCAAATAACACATGAGCAATCAAAGCATCATTGGAAAAATTAGGTTGTCATCACATGTTAATATGGTTTATTTTTGTAGATCAAAATTACATTGGCACCATATACAAAATAAGTATAACTACTTAAACTATTAAATGTCAGAGTTTTAAACTTGATAAAACCACTTTTGCCGAAGGCAAAGGGGTCAGACAATGTCTGACAACACTACTTAACACAATAATAATCCCTTTACGAGATTACAAATCAAGAATATTAAAATTTATTCAGATCATATACTTAAACTTTGTATTCATGATAATCATTAATCATGTTGCTGGCATACCACATTGAATTGGACATAATTTAAATTCAATCGATATCACAGTGCAGACTTTAGTTTCACGGATACATTGCACCAAACTTCATGGAAAATAATAATAATATTAAATATTTACGCTAGATGCTGCAATCAATCTCAATTTCTTGAATATTTAATGAAATTTGTGACATCACTGAGTGACATCACAACTTTCATTAAATTTTTGAGAACCATGAACTCTGACTGAGTTAAGTGACGTTACAGATTTTCTAACATGGGTGTAGCACAATAGCACTTGCCGCGCCGCGCACGTCACTCCTGTGCGTTCAACCAGAGTTCTGATAAGGGCAAATCATATAATTTATTTAGCCAGATGCTTAAGCGCACGCAAATTCTGAGGCTAGGAGGATCAGGAACGACGCCGCGCACGCAGAATAAGGAGCTAGTCAGGGCAATGAAACAACTAAAGGTCTGGTGAGGGCAAACAAAATGCTCACGCCGCGCCGATGAAACGACGACGCGGCGCGCGAATTCCACACAGGGATTATCTGTTCCTCCGCCTTCACGGCCAAACCAGGGGCTTGCCGCGTCAGTACTGTTCGCGTAACCAGGGCCCTGGTTAGGGCAAGAGCACGGGATAGCTTTGGGTAGAGTAATTCATATTTATTTCAAGTCATTATTCGTCGACAATTGTAACTCAGTCTTTAGCTTTTGCTAAGTAGCTGTGTTACGAGGGGTCAGGCAACGCCTGAAAACTAGTATCCCATCATTTTACCATTTGCATTTAATGCAAAATTTATGTTTGAAGACCTGTATCTGGTTTGTCTATCGATGATAGACCTTTCCGAGTGATGCACCACACACTGCACCACTCAGTCATGTAGCTAGCAATTTATCAATCTTAATTCTACAGTCTCATTTGGTTCTTCTTTGTAGAACAAATACAGTCATTTTTGTAGTCTTATTTGGTTAATGGTTTAACTTCTGGTTGGTTAAATTCTTTCAATTTTCCTCAGATCATCCTCTCACCCCTTCTGAGCTTTCAGTTGTAAATGAGGTCAGAGCAGTTTGAATCCTGACCTGTCCTTTAATGTCAGGTCTTGTCTGATTACCTGATCTTTCTTGCCTATATCAGAATGTTCCTTGAACTACTAGACTGCAGTTAAGAAGATCATCTTCACTGGCCCAGGTTGCTTCTGCTCACCTGTCCTTCCATCACAATATGCTTCTATTAACCATTTACACTCTGGCTAATAAATATCTCCTGAACCTTCTCTGGTTCTAAGCACTTTCCTCCTTCTTCACACCAAATACCATCCTCTTGCACTGCCAACCTGACAGTCTTTCAATGCCTTTGAACAGCTGATCATTGCTATAAATTAAGTGCACCCCTTCACAAATATCAGTATGATTTCATGAGCTGACAATGATAATCACATGATTTTCGAAAGCTTCTGAATACAATTCTCTCATATCAGTTATCACGTTTAAATTTCAACCTCTTGAGTGATTTCATTTCAGTTTCACAGTTGTTGTGACAGATTTTTGTTTATTTATCCAGTGACCACCCTTTTCACTTATGGTGTTGGAGTCTGACCATGTCTGTCTCATGCAATCCTTCTAAAACCTGGAACCACGCAAACATTTCACTGAATAGTGTTAAAAGGTTCTCACTTTCTATTTTTCAATAGCTTGATGGTGTCATATTGGTGAGGGTGTAAGAGTGAGGATCCTTTTAAGCTTAACCAAGCCACATACATCCTGCAAATCAGACAGCCAATCTCCTTCTCAAATTAAAAATGTTGTAATGAACCTTTTTCAATTAAAAAGATTTTTTTGCTTAATACAGAAAATTATGAACTTGAAATATGATATAAATAAGCCCTAACCTGACTTATGTTGAGGCCATGGCAGGTCGGAAAGACCCGGCATGAATGTCTGAATGGACATTGAAACCTGCATTAATTATGATGGTGGACATTATGTCAGTCAACTTCCTTTTGAAGAACACATTGTCAGTTCCTTTGAGCATCAAGTTGGAGGAAGGGCGGAGATTGTCTCAATTCACCAAGGAAAAGTAGGTCAATATAGCATAGAATGTTATAGTTTTCTTTGTTTTTCGAATTTCTAATGTTCGAATCATCCATAGCAACAATTCAATAACAAAATGTTGTAATTTCAAATTACATTGACACCAGGACAAGTCTATTGGAAAGCCTCTGAATGAGACTGAACATGAGTTCTATGAGACTGCAGCCAACACCCTCCCTGATATCTTGCTTCCTTACATTCCTTATTACAAAGGAGTTGTGGAGATTGAGAATGGGAAGACCAAATGCCTGGAGCACAAACTCAAAAGCAGGCCTAAAGGTTAGCCTGTTGGCAATATGTTACTTAATAAACTTAATAATCTTAATCTAGTTTTAGAAAAGTATAAAATAAATATCATTGAGGTCAAACACTTATTGTAAATGTAAATTTTACATTTCAGGGCTATACATAGTACTTGAGGATGTAACTTCAACTTTCAAGAAGCCAAGCATCATGGATCTTAAAATGGGCACACGACAGTACAGTGACACAATGCACCCTGACAAGATTGGCCGCAAGAAGCATAGGAGCCTCACAACAACAAGTCACCAGTTGGGGCTACGTGTTGCAGCCATAAGGGTAATTGAGTGTGCTGTTTCTTGTCTTATAGGTGCATGATATATACTTCATATTCGGTTCTGTTTGGAAAGGCAAATCCACAAGTTTTTGAGCTCTTATGTGAAAGCTCATTTGGTAGTTATTGAATGAGTAATAATTAAATGAAGTAAAGCCTTTCACTTTAAAACTCTCAGAGCTACAATTCAACTATACCAAGTCAACGTTACAAGATGAACAAGCTGCAGGGAAGAGCACTCACCACAGACACAATATTTGATGCTTTCCGGTAAGTGTTCTATTCCTGAGTCACTTGAGTCATCTTAATTTATTGTCCCTAACTATCTGCTATATTTGCTTTCATCAATTTTCTGCTAGAATTCAGTTCATCCCCAGAATTATTGTACCATATCTTTAATATAAAGGAAAGAGGCACTTCTACGTTTGTTCTTGAATAACTGACACAAAAGGAGCTAAAAAGCCGCGATTTTTTGCAAGGCGGTAGAAAATGGCTAAACTTAAAAGATAGCATGGCCAGAAATAGGATTTAGGCTTTAGATTTTCCTTAAATAACGTCGAAAATCCGAAAAATCCACCCTAAAAAGAAGATCGCGTTCTAGGTTAAATTCACCAGTTGCGCGCGTCGCTATGGTGATTGGTGATTGCGCGCGCTAAATTGCACGTGCATTTTAACGAAGAATCTGCCATTTCGTTACTGTGTACTTTGGAAACGTTTCAACTATTTAAAGTCATAATTTACGTTCTCAATGGAATTTTCGATTTTGGTAAAAAGTTTAAGACATAACACTATCAACTCTTATCACTATTGTAGGAGAAAAGGTAAGACTTGAACTATTTGTTCCATTGTGAAAATCAGCGATAATTGTTTCGTATGAAGATATTTGTAGTGTCGATGGTTTGCTGTGAGGATTCGACAGAAGGAGGAATTCAAAATTAGTCAAGTTAGAAGCGGGTTGTAAACAGATGAAAATGCGCACAATTTTGATTTCAATGAGCTTGGATTCAAATTTGTTGCCAATCTTGTCTCCGAATCTGAACGTTGGATTAGAAAACGGTCATTGTTCTTGAATTCTTTCTATTACTGTTGTGCCCACGACATTAATTTACGATCGCAAAATCTGCAACATTTTCTATTTATATTCAAAGCCTATGTAAATATTTCGTAATTTCGTTACGTTGCACCCCTACCCCCAGCAACAAAAAATTGCATCAATGACTTCGTTCAATATATTAAACGTCCAACTTACTATACGTCCAATTAAAGTTAGGAGTGTGTTATAAACAACAAAAAATTGCATCAATGACTTCGTTCAATTTATTGTATGTCCAACTCACTATACGTCCAATTAAAGTTAGGAGTGTGTTATAAACAGATGAAAATGCGTACAATTTTGATTTCAATGAGATTGGATTCAAATTTTTTGCCCATCTTTTCTCCGAATCAGAACTTTGGATTATAAAATCATTGTTCTTGAGTTCTTCTTATTTACTGTAACGTGTCCTTGACATTAATTTGCAATCGCAAAATCTGCAATATATTCTGATTCATATTCAAATCCTATGTAAATATTTCGTAATTTCGTTACGTTGCACCCCTACCCCCAGTAACAAAAAATTGCATCGATGACTTCGTTCAATTTATTGTACGCCCAACTGAATATATACGTCCAATTAAAGAGAAAACCCAACGGGTTTTCTCGTAATAACATATAATATAACATATAATATAATAATCACTATTTCAGCATGTTCTTCAATGACGGTAAGAAGATGAGATATGAAGTTATAAGCTCTCTTCTGAGGAATCTCTATGTCATCATCAACGTAAGCTAATTGCATTTGAGTAATTCTCTGTAAATGTTTAATAGTATCCGCCTTAAATCTTTGAATGATATAATCCATGTTTCATGTCATCATGGTTTATATTCTATTTTCTAACATAGGTAAACTTAGTTAATAATAAAATTCGACAAATAACACCCATCCTATTCCCAGATTATTGAGCAAGTGAAAATCAGACTATATTGCTGCTCTTTGCTCCTCGTCTACGAATCAGATGTCAACGCTGGACACAAGGTAAGGACTTTTCAGGGTTTCACAAGGGAGTAGGCAATAAGTTTTATATTGACGTTTGTGATCTAGCGCATGTTATCAATAGAATACGTGAAATTTATATAGCCTTGATAAATTATTTTGTGAAGTCCGTACCTATTTCTTTGCGGGGTGTTCAGCTATTTGAGAATGTAATCAATTGGATTTCCTTGCTCTATTTCAGGCTATTATAAATCGAAGTTTGCAGGATAATTTAAGGACTTCTCTTCTCCGGAAGGCTCTGTTAAATAAACACACAGAAATTTAATTACTCAATAAATAATATGATGATAAATTCATTCTGCAGTATTCCTGTCAACCACTGCTGGTGATATTCAAACCAAGATGACATACCCAATCCTTTTCAGCTTTTCAGTCGGAGTAACCAAAGAAGAACCTGCAACACTGGTCACATAATGCTACTCTTCTACACACAGCAACTAAACTAGCTCTAAAATATAATGCTGAGTACGACTGACGTAGCGCTCAATGTGTTCCATTTGATAAATTTAACAAAAGTCAACAAAGTCTTCATTTGGTTGAGGCTGTTGTTAAATAGTTAAGGGAAAAATAGTTAAACTAGTTCAGTTTTTTTGGTCGAATGGAAGGTCCTTGAAGTTATGTCACCCTAAGTTTCATTCCATGGGAACCAGACTAGAATCTACTCGTGTGAAATTGTCGTTTCATCAATTGTCTCTTCCTTCGAAAAGTTTTTCGTCATCGTTTCTGCTTATTATCTTCTTAAGAACTATATACACGAAACTGATCAATATCAACTCTCAACAGTTGAACCAAAGCATGCATGGTGGTAGATATATTATGATAATATCCTTCTCTTTCAGACCTTTAACGCTCTTTTTTCAGAAATTTAATTTTCCCACATTTGTCCCAAGAATTTATTTTCGCTTGTATACGGGGCTATACCATTTTTTCTTGATAAAACATGTTTGTGAATTGATGATGTCACAACTGCAACATATAGTATTCTTGGAGGAATGCTGTGCTCATCAGCAATGTCCATTTCAGATTGACATCAAAATGATCGACTTTTTGTGCTCAAAGTGACTTTTTCAGATCGACATCCGGATCATAGACTTCGCGGAGTACCAAGTTTGTGACAGTGATGGAGAAAAGTACCAAGGCCCGGATAAAGGTTTCCTCCTGGGTCTAAACACCCTCGCCAAGATCCTGCTAGCACTGCAGATGGAGGTAAGAGAAGCAAGGTTGTTGAATATACGTATTTTTAAAGATACGGCAAAAATACATGGTTCCAGATTATTTCTTTTTGTTATCCTGTTTTTATATTTAGCCCATTATCACACTTCTCACCACTTTTAAACTTTTCGATTACCTTTACTTTGGAGTGTCTTAAGGCATCATTCAATCCCTGCCATCTGATACATCTCCTCCAACATTTTTGTAAAATATTCCCGGCTTTCCGTTTCCTTTTCCATACTTCTACAGATTGTACAGCAACAAAAACTCTGTGTCAATAAAATCTATATCCGTCATGAAATTTGGTTCCGCGACGTAAAAAATCTCAAACTTAGTTATATACTTAATTCAACATATTGTATGGAGACTAGCATTATTCAATAACGCAACAATGGCTAAGAACAGGGACCTTAATCTCATTTTCATCATCGTATTGATTTAGATAAAGTCACGAAAATGGCAAATCAGCTGTTAACTGTGGCGTGCATTCAAAGACACAAATTCATAAAATTTTGGGCTGTCAATTTGAAATTCAGGTAATAAAGGAAATAAAACAAATAAAGCAACCGAATTTCTATAATCTTTTCATAGTATAATATGAATATAATACTGATATATTATGTTCGAATTTCCTGAAATTTAATTTATAAACTTCAATTTTTGGACAATGAGGAAACACACAGTTTAGTTTACAAATTGTGATATTCAGAATCATTGCCGAAAAATTATACATTTGGTTGACAAATGATAAATTGACGATTTCTTGGGTCCCTCATTGATAAACCAGAGAACCTTCTTGATCCAGGCGCTGGAAGCCTCTTGCATATAAGATTGCATGAAATATTCATTTCATCTACCGAGAGAACAAAATATTCCCACCACCGGGTCCTTTTGCTGCATAAAACACCGCTTAAGTTAATTACCTTCGTGAAATGAGCAGTTGAGAATTACGTCATTATCAGGGCTCAGAATGGGCAAACGGATGACAGTTTAACGGCTTATTTGTCATATTTCTACAATTCTCTATGGCAGGAGCCACATACATGTTATTATTCTCATTATCATATGTTCATGGCATATTATATTTTCATCATATTCAAACAATATTAATCTTCTTAATTACATGTTAAATTCATGCACGGTGGTCAGTGGTCACGTGCCTCACGTGGGGCAATGAATTTCTATCAACGAGCAATACGCATATTCATTATCAGAAAATCGAACGTTTTGTTTTTCCTGAGAAAACTCAAGAAATTTCTGAGAAAAATCAAGAAATAAATTCAATGTTTAGGATCACATACCTCCATTCCAATAGTTGGTACCTGGAGGATAAGGGTTTAAACCCATTTAAATTCCTGCGTAGATTTATTTTTCGCGAGGAACAAAAATTTAACCGTTCAAGTTACTATAGTATTCTTTTTAGTAAACCCCCCTCCCGCTGTTTCAATATCAAGTGTTCACCCCTCCCATTTACAATGCAATTATTAAGCGTTTACCCTTCTCCCACCCGCTATTTCAATGCCAAAGTTTGAACCCTCCCTACATTATAATTGATCATTTTGAGACTATTCACATCTCTCTACCTTTCAGGGACAGAACCAACTCGCACTCAACGAAGATAAAGAATAAAGCCGATATGTTTTATGTTTAACGTAATATATTATATATGATTGTATTATATACACCTGACGAAGCCGATAAAAAGGAGACACTGGTCGAAGGACGATCCCGACCAACTGGGCCAGCCACAGCAGTTGGGCCAGACACCAACTGGGCCAGCCAGAACAGTTGGGCCAGAAACCAACTGAGCCAGTCAGAGCAGTAGAGCATGCACAACATTTTCTTTGTATATATCGAGATGTTTGCCAGAAAGGTCCTGGATTGCCGGACGTTTGGGCACTCGATGTACAGGAACAAACAAACACTTTCATCTTTTGGTGTGTGTAACAACGCCAACAATATACTCGTATACGCCTCTTAGCTACATGCCTCATGATAGGTGATTGTGTGTGAGGTCACTGTATCATGGGGGAAACAGTGGCTAATTGAGGGCGTCGGAAGAGCTGTGTGAGCTGGCGAAATAACAATGATTTTATTAAATCTCCTGAACTCGATGATATGTTTTCATCTAAGAAATGAACCTTATTCTTACTATGAACAACTTCAAGAAATGTACCTTATTCTTGCAATGGACCAAAAAAGGGTTCCCATCCCGCCATATCTTGTTTTGTGGATTCTAACTCCTTCTATCACAAGACATTAATAACCCCTTTATAAAACTTCCAGTCAACCCTCAGAAATTGCAATCTAAATCCGTGAAGATTGAACAAGCATTGCAACTGTTACTGTATACCATTTTAAGAAATGGCGTGAAACTTTTGACTCTAGATTGTGTGGTATAGATGTTATATTTTGTTGCAGTTAATCTAAGTCACTGTTTAATAATGCTCAGATAGAAGTATTATCTTGGTTTTAAGATGGTGGATCGAAGACGTCAGAACTAAGATGTTTATGTTTTCTTACAGGGCGTTTCATTGGTCAGATTTAAGTTTACAATATTATCATTATTGAGCTGCATTTTGGTCGTATGTGACTTCTTATATTTTCCGGTCATCTGATTTTGTTTAACAGCTGTTGTGTTTGAACTTTAAACTGGTTGGTATTCAACTTCATACCTATTATGCATCGTAAAATTTCAAGAAAAAGGCCAAAGGCTTTCCGCTATAAATCAGTTTATGAAATGATGTTTCGAGAGCGATTTGACCTTACATGGAAAAGTTTCACTCCGCGACATTGAAATATTATTGAAAGACGGTTGAGATGACGTCATTATCTT
Source organism: Beroe forskalii (assembly GCA_011033025.1). NCBI lineage: Eukaryota > Metazoa > Ctenophora > Nuda > Beroida > Beroidae > Beroe > Beroe forskalii. The sequence continues at coordinate 182,332 of WFMF01000141.1, forward strand.
AGCTCAAAGTGGCACGCTAATGACGAATACCCTCCCGTTTTTGCATAGTGAAATCCGAGCAGTAGGAATGAATACCAACTGTCATTATTTCGAAGCACTGGTATTGAGTTTTACAAAGTACACAAGCAGAATTCTGACGAACAGTCTTCATTACAATTAAGGCTTTAACTTAGAACATATTAACTATTAAGACTTGAATTGAAATAGATTTATGTAAAAATGTTGCTGATACTTCTACCACAGCTTAAAGTTATAATATAAACAGTATTATAACGGCTCATAGTGGTTACGTTGATCTAAATGCGCTGAGGCGAAGCTGAGTGCAAATTAATGGAACATAACCACTTCTGTGATGTTATAAGGCTGTATTTGCACCACGACCAGTGGTGTAAGTATTCTTATTGCACTCGGGTACTTTAATCACTGGAGTTGTGTAATATCTTCATTCTTACGGTGATTCAACCGCTGAGGTTAAATACGTATTTTTCAAAAATACGGCAAAAAGTACAATACGTATTTTTTGGCAGAAACTGCCGTATTTTTTTCTCCTTCAATTTTGAAATTTGGCTAAAACTTCGAATAAACTGTGTTTTCATGTATTGGTCGCGCGCGCACTCTAAATGTTTATGATACCATCGTTTTATTATATTTGGAAACGCATGTGCGCGTACTTTTTCTCGTATTTAACAACCCCTATTCAGAATCCGTGTTGTAATTTCTAAGTCACGTATTGTGAGAAAAATACGCGTATTTTTCTTCAGAGGCCAATACGTCGTACTTTTTGGCGATTTTTTCACGTATTTAACATCCTGGGATTCAACCGCTGAGCTTACTAAGGATTATCATAATCTCAACGATAATCACGTTAATTATTAATGTACATATTATGAGTTAATCTATAATGACCGTGGAAATGATGAATACATAATAGAATATTTCAATGCGAATGTAAGCTATGATCTTATACCTGGTTTTAAGCATGATATCATACGATTTAGAGCGTGTATGGTGTATGATCTCCATGGATATTCGTTACATCACAATATGAATGATAACGGTTTCCAAGACTAAAGCCTTTGTGTGTGTTAATAAATATACCTGATGGCTAAAGGGTGACGTCATTATAAGAGTTTGTAATATGCTATTGATATAACAAGTAAAAAAGGGCTACTGATATTATAGTATCGGCTGCGCATTAACTTAACCTGAGGTCACCGAAATCGTCACGACATTGACCAATAAGCGCGTGAGTTTACGGTCACTTCATGCGCTGATTGGTCAATGTGAAATTGACCTGTGGGTAAGATAATGCGTCGTTGATAATATTGAAATCTTTCCTGAGTAGCAATTAAGCTCAGTGTACTACTTGTTGCTGAAACAATTGATGGGGTCTTATTAACTCCTCTTGAGCAATAAAGAGCAAGTTTTTGATCGAGATAATTGCTTTCTCCATCTTCTGAACTGTCAATAACTTTTCATAACATAATATCTCAAATTTGACTACGTATTAAATGTTGCTATGTTATATACTACCAAAAGGTCATATTATTTTCGTCGTGATCCTAAAATGATCCAAACAAGTTAAGATATAATATTATGATAATTATTCAAGTTGCTAGATATAATAATAATTATTGATAATTATACTCATGTTATGAATCAGATATATATTATGTGGTATTATAGTTATTACGGTGTATACTTTATTCTATGATTAAATGAAGTTGATTCAGTAACTCTACTTTTTGAAATTCCCCGTTTTTGAAATCCTTGGAGTCTATTGAAATCTTCCAGGCTTTTCTCCGAATTTCAGTTATTTTATCATGAAAATATATTAAAACTTTTCGAAACAACAAAAAGATCAAAACGGAAATTGGACTTCACAAAACTGATCACATGATATTCTTGCCAATTATTTCGGATGATTTTACACCATTCTCTTACTTAACTCGCAGACAACGTAGTATGTAACATTGTATTAAACATGCACGTTACGTGAGGGGTTGCCGACGGATTGTGTGTGGTTTTCGGTGACGTCATTATCATAGCTCAACGTGGGTAATTGACAACGGTAAACCGCCAACAGTTACCACGGGATATTTAGGTGTAGCACTGACGGTGTAAGACAAATTGCTTGAAAGAGTATTATTCTGTTACTACACAATATTGCGAGGTGTGGATATTTGGAAATATTCCCCGAGGCGAAGCCGAGTTGAATATGGAGAGTCCACACCGAAATGGTGTGTAGTAACGGTATTTTTAACGACCTTAGCGAATGAAATGAGGCCGCTCCGTAAATTGAATTTCAAACTCGGCGAACGAGCCGAGAACAATTTTGTTTTTCAGAAGTTTTGTTACTTTATCAACTTTCTATTAATTGTATATCATATGCTTAGGTTACATAATTTTTTTCATATTATTTCATATCATTAGGTCACATTGTTAATGTTATTTTATACATAACTACTTACTATAGATAGTTATTTTTACGCTATATTGATGAATATAATATGCCCTATCATATGTGATAAAGTTATGAGTTAGTATGGATGGATCGGACTACAGCACTTCTGTACTGTGGTTCGTAGATTAAAATACATCTCAGTAAATATTAGAAAGTTTGGCGGCGGTGGCCCTCTGCTGATTTTATTTTCAGGGAAAGCAAAAATGTCGAAGAATTTCACTGTAAGGAATATCAAAAAATAATCGGATAAAAGAACCATGACTCATTCCCGAAATTCTTTTTCTACCATATTTTGCTCGCCCTGCTTATGATTATTACAAATGAAAATAAAATCTTCTGTGATTATGCTATATATATTATCGATAATAATATTATGTTGTTAATTATCTATATAATAATATATTATGTGAAACCATCGGGTCACTGACCGCCCTATGTCAGCGCGCAAGAGAAATAGGCGGCCGATTTATGACGTCATTATCATAGCTCAAAGTGGTGTGTTAGTGACAATAAACCGCCTATTTCTCGAGCTCGAGTACGGTTTGTTGTGCTTATTATGCAGATTTAGATGTAATATTTTTGCGCGTTGATTGGAATTCAATAATTTTTTCTCCGGTTCACGATGGGTCTTAGAAATGATGAGATTAGTGACAAATCAAAGTTTATTTTATTACGTACTGGAGGGTCTCACTCCACTGCATCTCAGGAGAGTTGCAGAACGGTGAAAAGTGAGCCAATAGATATATCAGATAGGATTTTTATATGTTTTATTGAAACTCAACATATTATATATTTTTCGCTGAATACATGCCACATGGCCATATATGGTTTGCGATATTTTGTGGAATTTTTGAACTGCCAAGATATCATTTTGTTTATGCCAACATCAAGAGCTCAGCAATATAGTCGTATCGTGATTGCCAAGTTTAGTATGATAACTATGCAGGAAATTTTTGATGTATACTTTTGTTTATAGACTTGTTAGACCATGACAGGATTACGAAACATGTGAGATTCCTAACTTAAAAGAATGTTACAATTCCCGAGATGTGGGAATCCGGATGAATTTGATATCTGTGCAACATAAATAGGCGCTGGAAAATGATGTCTTATCACGGCTTAAAAAAGAAGCTTGAAGTGACTGTAAATATTCCATTAATGGCATCAATCCGCCCTTTAGTTATGTGTGCGCGGCTCAAATATAGAACTGACACACGGTTCCTCACATAATAGACGATAGGTCTCACAACAAGTGTTCACGTATTGCGATGACACAGATTTAATATATATTATTGTTCGCTTTTTGTGATGTACAAATACACTTCATTTTATATTCGTTACACATATTATACGGCTCGTTTAAATGTCTCCAATTTCCGGGATTTGATTAGATTCGGGACTGTCAAATTCTATAATGGGCATGGGGGAGAAGTCAGAAGGTAAGATCTTAAATGCAGGGGTTGAAATAATTAATCCATCCACCACTGAAAGCTTACAAAGTCCATATTTCAACTTTCTCGGAATTTGCAAAGTCGTAGCCTGCCTAATTATTCGCAATAGAGGAGTAGGAATGTGGAGTTCAGCCATGTTGTGAAAACCAAAATTCGAAGAGTGACGCCGACTGGAGGCCGCAAAAGTCCGCGTATATAATTATGAAAACCTAAAATATCATGGTTCCTTGTTTGTTTTCCCCCACCCATGGTCAACAAATATATAGTCCGTTGTGGTTAACGACTTGGTGGATTTACCTGGGCGTATCCTTCTGTGGTCCTTCTGTATTTTGAATTCAGGAATTCCTGCAGGAATTCTGCCTCTGCTAGAATGGTAAATGGTAAATTATATAATATCAAGAACAAGAGGCGCTTGAGCCAAGCTATATAATTAGTATAATTAAGATAATTAGCTCGTAATTAAGAATGTAGAGGAAAGTGATCTGTTAGAAATCAGGGTGTAGAGTGTAGGCAGTCTGGAACATTCCTGACATTACAGGCTGACTAGTGTTCATGACTCCCTAATCTGACTTAAGATATGTTAATTGAAATCAAACGTCATAAACCCCGTGTGCTTAAAATATGCGGTTCAAAATCATCAACTCACTACATTGCGCTATGATAATGACGTCATCTTAACCGCCTATTTCGCGTGCGGGCATATAGTGCATGTAGATTCATAGTTCAGTTGGACTGCATCCCAACTCACATTTAATGATACGCAATTAGAAAATTAGAAAATATACCACCCTAGACATCGTGTTGGTAGACATGGTGTCTGCTGTCTGCTGCCAACATTGTGAGAGAATGGTAAACCCTCGGATTCTAACCAAACCTCGAGCAATATTTCTTATACTTTCAAGATCCTCTCGATGCACATAAATTGATCGAAGGATCCGAAAGAACGTGGCACAAATCAGAGTGCATGCGCAATGCTGTTATTTGCATTTTATTGAATTTCGTTCAAATTTGCGCGTTCTTTCGACAGATCTTTCAATCGACGCATGTATACACATAGGTTAAAATAAGTGGAGGAACTTGCCAAACTGGCCCGGTGCCCAGCATTCCTCATTATCCTCATTGCCAAACTGGCCCGTTGCCCAGTATTCCTCATTATCCTCATTGCCAAACTGGCCCGTTGCCCAGTATTCCTCATTATCCAGCTGTTTACCGGACATGTGCAGACAATGTCCTCGGTTATTGGACACTTTTTGTTTAGAGCAGGTGATTATATATGAGCTACACAGCTAGCAGTGTACAATGTACATACCATGAACACATTATTATTATCGTGTAGCTGTAGAAATGTGTATTTTCCTGAGGAGTCTGCAGTGCAGAAGGGTTGTGTAGACATTCAGCTTTCACAGTGAAGTGTGAAATGTGGGCTGTGTTATAGATATGGGTAGTCTAGAAGTCCGCCGAATTAGTTTAAATAGGCGGACTTTTGTAAGAGAGTCCGCTGAAAGTCCGCTTTGGAAAAGGATAAAGTCCGCCTAGAAGCTTAGTTAGCGTTCCTCTTGACTGCATACTTAAACTTTATTCTTCGCAATGAGTCCATGATAAGTAGCCCCCTTGTTTTCATTTCCGTCTTAATATTGTGCGTGATCAAGGATTTTTATTAAGATTTCTTCACTTCCTGGAGCAATGCTTTTAAACTGAGGGTAATTTGACACATTCTCAACATAATGATAAACTATGTTGTGGCTTCCGCAATGGGCCTGAACGTGAGGAATGGTTAGCTGTAGGGAGGAAGATGGTGTTTTGGTAAACACTGGAGATAGCTGCACGTTCAATCTGCTGGCACCAAGGAGCCACTCTTGGCAGCCAGTGTGTCTACTACTTAACGGGGGACGGATCTACATTCTAAAAGAGACTACTAATAAGAGATCCAGACAGAAACCCCAGCGCGGGACCTCCAGCACAGCGGTCCCAGTCGTCAGGGCTACTGTGGATAGGAACGAGTCCCGTCTCTCAGTCTTGGCAGCCAGTCTTCTGTCCGTCTCAGAAACAGTCTCACTGTCTCCACTCTCCGTTTTGATATGGCCGGTGTTACACTGAGCTGTCCAGACTGCTATCCAGAATGAAGTAGCCTGCTATCCAGAACACCCGAATGAAGTGGTCTGCTATGCAGAACCCCAAAGTGAAGTGGTGTGGTGAATTCCCGCCAAGAGACAGCTCAGACACCACAATTCAGCATAAAATATTCTAATTATGTTGTGATGGTTAATGTGCTACTGAAGTTTGAATAGGAACTGTGTGGAGTGATCCAAGTGAATAAGTGAGATCTTCTCAGTTCTAATTATGTACACGAACAAATGAGCAGAGAAATTCCATGTTACAGTATCCATCATGTCATCCAAGTAGCCCTTTAACCCTCGCTTAACCCAGAACTTTAACGGTTGACTGACAGTCAGTGATCAATTATTGATGTCAACATGCCACCTATATCCTCACGTGCTGCATTCATAAAACCAATTGGGATTTTGGCTAGACGTATTCTTGGCTCTTGGCATTTAGCCAGGCATTGGGCGTTCCTAGTACTCTCAAATAGAGAGCGTGTTAACCACAAGAGAGTGGCTGATATATAATTGCCATTGTGTACTTCACATGCAGTCTTACACGAGTATGATCTTATGATGATTTATGCAGATATTGCAGGATTTGTTTAAATCCAAGTACTGGCTCCGGTGATTTAGTGTAATCGCTCGATGCTATAATATTGGTGTGCTGAGAACGAGAAATAAGGGGATTTCAGTTGAAAGTCACTTGGAACACTGGTGTTTTCCCAACTGACCATTGATTGTGCGCTACGAGCATTTGCTGTTAGTAGAGCAATTTTTGTAGAATGTAGCAAGCTGATTGGTTCATTACCGAATCAATTATACAATTACATACCCGAGCCGGTTACCATGGTTATATAGAAAGTTATATGGACTGGCAATTGTATTCTGACTCATAGCTCATTATGATGGCCCATTATCTTGAAGCTGCTGAGAAAAAGAGATCAGCCCACAATGAGGTGATAATTTGAAGCGAGGTCAGCCCACTTAAAATCTACAGCAGCAAACTTAACGGCAGTGGAATAATTCAATCCTTGACCTAGGTATTCAAAGGGCAAAATATACTCGCAACCCCAACATACCTCTCTGAAACCAATGACCAAACAACCCCACAGCAGAAAAAGTTCGAACCCTCCCCCATTATGGATCCACCCCAGCAACCTTCTCTTGCTTTTGTTCACTACAAACCACGGTCGCTTACTTCCATTGACCACAGAAGTTCCTTTCACATATTTAACCTAATTTTCAATTGCTATGAAATGACCTTCCATTTCTGGAACCATGGCTACAAATCCAGAAAAAATCCGGTAGCTTTACTAAATCCAATGATCAATGAGTTCATGATTAAAATTGAAAATGGTCCCGGATATTAACATAATTTATTCAGGGGTATATATTAATATAACATCCTGTGAATCACTTCTATTCCCAGGGGAACGGCACAGTAATTGAATTTTCTGATAAATGAGAGAGGGGAGCCAGGGTTTCAGAAGGGTTTCAGGTCGCTCACCTTTGGTAGGCGGTGTTTGGTCCTAAAGTGGTGAATTGATGAGGTTATTGTCATGGTTGAAAGTGGTGAAATGATGACAGTATGACACTTCATTTTGAAACGGTTTCATAAAAATTAAGCCACTCTATCATTCAGATAAGAAACATGAAATTACCTTCCACCCGGACAGTTCAGATCATCATATTTTACACCAATTTCCAATGGAGCATGCAGGTTACAAATAGCCGATAGTTCCACCTCCGTCCCCTAGATCAGATTACCATTGACAATTACAGTGTCTATATATTGATTTTATACCTCCCTCGCCCCACCTGAAACCGAATACTTCACTGTATGTAAAGTTGTCATGCTCAAACCATAGGTCACGCATTATAAAGTTCCCTCACTTTTCACATTATGCATGTTTATGTAGACTCATATTCTTCTCAACTTAAAATAAAGCAAAATACCATCATTTTGATACATATTTCGCAAATTAAATTCGGCTTCGCCTCCTCTAATATGCATCTCAATTCTATCCAATTGCACTATATTACATAGGTCGTTGTATTTGATTTCATGAACATGCCACATGGTTGGAAAGGTTCAAAGGTTGAAAGGTGACGTCGAATCCCATGTGCAACTGCGGGGATTACATTAAATTGAAACCTATATTTGGAGAATAGCTCATATAAAGGATCTGTGTGTGATCACAGCAGCGAATGATCTGCAGTTTGAAATATATATTCCTTCCACACTCCACCTTCTCACGTACTGGCTTTTTGCGCAACAAGGAACTCATTCCTCCATAAAAGGAAGATTTAAACCTTCAAAATCAAACGAGTTTGAGTGCTGAATGATCCAATGCTACATTAGGAGTGTCCCTAAATTAATTGTCCTCTTCTCATTTATTTCTTGTCTCTACGTATATCTCAACTTAGTTAACTTAAGTTGAGAGTCATAGTATACTGTCTGAAGTGTGATTTTCGTCACGGAAATGTCTCACGTCATCCAAACTATCACATACTCTCCTCACGTCTGCTCACGTACGCTTTGTTGCAGGCAAGGAAATATTTTAAATTTGACTTTACTTGGGACATAATATCCAATTTACCACTGGCTCGTAATTCCCGGGGCTATTACTCTTTTAATTGCTCAGATATCCATCTTAGGGATTATTAAAACTACCCAAATTTTGGGGCTTCAATCCAGACCCTCTTGGGGATAAGGGGGTTACTTCCAACGTATTGGATTGTTGGGCTTACGGCGCTCGCCCAGCCCCTCCCTCAGTCTGAGATGTGAATTACAGCCTTGCAAACCACCAACTTTTATTCTTACATGTGATACTGGGATAGTGTGTTCAGTGGCCGGTGTCAATGTTTTGTTGTTCCCACAAGGTTTTATTCGGATGTTATTCGTCATGTTTGTGCAGGGAATGTAATTTGAACTGCAAATCTAATTTCAACAAATTATGTGAAAATAAAAGTAGATTTATTTCCGAGAATTTGGTCGTGGTGAACATCAAGAATTTTAAAAGCAGAGTCAATGAAAATATCTAACTCGCACATTTTATAATTTCCCGAACTTATATTTACCGGAAAATGGGTCAAAAAGTATGAAAGAAAGAAAACACATTTCTGATATGCAGAGAAATAACAGAATGTATAATGATTTAAATTAGCAACTGAACAATATCTTCAAATAATTTAAAATGTAGTAGAAATAAATAAACCTTGAGTTTTTAAAAGAAAATCTTTCTTGTGACATTTGCTGTGTGATAATCTGCTTGTAGCTATTGATTCTTTATTAGCTGAAAAAAGCCTTTATATCGGGTGCCCATTTGATAAGCATTTGACTTTCTATATGATATATCAACAATTATCTGATTTAAAAACAATATAATGTTATGCAACTTAATATTCAAAACGAATCCTCAGTATTACTATAAGTACCACAGTCCTAACTTTCTAAATAATATAATAATCAAGTCCGCTGTTCACAGTTTCACGTCTTAATAGGGTCATGTGGCAGAAACGGTCGGATGTGGGCGAAGTGTCGTGGGTTATTTGAGAAATCCCCCATCACTCGGCTACTCCCCCCGTGATGGGCCATGTCGGGTGGTAGAACAGGACCAGGCTGGTTAGGTGGGGGTCCTCCCCTTACCCAGTTCTGGGGCTGCACCCCATTGGGGGGCTCCTCCCCTTGGTGACTTGGCAGCTCTGTGTCGTTCACTCCGATAAATTGAGGGTCCGTTTCGTTTGCGTCCGTGCGTTGGAAGGCGTCCATCAACACTGGATACCACCCTGAATGTAAAGCTCACTTTAGAAAATATTTTGTTACAAAATTAACTCTTCATTTCTGTACAGATGTTGAGGTTTCCTGACTGATACTGGACAGGTTTTGGACAGGTATACAGCAAGTTCTATGGAAGTATGGACGGTATACGCCAAATTAGGACACGTGTACATGTACGTATGTACGACAGGTTTTGGTTAGGTTTAGCAATAGGCTTTGAACAGGCTCCTATGTAGGAGTTACCAGGAGACCTTCATTTTATTAAATAACTATCGATTTATTGAAGTATCGACCGAAGATTCATTTGAGTTTTTACGGCTTTTATTTTGAGAGCTCCTGCACTTTTTAATGAAAGGGGAATGAACAAAATATAATATAATATTTTCAGCTCACCATTACAATTTATATCTGGAATCAGAGTTATTACCAGTAGGAATCTGAAAATAAAATGTTATTTATTTTCCGGAGAAAGGGGTGAAAGGAGTAAAGTAGAATTTAAAACCACCATTTCATACTGAGATAAATTATCATCTTAAACTGCCGTATTCATTTTTCATTGCGCGAGTAAATTTTGAGATGCTTTGACAGCTAAAGCAGCAACAGGACAGTCTTAGGTTGAATATACTTCAAGGCACAAGTATTCATACCTAAACTTATATCTTAATATACTGTGCGTGACTCAAGTTATAAATAGGCTTGAATTTGTTTAATAATAATTCTAAATTATCCGGCGCCTCTTCCAACCTCTTAATTTTAACATGTTATTAAAGAGAACGAATGCGATATCCTAATTTATGTTTTAACATTTGATAACTGGGCTATGACAGGCCAAGTTTATATATGTCAAACCCCCTGTAAAACAATAATGTGCGAAAATTTGAAAGTCTGAACACGTGTGATCTGTTGTATAAAAATATAAAATTTAAATTTATCTTGAAATAACGGCTGATAATATATTCCGATATAAAATCAAGACGTTCAAAATTAAAACGGCCATGAATTCTTATAAACCAAAGTTTACATTTTGGTCTAATTTTGGCTCTTAACGTTTAATTTTCTCGCTTGGTTTTCTGAAGAAAACAGGAGTTTGGACTTTTAAGTTTTATGAAATGGTTATCGTTTGAGAAAATATGCCATTGTGTACCATATTGAAAGTATGATATTTCGTTATTACATTGCGAAATTAAAACTCACGTTAAAAAATGAGTAGGCATGAGTTCCACCGTACCAAAGGAAAAACTTTGATCAGTCTCAAATGAAAGGTAAAACTGAGAAGAGCAGTGATTCTCCACATTTATATACCATAGAGAAACTCCACGCGAGAAAAACCATGCGGTTCATCGTCATCAACTCACTGCTTTGTTCTATGATGATGACATCATTTCAAACGCCTAATTCTCGTCCCTGCATATTAATTAACTTGGTATTTCAATTGATCAAGTACCAAATCAATTTTCTGAGATTGCTTTGTAACGAACATGTTTCCTTGTTCGTTGCATGGCATAATCTTTTTTTGACAATGAAAAGCAATTTTCCGGATTGTCATTGCATGTACCTCAGCAGAACTTCTAAAAGTATTTGAGGATTTTAAAGAGTTTGCTGATGAGCTTCCAACGACCTCTACTGTCAGGTTGATTACATGGAGTCCGGTAACAAAGCACTCACGTTACAGTGATTTTCTTTTCCGCCAGGCAAAGCTAGCTCAAAGGTTATATTGGTGACCAAACATCCATCAAAATTTCATTTTTGATCTTCTTAATCACTAAATCTTGATATTTGTACGACTATCCAATATCCATCTTGAGGTCCTGTCAAGAATATCTAATGAATTTAGAAAATTCACTTTCTGACGGAATAATTGATATGGTGGAAGAAATTCTGTAATGAGGTGGGGGTATGCCAGAATGGCAGAATTGATATGGGCACATTAAATATTATATTGTGGCTTATGTTGGAAACAGCCTAGATTTCTTGAGAAAGAGTCTCCGAACGCAAAAATGCAACTTTTGCTGTCCTTCTGCAGAAATGTTGACCAAGACTTCAGAAAGCAACTTCCAAAGAACTGCTGCATGCAATTCACGAGACAATTCTCGTTACTGCTATTGCCGCTGCTATTTATAATACAGACACATTTAATCATGGCTCCAAATGCTTTCGATGCCGACAAAAATATTGTAGGTCCTATAGAACTTAAAAAAGAGCTGTGATAGTACAACTTTGTACCAGAAATATAGGCGACGAGATTTTAATGTATCATGACAATGTTTTCTGGAATCCATGAACGATCAATAACGATCAGATATCAAGAAATTATAATCCGATTTTTCAGAATGTCGCCAGAAATATTTCTGACACTATAGTAATCTATGGAGCATGCCAGGCCACGTCAATTTTAATGGCATCGTACTCGCATATTATATAACAACTGATTGCTAGGTGTGACCGAGAGAGTTGCAACTTTTTGTCACTTATATAATATGTTTCCCAATCAACACCTTTCCGCATAAAACTGGTGAGAATTGCTTCTTGAGCAGAGTTACATGTTACTTGAATGTATGGAAAAATATTGCCACTAAATGATAGCGGAAGCGTTAAAATATTAAACTTTTGGCTGATTTTTATTTTTGACCGATTTTAACCCCCTCCTCCTCGTAATCAAGTTCAAAGCAGTATTTGTCACAATAACATGTAGGGAGTCATTTGAGAGCCCGCTCCCTCCCCCTAGCTTATTGCGTAATATGTGGACGGTCCCTCTGAAATCGCCTTAGTCATTGTGGAGTGGTTATTAAATATTATGACTTAACTTGGCCAAAGCGGATCTCCATCATCCTGTCATTATTTAATACAAATCGTCGGTATTTTCTCAATTTGTTGCAAGATAGTATTAATTTTCATTTCTGCACAAATTCTGCACGAAACTTGCACAAAATCATTCTAAAAGCAACCGATGGTTACATGATACAAGCTGCAAACAAAAACGTGCGGTTCAACGTCATCAATTTGCTATCTGGAATCAAGATAATGAGGTCATTTTAATCACCTTCGCGACATGCGATATCCTCGAAAGATGACATAAGTTTATTTGATTACAGGCATAGCTTTGAGCTACAGACGAAATGCAGAGCTCAATTAATCAATTTACGTTAAATAATCAAATAATGATCACGCATATTTTCCGATTATCACTAATCACTATGGACACACTGCTAAGTAAATAAAATAGGGCAAATCTATTTTAGCTGTCTACAATTTATCAAATGTTAAACAGTTTTACGATGTTACGGAATTTTCTAATTTTAAGTTGCGTGCTGCAGAAATAAGCAATTCAGTTATTGATGTAATTGGTTTTGCAAAAGGAACATCATTATTAATTACAGAATTTTCCGGATTAGGAAGAAGATTTCTGTTAAGGTAAACAGGTAATGAAAGCAAACGTTTGATAACCCTAAAAAGTCAGGCCTGATTTTGAGTTTATGCCGCGTATACTAATAGGTACACGATCACTATAGTTCATTCGTTTTTCGTTCATTCAGTCCGTTTTTTCAAATTTCATTATTTAAGTAAAAACCAACCCAGTCACCATCAGATAGTAATTTTTACTGGACTGGGTCAATAATTAAACTCGAATGATCTGATTTGTGAATTGGGCGTTGGGTGTAATTAATCTATGACTCAAAGGAACTACTAAAAGAAAGATTCTTAGCTTGGCTTCCAATTTTAAAGAAATTTGTCAGTTCTACTTTTGGAAGACTGTATTAATGACATAAGAAGTTGCATTATTGATGCGAACTCTTGGCTGAGAAGATAAGGTTTGAGTGACAATAAGAACTGTTGATTGAGTAGGTCATGGCTACATCCTAGGGCAATCATGTGAGGGAAAAATGTTCGAGTGAAATGTCTGCGTGAGTGGGCGTGGGTACTTCCGACTTTCGAAATAATGTCAAGAATTTTGTTACCTCACTCAAAGAAATTAGTGACATACTACAGTTTCCTGTACTGGAGGTGAATTGGTCTGAAAACGAATTACAGAAAGGCTCGGTTACTCTAATCAGAATTCAGGACTCAGTACTGACAGCTGAAAGAATTTCTGATCTGAGTGATGGGCGATGGCTATGATGTTAAATGTATTTATTAACATTCAAGGTGATACAACTTTTTAGGCACACCCACTAACGACATGAGGTCACACTTTCGTCACACTTTTAGGGCTTCAATGGTTTGCGTTTTTGGAACGCGCCGGTACTTTCTTGCTGTAATGTTCGCGCCATAAGGGAAAATTTAGCGCGCACGGCTGTTCAGAAAGGCCATTTTTCCGATTTTAATCCGATAGGAAACCGCTCGGAAATTTCCGATCGGTCCGATCGGTGGCGTCCTATCGCGTCCTATCTCCCGATAGGATTTCCCCTCGGAAAACCCTCGGATTCCGATAGGATTACCATAAAACGCCTTTCGCGAGAGGCGATAGGATTTTGCTCATCCGAGCGGCGATAGGATTCCGCTCGTCGCCGATAGGATAACGCTATTACTATCGGGCGCGAGAGACGATCGGATTCCCCTCGTCGCCAATAGGAATCCACTCATCCTGTCGGTTGCGAAAGGCGATAGGATTTCATGAATCCTAGGGGGATTTGTGTTCGCGGAATTTTTTTTGCAAAATTCAAATTTGAAAAAAATGAGAAAAATCAATACTTAAGAAATCCATCAAAGTGATGTTTCCATCCTTCCAAAACTTGAATGCAATATACTGACGAAAATCCCGTGTCTTCATCTCAATCCTATCTGAAGTTATTAGAGTCTTAAGTTTGGAGACTTTCTATTCTTTTTTCGTTCGGGACAGGGAAGGAAAGAGTGGTAGGACTGCAAGGATGGGGAACTTGGTACTCTGCCGGGGCTATCCTTCCTTTCCTTCCATTCCTTTCCTTCTATGATCTTTCTTCCTTCCATTCCGTTCCTCCCATTCCGTTCCTTCCATTCCTTTCCTTCCATTCCCTTCCTTCCATTCCCTTCCTTCCATTCCCTTCCTTCCATTCCCTTTCTTCCACTCCCTTCCTTCAATTGCCTTTCTTCCATTCCCTTCCTTCCATTCCGTTCCTTCCATTCCCTTCCTTCCATTCCGTTCCTTCCATTCCCTTCCTTCCATTCCCTTTCTTCCACTCCCTTCCTTCAATTGCCTTTCTTCCATTCCCTTCCTTCCAATCCCCGCTTTCCATTCCATTCCCTTCCTTCCATTCCCTTCCTTCCATTCCATTCCCTTCCTTCCATTCCCTTCCTTCCATTCCCTTCCTTCCATTCCCTTCCTTCCATTCCCTTCCTTCCATTCCCTTCCTTCCATTCCCTTCCTTCCATTCCCTTCCTTCCATTCCCTTCCCTCTTTCCCAAGCAATGTTATGGGTCTTCAAATACAACTGGTCAAAATTTTGTTGCGTTTCGTCCATAGCTCGGCTCAGAGTAGAGGTAGAAAAACTCATAAAAGTGAAAACAGTACGTGATACTGATAGCTCGTAAGCCTAAGCGCCCACGTGCATTGCAACAGTGCGCGCAATAGTTCATTCCGCGCACGTGCCACAATAATTCAGTTTGTTCCAATATTTTGCGTTTAGTTTCCAGTTTCGTTGTTTTCGCGAGAAGCAGTGCAAAGGTGGACGTGTACCGTTCAGATCTCAGGATTCCTCCAATGAATCAGGTTGAAACTTTCAGGATAGCCAGGAAACAGAAATGAAAATATCTCGAGACATGATAAAGATAGAGACACTGAAATTACGTTAGTTCATTGCATTTTTGCTGCTGAATCATATGAACATCATCTCATACATCATAAGAGAACTTGATTTTAGGCCATTTTTTACCATAACCAAGAAAAATTTCGTAAATCCAAAAACAAATTTCGCGCGCATTTGCCAAATCCTATCGGCCTATCGCCTCTCGTGACTATAAATCCTATCGCCTCTCGTATTTACAACGAATCCTATCGCCGCTCGTACGACTGGAATCCTATCGCCTCTCAGTCAAAAAATCCTATCGCGACCGATCGGAAAACGATAGGATTACCCTCGTAAAACGATAAAACACGATAGGATTTTGCGATCGGATTTTGCAAATCCTATCGGATTAAAATCCGGCCCAAAACAGTCGTGCGCGCGCGCGGAGCTTCACTTTAGTTAAATTTAAATTTCTTCACTTTTGTGGATGGAAGCGGTTGTGCGCACATGGTTGCTTCATCGAATAGTACGTGCGCACTTTCTAGGAAAAGTCTGCGCGCACTTTTCAGAATAGTGCGCGCACTTCCTCAGAACAGTGCGCACGACTTTCTCAGAATAGTGCGCACGCACTTTCTCAGAATAGTGCGCACGCACTTTCTTAGAATAGTGCGCACGCACTTTCTGAATAGTGCGCACGCACTTTCTCAGATTAGTGCGCACGCACTTTCTCAGATTAGTGCGCACGCACTTTCTTAGAATAGTGCGCACGCACTTTCTTAGAATAGTGCGCACGCACTTTCTCAGAATAGAGCGCACGCACTTTCCCAGAATAGTGCGAGCGCACTTTCTCAGAATAGTGCGCACCCACTTTCTCAGAACAGTGCGCACGCACTTTCTCAGAACAGTGCGCACGCACTTTCTCAGAACAGTGCGCACGCACTTTCTCAGAATAGTGCGCACGCACTTTCTCAATAGTGCACACGCACTTTCTCAGAATAGTGCACACGCACTTTCTCAGAATAGTGCACACGCACTTTCTCAGAATAGTGCACACGCACTTTCTCAGAATAGTGCGCGCGTACATTTTCAGAATAGTGCTCGCATATATTTTCAAGAAAAATTGTACGGGCGCATTTCAGAGCACATTTTTTTAACGGCTTGAAATTAGTCACCACTCAAATCCAAAACCGAGACCATAAACAAAGTTCAACAATTCATAATTCCAGCAAAAAGAAAATTGTTGTTTAATATTGAAAGAAGTGTGAAGTCTTTAAAATAGCTAGTTTATTCAAAACAGGTAATATATCTATCTATATTATATTGGCATTATCAGTATCACATTAACCAATGGGAACATAATGTTGTTTAAACACCTTTTTATATAGTTGATATATAAAATTGAAAAAATCAGCTTAATTTGGGTGCACGAGTTACCATTTCCAAATAAGTGTCACGTGACATCATCGGATGACGTCACGCGACCATGCGTGACGCCACTCAACCGAACATTTGAAGTGACGCCAAATAAATATAATAATCGTTAATCCTTTTAGGAGGATAGAAAATAATATTAGAAAATGGAAAGGTCAATTTTAAGCGTGCCCAAAAACAAAAACCGCAAAAAACAGTAGTTTTCAGCAGCGTTTTTGGGGCAGAAATTAAAAATTCTCTCAAATCAACGATTAAAAAGGCAATTGGTCCTCTAAGAACGCCTTTACAGCACAAATGTACGAACGATGCTCAAGTTATTATATATACTTATTTTCAATAGCCACGAAGGAGCTTCCAGCATCGTTCCTGACGCTACAGCGCACCAATGCACCATACACACGCACGTCACCACATTATGACGTCACCACTTCGTCACCACATGTTCTACCGGTGTGACCAGTAGTGCTTGTGAGTGATGGAAGCCCCAGGGTTTCTCTGCTGCTCCACACCTCGTTGCTGTTGTTGCTGCATCCCAGTCTGTTGCTGGATCAGGGCTGCGGCTTGACCCTGACCCTAAAGGGGGAAATGTTAGGGAAATATAGAGGAAACTTTAATGGGAACTTTTAGAAAAGTTGGAAATCGTCGTGCCATCGACCAATCAGCGCGTGAGTTTACGGTCAACTCTCACACTGATTGGTCAATGTCAAATGAATTCACCGTCCCAATTACCTGTGAGACTTGTTGCATGTGCTGGATGTAGTTGGGGAACTGCATGTAGCCCATGTTGAAGAGGTTCTTGTCCGCCCCTATCATCTTGCTGTACTCGTTGGAGCTAGTCGCAGGGATGTGAGACATGCTGGCCGCAGCCGTAGCAGCCGCCTGCGATATTGGTGCTTAATTTTTCGCCCGCAAATTGAGTAAAATTTGGGGGAAACGTGATTTTAGGAATATTCAGCTTAATTTCTCGACACCGTCATATATCAAATTGATAACGTAATATTTGAACGATCCCAAAATCCGTTAGCTGTAAAGTCCACCTACCGCTGCCTGTTTGTTAGCCGCAGCTGCTGCCGTATACACTTCCTTGTACTCCGGGGTTTCGTAGCCGCCGAACTGCGAGGCCGTGCTGGAGTCGGCCGAACTGCCGAAGGTGTTGGTAGCAGGGTAGCTCGGTCTGGGGGGAGGGAGTGTCTGTGTGATTATGGCGAAAATATGAATTAACTCATCCATTTGGATCCTTAGCTGTACGATATACACCAAGCATGAAGATTAAACAGTGTAAAACTCACGCAGTTTATTTTTATGCCTATTTTTCAGATATTACAAATTAAAATCCTTGAATCAAACATTAAACTCACACAGTGGGTTTCTGAGTCTGCGGGTAACTCAGGGCTGCAGGACTAAACGGGTGGTAGTAGTTAGCAGCTGCAGCGTACAGGTTGTTAGGGTACGGGTGTATGGGGTAGTGGTACCCCAGAACGGGACCCGCTGGGTATCCCCCGCTGATCCCAGTGGGGGCAGCCGTCGTGGAGATACCAGACGTGATGCCTGCACCTACTGAAACACAAGGAAATGTTTTAAAATGAGTACAGGTTGTTAGGGTACGGGTGTATGGGGTAGTGGTACCCCAGCACGGGACCAGCTGGGTATCCCCCGCTGATCCCAGTGGGGGCAGCCGTCGTGGAGATACCAGATGTGATGCCTGCACCTACTGAAACACAAGGAAATGTTTTAAAAGGAGTACAGGTTGTTAGGGTACGGGTGTATGGGGTAGTGGTACCCCAGCACGGGACCAGCTGGGTATCCCCCGCTGATCCCAGTGGGGGCAGCCGTCGTGGAGATACCAGATGTGATGCCTGCACCTACTGAAACACAAGGAAATGTTTTAGAAGGAGTACTAAATGCGTGGAGATACCACATGTGATGCCTGCACCTACTGAAGCACAAGGAAATGTTTTAGAAGGAGTACTAAATGCGTGGAGATGCCTCATGTGATACCTGCACCTACTGAAACACAAGGAAATGTTTGAGAATGCGTACCACATTCGATTTCTCTGTAGGAAAGTAGAACCTGTTCAAATATGTAGAGGTTAGGATTTTCACTTTTCATAGCAACGAGCAGATTAAATTCGGTAGAAAAAAGAGAAAAATAAGATACAGATTGAGATAAACAGACAGTTAGGTACCATGAGGGGGTTGATGTGAAGCAGTTGAGAGTTGTTGCTGCTGCTGTTGTTGCTGAACTTCAGTCGATGTCCTGTGCCCTGCCGTGTAGTGTGTCGGCTTCTCCGGTACGACACCCTGGGAACTGAACGTAGAGTCTGCCAGCTGTTGTTGTAACTGCGATGAAGGGGGGAGTTTCAAGGGTGGGAAAGACATGATAATAATCCTTTTTCCTCACTAGGACCGCTGGGAACTGCTTCCGATTCGCGTCGGCGGTTATCAGGGCAGCTCTTAAAGTGAAAAAAACACTCGACTGTTTAAATGATGAAGCAACTCCAGGCACCAATTGGACGACCATTGGAATTAGAAAATTGAAACGCAATGACCCATATGTGTGCAATATGAGCATGGGTCGATCGATAAAAACGCGTAAAATTCGACAGAAATTCCATAAAAATTACATTGCGCGCACTGTAAAATGCGCGTCTTTATCGATCTCTCCATGGGTCGATGACAAGCCAGAACCTGTCTATGGGAGTGGTGGGTCTCGTATGAGTTGGTACTGGTGGTGTTGTAGTACCTCGCATCGTACCCGCTCGATTGACTGTGTTGCTGTGGCGGAATGTTGCTCACACTGCTTCCCTCGCCGTAGTAGAAACTGAGGGGGGCAAAGGATATCAAATATATTTACCTGGTGAACCGGTAGGGAAAGTTTCACAGAAAATGTGATCAATAACGCTGCCATCTCCCACGGGAAGGGCTGTGTTGATATCACTACAACGCGAGAATTCATATTTCCGCTATTTGTAGCCCCCACCACGTTTTCAATCCCCTTGGGGTACCTGTTGGCACTGCTCCTGAGGTTGGTGGTAGGGTAGACACCAGGAGGCAGGGATTTCTTCATCCCGAACTGCGGTACCTCCTCAGGGAGCGTTCGGTTCGTTATCAAACTGTTAGCTGCGGAAAGGGGATCGTCGTTAGGATCATTAAAAAGAAACGCTATTTAAACAAAAAACTGACGCTGACCGAAATATTGTTTAAAATGTTGGTTTCTAAAAAGTGAGTTCCCAAACACAAACCTAGATTCTTATTCTTATTATAAATCATAAAAAATGTATGAATTGGGCATGCAACTTGGGCACGCAACTTGGCACTTAGATCCCTACCACCCCATCATTTCTCACCGTTTCTGATGTTATCCATGTTGGGAGGAGGCAGGTTAGGAGGAGGAGCAGCTTGTTGGGACAGCGAACTGGACTGCTGCCCAAGCGAGCTCTGCGTCATGTTGTGCAGACTGGAGCTACTTTGCGTCGTGGACGTTGGCGCACCCGGACCCGCGGACACTGAGTGCGCGGCGGAATGCGCGGCGGACGCTGCTGACTGGTGCGACGCGGCGTTCTGGACGGAATGCGGCGTGTGCTGGGCAGAGAGCGGCGTCTGGTGGGCCCCGGAGTGGGCGGGGGACTGGTGCGCCACGGGCTGGTGCGTGGAGGACTGATGAGACATCGAGTGGACGGAGGACGGGTGAGACGATTGGTGGGACACCGCCGAGGGTTGGAGTGAGGAAGCTGGGTGAGTAGCGGACTGGTGAGATGCCGACTGGTGAGTAACCGATTGGTGAGTAGCTGACTGGTGAGACGTCGACTGAAGAGACGCCGTCTGGTGCAGTGTCGGCTGTTGAGGGGAGGCCTGGTGTAGCGAGTGGGAGACAGACTGCAGGGAGTGGGGTACCGAGTGGATGGCGGGGTGAGGGGACTGGAAGGCAGACTGCTGAGGGGAGAGCTGCACGCTAGTTGGTACGTTCTGCAAGAGCTGCTGTCGGTCTGCTTCAGAGATCGGCTGGATCCCTGGCACCAGACTGGCGGGCTCAGACTCTACGGCACTGTGTGGAGTGGTGGAGGTGGCCGCGTCCATCTTGTTAGCCGGGGTTTTCTCTCCTGGCAAACTGGCGTCTTCCTGGGGTATAAGCTGTTAGCCGGGTTTTCTCTCCTGGCAAACTGGCGTCTTCCTGGGGTGCGATGGATTCAAACAAAGCAGTACATCTAGATCGACCTTAAATTAAACGAGATTGAAGTGAATTAAGATTCATGTATCACTTTTCAACATCATCTGAAATTCCGGAACTCATTATCTTGAGCTCAGAAAAGTATCCTGCAACCTACCTCAGAAGTGTCCAGCAATCTACCTCAGAAGTGTCCTGCAACCTACCTCAGAAGTGTCCTGCAACCTACCTCAGAAGTGTCCATGAATCCGATGCTCCCGAACTGGACATCCAGGGACTCCACAGCACTACCTGGCATCTCCACAGGCTCAGTGGGTATGGTCCGCTGGGCCCTCTTGGACCTGTTAAAATGTTGAAATCAGAAAAGTTAATGTGCGCTCATGCACATGAAATTTCAATCAATTATTGTGTGAAAGGGTAGAGACAATTTAGGTATAATTCTTATTATTACAGGAGTTGTTCGAACGAACTGCAGTTTTGGGTGCGCGGCGTATACTTATAGACATGTTATCTATCTGCCTTTACGCCGCGCAAACAAAACTGAAGATTGAAGTGTCGCCGTTACCTCCGTCCGCTGTGCGTGGAGGAGGTAGAGGAGGTGGGCGGGGAGGAGGGACCGTTCTCCTCCGGGATGGAGGAGGGTGTGGCGGTCTCTGGCGTGCTCTTCTCGTGCATCTGGAAGGTTGTTATGTATACGTATATTTTAAAAAATACGTTGAAAGTAAAATACGTATTTCGTGGCAAGAACTGCCGTATTTTTTCTCATTGATTTCAAAATTTTTCCTTGAAGTGTTCGGAATTTAATGAAAAGACGATCAAAAATTTATACTAAAATTTCAAAAGTCAAATGGCTCGAAAGCTGAAATTATCGTTCTTCCAGAATGAAAAACATGACATGGATCAATGATAGGGGCATGAATGAGAACCTTTTGCAATACGTATAGAACCAATTTGATTGCTGACAAAAACACGACATTATGATATGTAAAAGTAAAAAAGTAAGCTTGAAGATCCACTGCATATTGCACAAGTGGTATTGAAACGTGTGGTTATTCCCAGAAAGGTCAAGAAGAACGATACAAAATTGACTTGGCAAGCGAAAGGAAAGAATTTACGTTGTTTCGATTGTCCAATCACTTGTATAAGGGCAAAAGGATGCTGAACACATAAGAAGTCGCACATTGAAAGTATTCAAATTTTAAAAGATGGCGTTCCTCGACAAGATCATATGATTCCCAGCCCGGTGGATAATGCGAACTTCTATAAGGAAACCAGAAACATTCAAATGTTCACTGGGAACTAACGAACAAACAAAACAAAACAAACAAACAAACAAACAAACAAACAAACAAACAAACAAACAAACAAACAAACAAACAAACAAACAAACAAAACAAACAAACAAACAAACAAACAAACAAACAAGATACAAACCTGGAAGAGTTGTTCCACTGATATTTTCCTGGCAGATGTCATGGAGTTTGAGTTACTGTTCAGTGCTTCCTGGATCTTCAGCAGGCTGCTGGATCCGGGTGCTTGCTCGTGCCTTGAGTTGTAGTCCGAACTCACGCCTAGAAATTAAGGGGTAAATTAAGGGGTAAATTAGAGGGTAAATTAGGGGGTAAATTAGGGGGGTCCGGGGTTAATAGGGGGTGAATTAGGGGGTACTTTAAGGGTAAATTAGGGGGTAAATTCATGCTTAAAAGAAGGGTAAATGAGGGAACATTGTCTTTATTTCGAGTTCATCAAAATGACCCTCAATTTGCAAATGAAAACTGAAATTCTAAGCTACACCTATTCATTTTCAACAAGAGCAGGGATAAGAGAAATAAAGATTGACGTGACTTCCGGAAACACTTACTCGAAGGCGTCTGCGAGAAACCGAACCCGAAACTCGAGGAGGACGTCGACTGAGCAAACTCTGCGGGTGTCAGTATGGACGACAGGGAGTTGGAGAAGGCCTGCGTGTACGCCGGACGCTTGTGGGACGCCACATCGAACTGGGATCCAGGGGGCTGGTTGGAGGGGGTGGTGGTGTCGTATTGCCCTGTGTTCGGGGGCTCCTCCGAGGCGTTCTGCCATTGGGACACTTCTGATATGGCTTCTGTTGGTGGTTCTTCCTGGAGGGGTTTCTGATGGTTATATGATTCCAGCTAGGGCACCAAATCCTGGGAGTTTCTGATGGTTATATATCAAGCTCGAATTTGATGGTATAATTATAACCCTGGTGTCTCTACTTTTAGAAGCGCGGCGTATTACGCCGCACCTGGGTATTCTTCTGCGGCGCGTGAAAGCGCGCAAATGTACTTTTAATGCAAAATATAGCATTAGTAAAGCACATTAGCACGCTATCACGCGCCGCAAGCGCGGCCTCTAAATTCTCAAGAAGTGTTGTTAAGTTTAAAACAACAAAAATCCCTCGTACCTGTTCCGTGGGCCACGAGTTGTCGGCCGAGGAAGGGACAGGCGGCTGTGTGGACGACGAGGTGGACGCCTCGTGTTTGTCTGACTCACCAGTACCCCACGTTGCGGACGAGGGGTCTTCCGACGCTCCCCATCCGGAAAGGATACGAGTTATGGTGTGAAATGATACGATTTATGGTGTGAAATGAAACGAGTTATGAAATGTATCGATTCCATATGAGGCATGGATTGTATGGTTTGAAATGATAAAATTTATTGACTGGGCCGGATTGGGTGGGTTAAGGAATCAATGAAATGTAAGAAACCGAGACAACAGGTGGCCGAGTTGGCTGAACGTTTAACAGCAAACAGGGACTTTATTTGCGCATCTGAAAAGCATGTATCAACATGATCTAGCCATTGTCGGGAGGGGTTCCTTCTGCAGAAGGATGTGCAAGTTAGCACCATTTATGGATACATTGCACAACGCTGTAGTTTTTGCGCAGGAGTAATTAGAACAAAATCAGATCCCGATTCAAGACTTCATTATATTTGCAAGAACGCAAATGTTTTTATTGATGATCCGTCATATTAATAGTCATCAAACAATTCCACGTTTAACGATCTACAGATTTCGAGATTATGAATAAAATATTTTGACAGTTACACGCTCTCTATCTTGTTAACTGAAGTCAGAAAATGTATGTGATATAACGTGCGGAATGGAAGTAACATTGGCAGCTGAGATGACGTCATTATCATAGCTTAAAGTGGCAAGTTGATGAGGTCGAACTGTCTAATCTCAGCTCACGAGGGGCTTAGTGCTGGTTTAACATGGTACGGAAGGAAAAGTGATGAAATTTTACAAATGTTGGATTCTTATCAAAGCAAGGGAATACACTAAACTTCTAGTTCTAACTTAGAATATGAAATGTAATAAATGTAATATAAAATGTAATAAATGTAATGTATGAATACTGATTATGATAATCAGAAAGTCTTCTAAATGCTGATTTATCATCATACAGCTTATCATTACAACTGATCTTGAGTCCTATGTGTGTAGCTTAGAATGAATGCAGCATCTTGAATCGCCAGCATTCATTGAATGTTGGCGGTTCAAAATGGCAATCCAACCAATCCAATCGATGGTAATGATTGCTTGTGAGCTGAATGTATGAAAGGTCTAAACTCGTAAATGAATGTACAAATTTCTGTACAGTAAATATCCTTGATTATACCTGAGCTACTTCTCCAAGTATATTTTTTCTTAAAAACAAAGACACATGTGTCGGCCACATCACTGCAACTTTTACTGTGTTTTGAAGATAGAAAATATAAAGGAGTATTGGCATTCGTCTATCACTTGTACACGATTTTCATGGGCTTCATATAATTCACCACTTGATAAGTACTTAATAAATCCAGTGAGTATATAGCTGCATCGTACGTGTTAGAGATTATCGGCCAAAAATATCAGTTTTAAAATGCGGGAAAATATTCGAACATGAGTCACATTAGATCACTTAGAATCCTCCAGAAAATTCCAGAGTTATAAATCTCATGCAATTCAGAGAAAAACTACACCCTACAAAGCGAACTGAACAAAATCATTACACTGACTGAATTTGCGGAAAATACATTTAGAGAGCTCGTAAAATCATCGAAATGAAGCTCTTCCCAATCAGAGTAAAACTAACCGGACGTGTCCTCTGAATTCCATCCTGCAGTTTTGTCCTCACTTTCTGTGTTCCATCCCGACCCGGCTAGGTCTTCCGTCCATTCGGCAGAGTAGTTGGTGCACTCCTCAGACTCCGCGTTACCATTTGAAGAACCCCATCTGCAAATGACATATCTGTAACTTAGGGACAAAGTCAAAAACGTTTACGATACAATAAAGTTTAAAATCAGGAACCTTCTGTGTATCTTCGGTGAGTCAGTTTGAATGCTAAAATCCCAAGTATGGCGAAAGCAAGAAATGATAATCTAACAAAAAATGATTTGAAATAAAGCTTACTCGTGTGAGTCGTACTCGCTCGGCCTCTTGGCTCCTCTGTAATTGTGTCGATATGAGCCGTTGCTTCGGCCACCTCGGCCCCCTGATCTGAAGTTTTCTGAGCGCCTGGAGTCTGATTCGAAGCGAGGTTTGCTGCCGTCTTCTCTTTGTCTGTTGCTGAGATTGAATTGTGATTAAGTGGCGAGGAAAAACAGAAATCTCCTGGACTCAATAAATGCAAAATCCTAGAAGCCTTACCAATTTCATCGTCATGAACATACCCTACATACCTGTCCATCCTGGGAGGAAGCTGTCGTTTCCCTCCCCTGCCCCTGCTAGTCGTCGCGCCACCTCTGCCACTCACGCCTCGCGCGGCACTGCCGCCGCGCGGCGTGGAACTAGCTCCACGTGCACTGCTACCGCCGCGCACTGCACTGCTCCGACTTCGGTCTGCTGTGTCGCGTGATTCCTCTGATTTGGTGCTTCGACCTGAAGTCCGGCAATAGTCGGTGGAAAACTATAATTTGGAAGATGTGGGAAGAAATGAGTGACTTGAATGTACGTCAAGTTCAATCTTATTGACATTTTTATTGACGTTTCGAGAAGTGTTTAAGCTTCAAGCTGACCTCTCTCTGATTTTGAAGACGATCGTTTGGTTTTTGCTGCTTCGACTGGTTCTGCGGGAGGTGCTGGCTTCTTTTCGGGTCTTACTTTTTTCTGTTTCGTTTCCCACTCCTCAGAATTGCCTGAAAAATATGTATTATATTTATACATTCGATTGACTCTAAATTTGAGTGAACTTTTGCCGGAAAAACAACAACGATTTAAACTTCAACCCCTCGAACAATTTGTCCAAGAGGAAAAATGTATTGAAAACTTCACTGAATTTGAACAGATGAGCGCGGCTTGTTTGATCGCCTCAAGTATCTTAATTGTCCTTGAGGAGTCAGACAGTAAACGATTATGACATTGCATATTGCGGCCTCAACAGATGCATGCGAAATTAAAGATAGGGATGACGTTGTTCGGAATCAAAAGTTGGAGGAAAAGTTGTTCTTACAGCCCTATTTTCGGGACATCGCGTTAAATTCATTGAAACGGGCATATTTTAGATTTATTTCCAATGATTGGATAGCCAGCTCATTTTCTGGACAGTCAAAACAACAACAAGTGACTGTTTTCTAAAAATAAAATCTAATCACGCGATCAATTTACGCGCGCGATAGAATTTAACCGCGCGAAGGTAAGTTTGCTTTGTATAACTTTTACGCATTTTTGCTGACACTGATGTACTCTAATGGCTGCGCGCGCGGGAAAAAGTCAGTTATTGATTCGTAATAATTTGAGTAAAGCTACCATAACGCATAGTACAAACAGTAAGTGGTTTCAATGCGATAAACCCAAATAAAAGATGACTTTCATCAAAACATCCCAGCTGAAATGGAGCTTATAAACCAGATCAAATAACGAACCAAAACCGGTGATTTAACCAAGAAACAAGTTGTGAGTCATTCAAACCCCACCCTATGATGTAATGCATGGGTCAAAATTTATTGATAGAGGGGTAAAGAAGAAATAAAAATCCTTCCTCAGATGATTCCAAGGAAACGAAAGCGCTTCCGGAATGAAATCAAATTTCGTCTAATTTTCATTTTGTTTTTCGGAATATGTATCGTATTACATATCAAATTGGTACAAAAAATGTCAACAAACGGCAGACTGGTGCAAGTACAATATTTGGGCAACGAAATTTTCACGATTTTCGTGAGGAGAAAAGTAGTAGAACGTTTCAACAACAGAGTCAATGAGACGTTTATTTCGATACTTATGTCAAATCAGTTTCAGGAATCAGGAGTTAAGTTCCTTTTTAATTTTTATTGCTTTCAAATCTTTTCTTCCAAGTGATAGCTCGAATCAAATCTAGAAACTGCACGTTTACAAACATACACATGAAGTCCCAGAAAAGGACTTAGTTTGTAGTATCTCTAAATATAGATACATTCATCATTTTAATAGATACATTCATCATTTTAAAAAAGAACTCATTTTCAAGCAAATATGAAACTCAGGGTGGAGATGATTTATTGGGTAAGAATTTGTGTCCACGTAATATTGTGGAATTATATTATTTAATTAGGAATGGGCACATGCTAATGCTGGTCATATTTGATTGGGTACCATTTCTGAGCGATGAGCCGTTTGAGCCCCAGGGTTCGTACGATTGCACGTAAGTAACTGTTTGAGTCGTTTTGACGTATCGCTTACAGTGCAATATGTAACACAACGTAAAATCTATTATTTAATCAGTTCTTCAAGAGGAGATCAGAATTTAACAGGAAGCATTCGTAAAACAAAGAACTCTTAAACCTCACCCCACTCCAGTGTTATTCAGGGGTTAGAATATGCGGGAGGACAGAAGGGGTGAAGGGGCCAAAAGCATTTCAAGTCTGAAGGACTGGAAATGCCCCCACGGTCTAACATCAGATCTTGGACATAAATTTGGGGTTGTATAATTTCAAACGCAATTTATCGCCTTTCGAGCAATTTATCAACGAAAAGGATTTTATCAGTCTCGCATGCTTTTTACACATATTTTTGAGCCTAGCCCCCTCCCTCAGATTAGCAGGGGCCTTCTAACAACTGCGGGGGTACATAAAGCATAAAATTACAACTGTTCAAATTCTGAAATAGGTGAATTTAGTGATTTGGAAGGAGCACCTTAAAGAGTTATAGGTAACAGACTTTATAGCTAAACGTCTACAATCTCCCACCAATGTTACAGATGATTGGGACTGCCGATCAATATCATCACATGTTTTAAAATGGCGAGTCGCTTATTTTTTGAAAACCAACCCGAAGGCATCGAGAATTTAAGCAAAATAGTCCTAAAATCGCATTTACCCCCAAATATTACTCAATTTGCGGACGAAAAATTAGGCACCAAACGATCTCCCTGCTTGAGTGATGCCAGGATAAACTATCGCTCTGCTCGAGTGATGCCAGGATAAACCAGCAAGTGAGGTACATTCCCAGATATCTTTTTAAAAGTGTTATTAGTGAATTAATTACCTTCAAGGGTGTTGTTTATAGCTGACTTCATATAAGTGTTATCAGTGAATTAATTACCTTCAACGGTGTTGTTGATAGCTGAATTCATATTAGTGTTATTAGTGAATTAACCCCAAATTGCCTTCAAGGATGTTGGTGATTGCTGACTCCATATCCATGTTAGCCCCAGCTAACTCCATCGCACATTCGTCGTATGAATGTTTCGTGATTTCAACCTGGAATACGTGTATTCAAAATCAGCAGGGAGAGGGGGGCTTCAAATGATTATTACACGTACTCAGTTCTTTGAACTGTAATCCAAATTTATTGAAAAATGTAGGCTGAAAGTTTATTACAATTTTCTGTCAAAAAGTTTCTTTTAATGATCAATAATCAATTTAATGACGAGAGTAAACTAATAAAGTTTCCTTTTTTTCCGAAAATTAGACTAGGTTCCAAATCCTAGGCTCAGTTTCTTATTAAAAATTTCTTATTGAATAAAACAGTTTCTTAGTTTTATTCAACAAGGGAAACACAAGTTACTAACTTGTGTTTCCCTCAGCACAAGTTAGCCTATCACACAAGTTAGCCTATCACACAGATTGTTGACAAGGCTACATTGCATTATTTGTGTGAAGATGGATTGATCAAATGAGAGTTGGATAAAGATGTGCACAATTTTGCTGTTTACTTTTGATAGAATTTCCATTGAAAGTGAACACAGCTTTATCAATTTATCATATATGATGGAATATGGATCCATCTGCACAATTAAGGGGGAGGATATAGAAGGGACTTTTTGGGCTAAGAACATTGAACTGGTCATTGATCTTATGAACGACTGAGACCAGAAAGGAACTCACCATTTGTTTGATGATGTTGTCCTCAAGGGTATCTATCCTCTCAATGTGAGATAACTGAGCCAACCTTTTCTGTTCCTCAGTAGGTACTGCTACCTGTAATGGATGACATTTTGCAAAATAATAATTGCGACAATATTCAAATTAACTTGGAAGATATTTTAACTTTAGTGAAAACTTTTTACATATAAGCTGTGAAAAATTTGATGATGAACAAAAATATAAAATAACAATATCAGTTGGTAATATAGACCCCTCCTACTCAGACCATCACTCAGCAGTGTTCAAGGAGCTTTCCAGGTTTGTATCACATGACATCTTCTGTCAGTGGTCACAAGAGGTACTGCTTTGTATCATTATACAGCTTCTTCCCATTGCTGTACTCCTTTGCTCTGCAATGTTCCTAAGACCAGATGGAAAGGAATCAGACACACATTTTGAGCTCTGGGCTATAGGGACTATCTGGAGCAATAGGGACTTTTATCTCGAAAGTTTTACTTCTATTCCAAAAGCTGTAACAGCCAACGACTCAACAACAGGAATTGAAGGATCCAAGTAATCAAGCCAGTGACAGTTAAGGAAGTGTTTTCCATTCTGATTAAAAATAAATTTCTTTTCCTAAAAATTTCTTTTCCTTGATTTGCCTGAGACTTCGCTGCAATGGGTAGCTCCTCATTTACCCCTCCCACACAGCTTCCTGTATGCTTGGCTGAGTGAACCATCAGGCTGGAGTCTCCAGATAAATCTTTCACCCTTAGCTCAGTGGCACTGGCCAGGATTCCAACTCAGGATCTTTCCATCCTGTGCCCAAATCGATACCACTACACCAATGACCCAAATACATCTGTTCCAAATACATCTGTGTTGGCTCTGCAGAATGTGGTCAAGCATTATCCATTTGCCATGGCCATCTTGACCATCTTAAGGTGGCAAAATTGGTTTTATGTCATTAATTGCTCCACTATGTAGTCAGCTGTAGCTAAGGTGTTTTGCAACCAAATTTTCCACCTTTCTAGTCAATTCTGGCACCCTGACTGCTGGAGGTCATCCTGAAATTACAATAACTTACCTTGACACTCATGCTGACACTTGACTTCATGTCCATGATGTTGATATCACAACCCTGTACCATGGGCTGCTAGGGAAAATATTGAGTAAATGAGTAATATGAAACTATAGTGCTATTATCAAATCTGTATAGTAATGAAACAATGTAATTTAATGAAACAATGTAATTTATATTTTACAGCAGACTTGACCATGCATTGGCATGAATTTATTAAAACCAATAGAATGATTTATTTTTAAAACTATTACTAAGACTACTACAGTACAAGAACTAATGAATCTTTTTACATTCAGTTAATTTTGATGCATGTATAGTACATTGGTTGATGGAATGGAATTGATCAATTGATCAACTCCATTTGATTGACTGATTTGTTTTACACAGAAAGTATTTGAGCTAGGAGAGAAACAACTATACTATTGCTTCATGTAATTTATGTAATTTGGGACCAGTTAAACACATCAGTTGGTCCAATGGAGTTGATCAATTGACCAAGTCCATTCAATCAACTGATGTAATATACATGTGCCTAATTAATAAATCTATTTAGTTTTACACAAAGTATAACCTGCTCCTTATTGTGAGCCAAAAAGAACACAATATAAATTGCTACACTTACTTGGCCATCAAAATCCTAACATAAATTGATGAAATGTAATCGAAAGTTTTAAAAGTTTGATAACAATTGTTAATGCATTCACTTAGGATTATACTATCTACTGCCCTCACTCTGATGTGAAATTTATTATGGAATACTCCTTATTCTAATGAAATTTTATATTTTTCCTTGTCTCTGTAAATTTGTTGACCTTGCCGCAGTACCACATTGCAAGGTACGGATTTTGCACATGTGTGTTAATAAGAGAGTGCTTTTTCCTACATTGTTGGATGCAGCATTTGAATATTTTATGTCTTTTTTAATTATTCGACAATAAAATAAAATAAAATAATTGTTTTGATGAAATACATCAACACTCTTGTCCACAAAATATCTAATAATAATAATGTTTGAAGTGATTGATCATTTCAGTGAAACACAAAAATTCTCAAATATGAAATCGAACCCATACACTTTGCACCGCTATTCAACTGTCAGTTTCGAGATAAAATATCTCTTCTTCAGGAACTCCACAAAGTGTGACACAACATTCTGAGGTTATGATGGTATGACCATAATAATAATATAATGGTTTTACAATCTTGTAACACAAATGGGTCTGCAAATATTGAAACTAACAAACTTCATCATTCAATTCCACACCTTATAACCAAGGTGTCCAAATAAGAAAAGTTCAGTGACTAGTTACTTCATTCATAAAGTGATACACCTTCACAAGGTGCTCAAAATCAAAATTCAGAATTTTGATAAAAGTTACATAAAAACATAAAAACATACGGTCAAAATTCAATTAAAAACAATTGAAATGGTGTTTTATTAAACAGTATGCTGGATCTTCCAGTCTATGTCATCTTCACATTAACACTGAAAAATAAATACAGTAACAATAAAGCAATAACAAAATAAAATAAAATAAAATAAAGTATTTTGATTAACACATCAACAATGTTTTCATAAATCAACTGCCTTCAAACTTCCACTATTAACTGGATCTTCCAGCCTCTAATGAGATAATTAAAAATTAAAATATACCTAGGTAACAAAACCTGCAATAATGAAAAGGAATGATAACCAGAGCATTAATTATCAACTTAAAAATATGCTGATTAAAAACATGAAATTTGAATGCTTCTAATAATTTAAATAAATTTTAAAAAATACGGTGAATATAATAAGTTAGATTTAATTACATTAAAGTAATTAGTCAGCTGAGTCTGATTACAAAATAGCTTCCCATACATAGAGATAGATCATAAAAATGGCAACATAATGAAGTTGAAAAAGAATGAAAAAATATTAATACCGTAAGTTGAAGAACCTCTTCTTAGATAGGATTGGTCTTGTCTTTAAGATAATCTACTTGCTGTTGTCTATTCTCTAGAAGTAATTCACAGTTTCTATCTTGGAGAGTACAACCTCTGAAATGTTCCAGTAGTAGTAGATACTATTAAGCCCACATTTTATACAATCATTTT
This sequence comes from Beroe forskalii, assembly GCA_011033025.1. Classification (NCBI taxonomy): domain Eukaryota; kingdom Metazoa; phylum Ctenophora; class Nuda; order Beroida; family Beroidae; genus Beroe; species Beroe forskalii. The sequence continues at coordinate 214,895 of WFMF01000141.1, forward strand.
TAAAAGACTCTAATCTACATTTAAATTCATCTACTGAACAAGATTCTTTCACTGAAATTGGCAGTTTATTCCATAATTCTCAACACGTTCAGTAATAAACCCTCTATGCAGCCTCTGAATACTTTTTAGGAATACTGTTCTTAATCTTAAGACTTGAGATCAGATTATGCCTATTTTACTGAAATTGAAGATATGATTCAACCCATTAATATTCTTAAAAGCTTTAAAAGTTTCAATAAGGTCACCACGGTAACGTCTTTCAGCCAATGTTGTGAGCTGCAGGCATCTCAATCTCTCAGAGTATGGAAGTTGGCCCATCCCATCAATCATACAAGTAAAGCGCCTTTGGACACTTTCTAAACTAAGAATTAGAGACCAATTCCCATGCTCTGGAGATGGATTCCACAGCTGAACTCCATATTCTAAGTGTGGCCTTATCAAAGCTTTATATACTCTTAACATAACCGACTTTTCTCTTAAGGTATAGTTTCTCAGTATCCAACAAATCATTTGGTTTGACTTTGCTACACATTGCTTAATCTGGTCATTCCAAAGAAGAGTATCTGAGATGATAATACCCAGATCTTTTCTTGCACAGATTCTTCCAAAATATTATTATTAAGCTTATAATCATTCATTGGGTTTCTGTTATGTTTGATGTGTACTACTTTACATTTACTTTCATTAAACTTAAGCAACCAACTTTTTTCCCATTTCTCCAACATAATTTAGTACGGTTGATAAATTAATGGAGAATAACCATCAATGGAGAATGACCATCAATGGAGTAATGGAGGCAATGGTCCTAATTAAATCTGTTCTAGAGGTCAGTGGATAATGTGATGAGCTGACATTAACAAATGCTTGGAAAATTTGTGATAAAATCATTGTTTTATTGAGGAATGGGGGTTACCCCTCAAATTTTGGAAAGCAGCAAATTGCTATGAAATGGCCAGGATGGCTGGGGCATGTACCAACATTTTTACTGTTGTCTTGACTCCATACGTCCAGCATTGCCCAAGTGAGGCATCGCAGAAGAAAAAATGGCATTCAATAATCAAAATTTTATCTGATGGAGATAAAGCTAAGCTTCATTTTGCAGTCAATTTCTATCAACATGCAAGCTGATTGCCCTAACCAGCGCCCTGGTTTCGCGCACGGTTAGGGGAAGCAAGCTGATCGATAGACAAAACTTTTTAAGCCCGCAAAAATGTGTGTACGCGCCGCGTTGCTAAAAACGTATAACCCTGTTTGCGTTGCGCGGCGCATTTCCCCAGGGAAGCGCGCGGCGCGTACACACACCTATGCGGGCTTAAGAAAAAGTTTTTGTACGCGCCGCGCTGCGCTTTCTAAGCCCGCATAAGTATGTAGATGTGTACGTGCCGCGCGCTTCCTTGATAAGAAGCGCGCCGCGCAAATGCAAAGGTGGTTTCATCGTTCTGCGTCGATAAAATGGATTGATCAAATGAAAAACGCGCACAATACACTTTTATGAAGACATTCGCGCAAAAAAGCAAGCGCGCGCGATTGTGTGCCATTTTCATTTGATCAGTTCATTCGATCGACGTGTAACGATGCAGGTGCCTAAGCTTCTTAAGCCCGCTTGATAAACACATATATTGTATATCCTTGTTTGCGTTGCGTAGGGAAGTGCGCGGCGCGGCGTGGCCTGGCGCTTCCTCACACCTTTGCGGGCTTAGGAATAAAAACATATTTCCTGAGATGTTGCTAAACACGTATATTATATCCCTGTTGTCAGGCGTTGCCTGACCCCCTCGCGCGCGCGAAGCGCGCGCGCCACGACTCGCAATAAATAAATAAAATTTAAAATTTGAAATAATGGGTCTGACGACGTAAGACAATATCCGGATATCCCTGTGCATGTGTGCGTTGCGCGGTGCGCGTACGCACACCTATAGCTATGCGGGCTTAGTGCTTAGGAACCTAAGATGTTACCCATTTTCAAACTTCAGTATTGCAATAGATATAGCTCTAACAGTTAACTGCTCCGACTGAATGACCAGACGAGAAGATATATTCTGCAATATTTGTGTGGTAAAACAAATATCAAGTCAATGCAATTCAAAAAGTATGACATGCACTGTATCTTTGTATGCTTGTATACTTATCTGAATGTTTTACTTATCTGTATTATTTATTTGCCCCAATTGTCCCCAATGTCTCAAAACTCAGAAGATAATGCAGGACAGGTACAATTGAGACAGTAACACTCCCCCTTTAATGTGCTGAACTGTGAACTGTGTGGCTGGTTAGGTTTGAGATATTAGTTATTGATTGGAAAGCTTGTTATGTTGTTTTTATTGGTCCAATAGTGTGATTCTTTAAGTTATTACTCAACTGCTTAAATTATTGTTTTTATTGTTTTATTATTTGATAATTCATAATTGACAGAAGTTACTTTCCATCTCACTGTGTATGTATATTTTGGTTTTTGATGTTTTATTTATTTTCATGGTCATCACAGGGTCTGTATGAAGTTTCCTTGCCTTCTATCCAGTTTTAATTGTTATTTCATTGCTATCTCATAAAACTATCAACAGTTCTAGATTAATTCTGTCATAAAAAGCTCTTGCAATTTAAACACCCCGAAAGCTGAGGTAGGTATTGGACTGAAGATGCCTGCACACCACTCATCTTGGTGTGACTCACTTGGATCCTACTGCTCTCCCTAACGGGATCATGTTGGTGTTCAAGTACAGAGTTGGGGAAAAGTCTTGCAGATTGATGTCTTGAAGAAAGATTTCTATCTAACAAATATAATTCTGTTAATTGAATTAAAAATAAATCTTCCTTCAAGACATCAATCTGCAAGACTTTTCTCCAACTCTGTACTTGAACACCAACATGATCCCTTAAGCTAATGCAATGTTGAGAGCAGCAGGATCTAAATGAGTCACAGCAAGATGAATGGTGTGCAGGTATCTTCAGTCCAATACCTACCTCAGCTTTCAGGGTGTTTAAATTGCGAGAGCTTTTTATGAGGTAGGAAAATTGACTAAATGGACACCTGGGTTAAAAGGTGTGTTTTAGTGGAAGCATATGTTTTGATATAATGAAAGGAAGCATATTTGAATTAAAAAGAAATCTTTCTTCAAGTCATCAATCTGCAAGACTTTTCTCCAGCTCAGTACTTGAACACCAACATGATCCCTGGTAAAAGTGTCACAAGAGTTGTGATTTTTGAGTTAAACAATAATTTGAGTTAAACAATAATTTTTTATTTACTCCATAATATCACAATAAAAAAATACATCACATAAAAATAAATGAATAACTTTCATTTTCCATTGACTAGAGATCACCAAGCTATCTAATATTTCATAAAAGTATTAAATGACCATTAATTGTTAGAAACAATTTAAAGTATAATCCATATCATTGGCTTAAAAGGTTGATATACTTACATAGAACATTAGGGATTAAAATCTCAATATATTGCCGCCCTTTTTGTGATAACATTAATTGAATGTCTTATCATGAGGAATAGGACATTTAGGTTAGCTCAGTAAAAGATTTGGGTTATCATCTTGTCATGTATAAATGTTGTTATTCATTTGGGCCATCCTTGGCCGTTGAAAGAAAGTAAGACAAAAAAGTTTAGAAGACTTTTGTACATAATGTGCTATTCAAAAGAAACATGTCTTCTGTCTTTGTCCAATGGATCCATTGGATCCATCATGTCCAATGGACATGTCCAATGGACGTCCATTGGACATCCATTGGACATCCATTGAACATGACATCCATCGGTAAAAACGTCCAATGGTCAATGGATCAATGGATCCATTGGATCCATTTTTGATGTTCAATGGACATTTCAATGGATCCAATGGATGTTCAATGGATCCATATGTGTGGATCCAATGGACACAATCACCAAACATGGTTTTGTAGATGGACATCAGACTGGTATTTTTGTTCATTGGATCCATTTTGTCCATTGGATCCAATGGATCCATTGTGTCCATTGAACACCATTGGACATGTCCATTGGATCCATTGGATCCATTGAACATTGTGTCCATTGGATCCAATGGATCCAATGGATCCATTTTGTCCATTGGACACAATGGATCCAATGGACACCATGTACAATGGATCCAATGGATCCAATGGACATGTTCAATGGTGTTCAATGGACACAATGGATCCATTGGATCCAATGGACCCATTGAACACAATGGATCCATTGAACAAAAATACCAGACTGATGTCCATCTACCAAACCATGTTTGGTGATTGTGTCCATTGGATCCACTCAGATGGATCCATTGATTATCCATTGGATCCATTGAACATGTCCATTGAACATCAAAAATGGATCCAATGGATCCATTGGATCCATTGAACACCATTGGACGTTTTTACGGATGGACATCATGTTCAATGGATGTCCAATGGATGTCCAATGGACGTCCATTGGACACGATGGATCCAATGGATCCATTGGACAAAAATCACAACTCTTGTGACACTTTTACCTGATCCCTTTAGGTAATGCATTGTTGAGAGCAGCAGTAAGGAAGCATGATGGTTTAATACCATAAATTATTCTATTTCTCTTTCTATTTATATCTCTTACTATTCACATGGTAAGCAGAGTCAGAATTTGAACCAGGAATCTCTCAATTGAATTAGATAACTTATAAGATGCCTCAACCAACTGCATTACCTAAAATCTAGTGTGGACTCTCTAAAAATAGTGTAATTGTGTGGATATAATTTAAAGATAAGTAAATAGTGAATTGTCATATTCATTACCCTAATTTGTACCTTATCCTGATTTAAAAGCTTCTCTTATCATTTGGCAAAGTTAGATATAACTCTAACTCTGACTGACTGACCAGATGAGCATATATATAATATTTTGCAATTGTGCTGTAAAATTAATATCAATTCATTTCAATTAAAAAAATATGACATGCATTGTATCTTTGTATGTTTTGATATGGGAAGAAAGGATATTTTTAGAATGAGAGCTGTGAAAAATTGATTATATTATTATTATTATTAATACTTATCTGAATGTTTTACTTATCTGTATTTTTGAGGATGGGTTATAGGAAGAATGTCATCTTTGGCCTGTTATGTATTGGTGTTGCTATCTTCACAAGGATCATATCTCGAAAATATTTCAAAAACCCTCCTTCAAATGACATTGACATGCCACAAAGTTGTGAATTTGCTAATGGTAAGTTGGAAAAGTTTGGTAATTGCAAATTACCCTTCAGAAGCAAATATAGCTATATAGAATCAGATGCAAATGTAGCTACTTTCAAAGCACAATAACACAGATAAACTTATTATTTGATTTTCAACAACAATAGAAATAATTTCAGATATCAAAGACATTTGTGTATAATAGTAAAACAAAGATTAGTAAAACAAACCCAGCAATCTGCTCATATTTCAGGACATGTCTTTAAGTTCATGGGACATCCACTTTAGTACCTCACTCCATGCATTCAACCACATCTCAAATAGGTAAAAAAATATGATAATACAGCTGAATACTTGTTATCTTAGCATCTCAAAGATAAATTTCATGAATTTACAAATTCTGCAAAATTCCAATGTACTATCATTACTTATTGGAAAATTTTCATGTTCAATTTCATTTTTCAGCCACTGGAAAGAAAGACATTTTTTATTATGACTTAGGAGGGACATTTTGCATGTGTGAATGGAAATGGGATGTCTATGAATACTGGTCTAAGGTAATTTATAAATTAGTGATACATTACGAGACATATCTTAAATGGGGTTCATTGACTGTAAGCCATGTTGTGGTACCAGTTTGCTCTTCTTCAAGTTATCATGATCGATGCTTAAAAATTTTTTATCAGCTGTCAATGAAATCTGAAAAAAATTGATGTACCACTTCATCACACTAAACCATTCAATACAAAATATGAATTTTTATAACTGATCTGTAAACTATTTTTCTTGATTTCAGGTAATTTCTGGGTTTGCCTTCAACTTTGCTCATGTTATTGGGACATTTGAGTTTTATGTTCTTACAGGTTTGTGTTAAATGTTGATGCCTCAAAATCTGCTTTTACTATTGTAATAGATAAAACTTAAAATAGATTATTATAAATCAGGAATTTTAATTTCAACTGTATCATCTTTCTTCTTTGTAACAGTTACTATTCAGTGAACATCATTAGGAAGCAGCAATTTAATCTGGCTTATAATGTTCAACATAATGGTCTGATTTTAATTGAAATAGAGTAACATGATACTGGAATTAAGAATTTGAAATAACATATAGTCATGGCAACGAATTTATTTTATAGCCCAGTAATGAAAGAATACATCCAATTTATTCTCTTTTGACTGTGTTGTACTGGTACAAGATAAACTATGGTGTTCTGATTGAACGACCCAATCCATAGAATCAGTACAGCTCCAATTATCCTATTAACTAACGATTTATGGAAATACTTAGTTTAACTATAACCTAACTACATAGCTATACTAATGTATCCCAGGAATTGCAATTTTATTTTTGTTTCAACACCACTCTTTCTTTCTCAGGAGTTAGGAATATAAATACTAAATAGAAAGCTTTTTTGTACTGAATAATTTGTTTTACCCAGCACTTCTGCTATCAAACTAACTTTTGACTCAATGAGAAGAAGTTAACAAGCTTTTCATCATAAGTTGACTAACTTGTTAACTGACAGTACTTGCATTCCATCATAGTTGGATGTTTCAAAACTTAAACTATAAGCTGATAATGCCACGATACCACGCCAAACCGCCTGTTATTAGTGTACAAGACACGCTATATACTCCAGGAAACACTATACTTCTGTACCGTTGTTTGTAGATTCAACTGCCTCAGGAAACACTATACTCTGTATCGTTGTTTGTAGAACACACTACCTCAGTTTACACTACTTCTGTACCGTTGTTTGTAGCTTCAACTGCCTCAGGAAACACTATACTTCTGTTATTCTGTACCGTTGTTTGTAGCTTCAACTGCCTCAGGAAACACTATACTTCTGTACCGTTGTTTGTAGCTTCAACTGCCTCAGGAAACACTATACTTCTGTACCGTTGTTTGTAGCTTCACCTGCCTCAGGAAACACCAAGCTCCTGATAATCGCTGTGTTTGTCAACGAGATGATTGAAGAGCTGTGGCTAACCAGTGGCTATTGGGGATTCACTTTGGACCCGCCCATGGACATGGAAGCAAGATAAACATTCGATAAAATTGGGTTAATTGGTAAAAATTCGATTCAGAGAACTTCAGACTTTATAAATGATATTTGATTAAAAGGTAATCTTGGTTTGTGTTGGGAAACGCAATTTCTAATCGAACCAACATTTGAAACAATAGTTCGGCCATAATTTAGAATTATGATTACATTTACAATGTTGCAATTGTATCAACAGTATTGACGTTTGAATACCTACTCGGATTTTATGTTATAATCCAGAGCAAAGACCCCCCAAATAGTTGATGAGGTACTCAGAAAAACTTGTCTTAGCACCTACTCAGATTAACGTTATCAGATTTGCATAGAGGTGCTAAGCATACCTTAGTACACGAAATTAAGTAAGCAGAAAATTAAGCACTCCAGCCGCCAAAAATGCTTAATTTGATGTAACTTAGTAATGTGCTTTCTTAATTAATTGGTCCGACATTATATGCGTTCTTAATTTAGTTCAGAATCAAATCAAAATTTGCGATAATCAAGCAAGGAAATATGATGCAGAAGTTATACACCTGATATCGATTAAGGATATTCAGCTTGCTTCATCACTTAAAATCGTGATAGTCGAAATCTCAAAGAATTTTGCTCACTTAGCCTCTAGATCTGAACAAATCTTCGATGTTTTCTGAGCAAAAGAATTTTCGGCATATTTTCCAAGTTCTCCTGCAAAAATCGTTTCCAATATTCCTACCAGTACCATGGATATTGCAGATGCTTAAGTAGATACACGCTTAAGTAAGCTCAAGCCCTTACACGCACGACCAATCTCCAAGTCTTTTGGTTTCTTGGAAACAGAAGAAGCAAGGAAGATAATAATCAATGGGTGAAAGGAAGCTGGTATTCTCAGAGCGATTCAGGAGTGTAGAAATCCATCAGTTGACCACTGACCAGCTACTAGATCCGTTCTCAAAAATTCAAATTTGTGATCAAAGACGCCCAATGGATCGTTAATATTTACTTAATGACAAAATTTGGTCACTTAAATGAAAATGGTCTCATTCTTGCTGCCGAAATTTAACTCGAATTAAATAATTAGGTGCAGGAAATTAAGAAAGCATTAAATTAAGTAGCATAAAATTAAGCACTGAGGTCACAAAAAATGCTTAATTTGGTGCTGCGTAATATTGTGCCTTCTTAATTTTCGGAGTTCTTAATTTCCTGTACTAGGTAATTTGATTTCGATAAATACAATAATGAATCATTATATTCATCGATTTACATAGCATAATGATATTTCGATAAATTATCATATTATGCTGTAACAATGAATACCATTATTGCTCTCTCCGTTTCTCCGAGCGTTATATCTGATAACACTTTCGAACTCGCAACCAAATTTCTCGGCTCCCTTGGTTCGATACAAACTGAAACGATCAAAATCCGTCGATTATAATATCTTTCTCAATTTTTGAGCTGTGCAACCGCCTCGACACAGTATCGGTGGCATCTGCACAGCTCCCAAAGTGAGAACTTATTAATTTGTTATAACAATTAACAGCAGGGTCTATGTATTATGTGTGACCTGCTATTGTGTGTGGCTGTAAGGCAGGATGGATGCAGGAAATGTGAGGGTGTAATCCTATATCCCAAGTTGGTACACCACCTGGTACCATCATTTACTATCTTAAATTCGTGTACAATAAGGATTTACTCCGCGAAAAAAACGATGGCTTGACGTCATCAACCCACCACTATATGCTATAATAATGACGTCATCACCAGTATACGGAGTATTGGAGTACAATGGGACATTATAAAATGTAACGTCTCAGTAAAACACCGTATCATCTTACAAAGTGGACTCTTAGGTAGTATTTGATTTATCACTGCGCGGAATAAGAAATCTGGCTTTAACTCATGATAATATGCAATCCTAAGTTGTACTGATAAAACTGGTCAATGTATGGAGTTATCAGCTTGCCACTCATCAAAACTATGATTGTCATATTTTCAGCTGCCAATTTGGTGCGAGCTCTTTTTGCCCGCCTTGAGTTGTGCCTCAGGGTTTTCTTTAAGACAATCTGTAGACCCACCGAGAGATGCCGGATTTCCTAACTGCGTCCCCATGTGAAAAAGACGCAGTTTCTTGTCTCACAAAATTCAGAGAATTTCCAAAATTTCAAAAAAAATCGAAGACATGGATGCCAGCGCTTCAGCGCCCCAAGAAAATCCATAGTCGTAATCGACACCCTTAATAAATATCAAGTTGCAGCACGTGCATACGCTGGTTTTCAGATAAGAATCTTTGTGTTCCTCTAATCTCTTGGCTCAGAGCTTATGTGACTGAAGTTTCAAAGGTCCTCCGCCCAAAATGGTGATTTTCAAGTTTCAAAATTCATATTTTTTGAGGCCTAAATAAACGCTGGCCGCGGCTCTACCAAAGTTTTGATTTTATGCCCTACGTGATAAAAAATACTTGGAAAATAACACGAAATCAAAACCTGATATTGATTTTGGTAGCGAATCAATTGCATTTGTCGGGAATTTCCGAGAATTTTCTCATCAGTACCTAATCAACTTATTTAAAAAAAATTCTCGTGCATGTCATAGCAATTCGTAACGTGTCACATGCATTCTGCCTACTTTTAATACATAAGTCCTAATACATAATGTTTTTATGTAAAAGGCAAAGACGGATGGTGCCAAAATACGTTTGAAATTTACATAACACAAACTCGTGGTATAAACGAATGTATTATCATGCACTATGTAAGTATTATGTAGCAGTTAACTTGCTGGGATACTCAATACCATGCAATGAACTCCTAACACAAACTGGTGTACTAACTTGGGAAATTTTAGATTTGAGGAGTTTTCGATAAAATCTTCATAATATTTTGTCACTACATTAATTAGATCAATTACATCGTTTTGGGTGCGATATTTGGGGATTTTAAAAGAAATTTCCAGCTTTATGCTTTTCGCAGTAAAGAAATTTAGGACACCAAAATTATAGCGTGCACATGAAAAGGTATCCTTCGTAAGTTACTCATGTTTATATCACAGAAAATGGGTCAAATATCAGATATACAAAATCAAATTTGATATGATAAACAATTATCACTCGATAAAAATTATAGGCATTTCTTCATTTCTTCGTCTTCATTGACCCCGTTGGCTAATCTGTTTCTCTAGAACGCCTAGTTTTTACTTTGTCTATTTCATAGATTCCAAATAGATTGAATTCAATGGAAAAAATCTGCCCTCTTCTTGTTTTCATATCGGTATTTTTGGCTGAAATTGGTGAAACAATTTAGTCCTAGATTTTTGATTTTTGGAGAAATTTTACTGCCTTAATTAGTACACTTCTTAATTAGTACGTCCTTAATAAATACACTTCTTAATTTCTACCACTAAGGTATATTGTGCTTGTCCATATGTCTCATATTACCCAGTGAGTGATAGAACCAGAACTATGACTTTGTCCCATTTGACATACTGTCCCATTTGCCGCCTATCTCCCCTACAGTGTTCACAACACATTTCGATGTAGGTATTGGTCTGTTGCTGCTGATTTATACATACTCAATTATGTTGTACTCCTACAATGATCATTCAAATGTGAGTGGATTCTTGAGAATGTGAGAGTGTGTGTGTGTGTGTGTCTCTGTGTGCGTGTGTGTGTGTATTAGTGTATTGAATATTCATTTCGTGATTGTAATTGTATCTTTTCGATTTGTCTGTAGTCTGTACATTGATTTTGCAGAAGTTCATCCAAAATGAACGTTTTCAGTGGATCTTTGTTGATTGCTGCTTTTTCAAAATATCTTCAAAATGTACAAATGTGAAAACTAAGATTGATAATTTAATAAGGCGTGCTGTTCAAGGTGCTAAATCTGTCCAAATTTAACTTACTTCGAATCGGCCGTGTATATACTATATAACCACGGCGCCAAGAGAGACTTTTGATCTTCACATATAGCACTCACTGGCGTTCGTACTATATGAGCAATTAGACACTCACTGCGTTCGCGCCTAATTGTAATTCACCACGCTGCGCGTGGCGAATTGCAAAAGTCTCTCTCTAGTCGCGTGGTTATATAGTCTATATTATGGAGATTGGAAACTTAGAAACTACCTTTATTCGAAGTCACGCACTTCGTTCATACTGGAGAGATACATGAGTGGAGGGAAAATTGAAGAAATGAAACTCGCGAAGAAGTGGAGTCGTATGATGATTTGTCTACGAAGTAAAACCCGAGCTGCAGAATCCTATCAATCTGCAAATGGAGGAAGGAGAACTTTGCTGTTCTAAAGTCTAATTGCAACCTGTGTTGGTCATGTGATCAAGATTCCATCACCAAATTTAGGGTGTGAGGTCGATTTTTGCGGCCTCACCTGTTATCACATTCACAGTATGCGCGGAAATTAAAGTTTCTAACGTGATTTGCCAAAGATAAATGGCCTAAATCAAAAAGCCGCTTGATTACGAGTTTTGTTTAATCCTCGTGCCAAGTTTAAAGGGTTTTCCCCAAAAAGTTATACTATTCATGTTTGGGGGGGGGGGGGGGGGGGAGAGATATTTCAAAGTTTTTCCCGACAAATCGCGTCATAATTTCCCGCGCGTACTGTAATCGCAGGCGAAACTGCAATCTGGAAATTTCATTACTTAAATACCTAAGTAAATAAGGCTAGGAGTCTATCAATATTTTTTCATGGGGTAGCTGTCGTTTTTCTCTATCAGAAACCTGAAACATAAAACGACGGGAATTGACACCCACATCCACCCCCGGCCCCTTAAAGTAAACACTTTAAAAATCAGAATATATCGTTTAAAAGAAACTATATCCCTTTCACCACAGGTAACGGTCAAAATAGGTATTAAACCACACACACAGCGGTGTGTTAAAAAGAATGCAGCTACTCAGATAATACAATTACGAATATACACCAAGCCGTATATTGTGTAGGTCAATACAAATACTAAACAAAGTAGTTAAATGGATAAATGGTCACTAACCGCGCAACCACTATTTAGGTACAACTAAGTAATGGTTTTAACCACACAATATATACTGAGTGCAAATCTGGAAAATCAGGCACATCTGATTCTGTATTCTGTGCTCGATTAATAAGTGCTCGTGTTTCTTTATCCGAGCTATGCAAAAAATTAAACTACAAAAAATGAATTTGAAGCTTGCATTTAGATCGTTATTTAAGGAAACCTATTAATGCCGACAGCTTAATCACAGCTTGCAGTGAATAGAAATTGACCCTTAGACCCTTAGATCCTTAGACCCTACACTTGACTCTTGATTGCGTGCGTATCTGCTAAAAATTCTTGCTCCAAAAAGAGATTTGTTCCACGCCCATGCCCCAATTTCATGCGCTCCGAATACATACATACATACATACGTTGTAGGTAATAACATTTCAGTGTGCTGGCTCTCCCTAGCTATGGAGACTGGGAGAGTTATGTAAACTCGGAACCTCCTACGACCACAGGCCAGAAAGTTAATTTACTTATGGCCAAAATTCGTGATCTTCAGGGGGACAAACAATCTGGGTCTTCAAATATGATAAGTGCCTTTCTCAACGGCTTCCTTTTGTAGTAACTCTATAATTGCTGGCACTGATCATCGCTTCTAACAGCCTTACATACAGAATAATTAGAAGATAGCGATCCATCTTTCCTCTAATTTTATAAACCCTTCGAAACTGTACCTATATAACTCTTAAAAGTTTAAATATAACTCCAAGCTCCCTTATATAACAGTAGCGTAGGTATCTCTAAGGTGAATATCACGATACCAGTTCTACTATCTTTGATACTGTAAGTGGAATATTTATCACTGCTAAAAGAAAAAGTTCAAGTAGATTCCGATATGCGCCGGACAATTCACGAATATAATCGTTTTTATGACAATTTGTGATCGAGTATCTGAAATTGTTGCATTTGAAAATTTAGAGCTCGAACGTGACTGATCTGTAGATCTATTCAGAGACTTTACAACAGTTCACAATCTCTCTAGGTCGAGTTCAAACTGATCTCACGACTTCGTGATCTCCTGGGAATCGAGGAATTGGTTGACGGCATGAAAACTTTCTTTTTACAGACTTGCAAATTTTCTAATGAGCAGAAATTCTAATGAGGAAGTTGCTTTAGTTATGAGTTGTAGGTACTTCATACCTAATAATACCTTATTGAATACATAGACACGCGTCTATCGGGTCCATTTTGGGATACTTTCCGAGGGCATAAGCACGAGGGATGTATCCGGTTTTGGCCCGAGCCCGTAGGGCGAGGGTCTAAACCAATATGGCCCCCAGGCAAAATATCTGCTATATTATAGACCCGCATGAAAACGTCAGAGGGTTCTATATTTCAGCCAGTCTTTTCAACCGGCCCTATGAATAAAAATCGAATCACATTTGAACCGGCCCCTTCGAATTCAATGTGACGATAACTGTTAACAATGTTATTGAATGCGATACCTAAACCAGATTTAAACTGAAAACAATAAAAGTAAGTAGACAACCGAACTGTACAAGTGTACATAAAGTTAAACAAATTGCTAGATACGCATAGGGTGATCCTAACTACACTGCCTTCTATCTCATAGGTAATAAATACAGGTAGGTTATGAATTTTAATCGTATTCATGAAGCATGCTCCATTGTTGTGAAGATGCAGTGTACTGCTGATGTGCTATCCTCATCTCTGGGCGTGAATATTTACAACAGACATACTTTATCGACTGCAAGCCCAGGCTGGCGTGAAAGGGTTTGTGAAAATTAATAATGCAGGAAGCGAACTTGACCATGTCAGGTTCGATTCCATTTTGGTTAAGAATTTTCTCAGGGAAATTTGTCTAAATTTAGATGTTAGATAAGATAATGAACTCGTGACATGTCGCCTCTTCTTGATGTTCATGATGAAATTAGAGTATTTATTCTCATTCATGTCAAATGGTGAGACTGACTATATTATGTTCACGAAAAAGCGTGCATGTAAGACTAGAAATTTATCAATTGAAAAAATGAAACAGAAATATCATGTTTCAAAAGTTGACTTTCTTTCGGGCTCCAGGAATCTTTAATTTTGACGTTATCTTACGATTATTACTGTCAAATTCCGTAAATAAATTATTTTAGGCAAGTATTGAAATGAAGCCACGTCTTATATCTTTATAAAAGTATCAAAGGTCTCAAAAATTTACTCTGACTTTTTTATGTTTTGAGTTAGGTTGCTGGTGGTTCGACTTTGTATATCAAATGATTCGCTTCGCACTATCGTTTTTGTTATTGTTTTTGGTGTTTCCAGAGAACACACAAGTTGAAGGAAGCTCGTTTCTAGGCAAGGACCACTTTTTCAAAACCACTTTTTCAAAACCTTTTTCAAAACCTTTAGAATCAAGAATTTCTAAAACACGAGCATGTTTTGAGATCTGATTCATACCACTATTAAATGTCGCTGGGGACAGAGGGAGGGATTGAAATTTAATCTTAATTCTAATTGGTCGTAATTGCACATTTCTTGTTCTTGGATAATGGATATAACTCGGATGTCAGCATATCGAACCCTTAATACACAATAAAAATGTCTTTGGATCATAATCGATATAACAGGAAAGTTTCATTTAACCGTGTTTTAGGTTGTTGGGAAGCCTGGAGCAGGTGCACTAGATGGAGCAGTGGCGCTACTGGTATTCTTTGGCAAAGCTGCCAAGACAGGTGAGTCCGGTGATTTGGTGAATTCTTATGGTGCATTGGTGCTTATTAGCTGGTGCTTCACTAATCACTGTACTCTTCATAAGTTATCCCATTGGAAATTCCACTGATTCTTAAAGATCAATGAACATGTATAAAGGTATACTTTGTAAGTGTTTCTCGTTTAAGTCTTTACACCCATTTTTAAGTAATTATTGCATTCATACCAATACCAAGCCGTAAGCACCTTGGTCCCCGCAGGTGCAAGTGCAAGGGATACAGTCAGGGAGGTGAGTGCAGGAAGAAGTACAATGATAGCAGGTGCTCATCCAACATCTCCTGGTACTGCCATTGTGTCGGGCCCAGGGGTGGTGCCCCTAGTTGGTGGTGTGGCTTCTAGGGTGGTACCCCAAGCTGGTGGTGTGGCTTCTAGGGTGGTACCCCTAGCTGGTGGTGTGGCTTCTAGGGTGGTACCCCTAGCTGGTGGTGTGGCTTCTAGGGTGGTACCCCTAGTGTGGCTTCTAGGGTGGTACCCCAAGCTGGTGGTGTGGCTTCTAGGGTGGTACCCCTAGTTGGTGGTGTGGCTTCTAGGGTGGTACCCCTAGCTGGTGGTGTGGCTCCTAGGATGGTACCCCTAGCTGGTGGTGTGGCTTCTAGGGTGGTACTCCTAGTTGGTGGTGTGGATTCTAAGGTGGTACCCTAACCTGGTGGTGTGGCTTCTAGGGTGGTACCCAAGCTGGTGGTGTGGCTTCTAGGGTGGTACCCCTAGCTGGTGGTGTGGCTTCTAAGGTGTTACCCCTAGCTGGTGGTGTGGCTTCTAGGGTGGTACCCCAACCTGGTGGTGTGGCTTCTAGGGTGGTACCCAAGCTGGTGGTGTGGCTTCTAGGTGGTTTTCCAAGCTGGTGGTGTGGCTCCTAGGGTGGTGTTCCGGTGAATGAGTCAAGAAATTCAGACTCAACTGTTAAATGTTACGCCGGAATTTCTAAATTTATAGACGTTCAGTTGGAATCTAAATCGGTGAATCTGTGGACCAGTTTTTTCCTCGGCTGGGATTTCAATTTCAGGAATATTGTGATATTTCGGATTGTTAATGCATTAATAATTTAAAAAATTCGATCATTTTCTTTTATAGTCGGCGTATTTGAAATTGGCGGATCGATTTGAACATCCGCGCCGGCTCACAAGTAAACTTGGTCACGTGACATCATAACATTGACCAATCAGAGGGCAGCAGGAGACGCTGGACGCGCGCGCAACTCAGCGCGTTCTCAGAGACAGATAGTCCTCGAACGCAGGACGATTCATCAGTTGCGAGGTATTCACAAGTTAGAGATAGCATGGCAGAGGACCTGAGGTAACTCCAACACTGCTCCAGAGTACATCGTGTATAAGTATTTTGCTTGTTGAATCACTCGACCTTGTTGTCAAGCGGGGAAAATACGAGTTGGAGCTGTTTCTCGATGTAATCAAGAAGCAAATCACACTCTTTGAAGCTGTAAAGGTGCCATAGACAGCGCATTTATTCTTTGTTCAGTGTGATGGGTTTTCAAATATAGCATGTATATAACAATATTTCCTTGTGTTTAATGAATCATGACAGATCTGGATATTGTTACAATCTTATGCGGTAGAAATCTGGAGCTGCTGTACCTTGTCTACCTTCAAAGAGTCTGATCCCCGTGTGACATGCTGAAGGCCATCCAGTCAGAAGAAATAGACGGGGCAACGTCCGTCGAAGTAATTGCATAGTGGCACATATAACAACGGAGAGACACGGCTGCATAGATTGGGTGATTGGCAGGCTGAGGCTATTTCATATGATAAAAAACACTATTATTGAACGTGTTGAAGTCCGACAATTTGTCTTGATTAAGCTTTACCTACATACATCGTGATTCGAAAAGCATACTATAAGCAAAGCTTTAAGTATCACCGTAATAATCTTTGATTTCAATCATATACCATTTCAGGTAACCCGACTGGCGTCAGGTGGAACAAATATCCAACAGATTGTGAAACAAAGCTCACAACCAGGTTGAATCGATGGTAGCGGAAGAAGCTGCTTTGAATTTTTCTAGAGCCTTGATGTTCTCCAGACTTATTGCTCAGGGTAAAGTATTTCCTTGTGTTTCGATTCAAATGCCAATTAACTGGGAATGGCACAAAATAGTAAATTTGGTCGCTAAAACAGTAGCATTTTGGCTTGTTATTATCTCACAAGCAATTTTTAAGATTTTGGGCACTCACAAGGCGTTGATATAAGTCTTTTGTACACTTGAATAACTTAATTTCATGATTTCAGGCGATCTGCGACTCGCATGCTACGCTCTCTTGGGTGAAGATAAAGCTCTTGGAGGACTGCCGGTAAAAGTTCGTCATATCATCTCGGTGGCTCATTCTCTACCTGATCCGATGAGGTAAGGGAGTCTTAGAGTACTCATCAGACCGAGCAAACGCGAAGCATTACCTTTACTTATAACCTGTGAGCTTATTTTTGACATTTCTAACGGCTATTGACATCGGTATCCTTCTAGACTTTAAATTCTAGCTTCCCATCCCACTAAATTGTATATATGGAGCTTGCATCATGATTCTGTTGACTTTATTATGATTTGCAAAATGTTGGAGATCTTGTTGTATGAGAAGGTCGACATCGAAAATTCAAAATAGCGTCCATGGGGATTCGATCTGGGACATTCGGCTTAAGAGTCACAAGTGTTAACCACTCGCCCACCGCTCTCGTGCCTAGAAAGTATTTTGATGCACCATATTCACCATGTTTTAATTCGACCAAAATTTTCCAAAATTGCAAGATTTTTCTCCTTTAAGGTAATTTCCCGTTGTAACTCCAATACATACCAAAATCTGGAGTGAAATAACCCTGAAGTATGGCATATCTCCCGATGGGAAGCTAGAATATCAAGTTCTACTGCCATAACGATACCGCTACCTGTAGGATATCACTACCTGTAGTCGCATGGGATGTGAAATGAGCTCCTCAGCCAAAAAAGTACTTTGTAACTTACCGTATCAGCTTATCAGCAAGAGAACAAGCCTATAATCTGATATCATCATCTTGGCCGTATAGGTAGCGGTATCGTTATGACAGTATCGACAGTAGAACTTCAGGGTTATTTTCTAGAATTTGTATGTATTGAACTAACAATAAAGCTGAAAAAACTTCATGAGGTTACTCTTTTCAAACTCTGGGTTAAGTGAATTGGGTGCATCAAATACTTTTAGTACGAGAGCGGTGTAGAAGCGGTTAAACTTGTGACTCTAAGCCGAATGTCCTAGATCGAATCCCATGGACGCTATTTTGAATTTTCGATGTAATGCCAAAAATAAGCTCCACAGGCAGGTGAAGGTCAACAGAATCGTTGATGTTTGCTCCATATATGATTTAGTGGGATGGGAAGCTAAATTTAAAGTCTAGAAGGATACAGGTAGAATGAGCCACGAGATGTCAAAACAAGCTCACAGGTTGCAATGCTTCATGCGTTTGCTCGGTCCAAGAGCTCAAGACTCCTTAAGAGAATCGTAGCAGGTAGAGAATGAGCGCCTGAAATCATGACGAATCTTTACCGGCAAGTCCAAGAGCTTTTATCTTCACCTAAGAGATAGCATGCGAGTGGAGTTTGCCAAATCTTAAAATTGCTATTCAAGTACAAAGACTTATAGTCAACGCCAAAATGCCTACGTCTTAAAATTGCTTGTGAGATTACTATTTGTGCCAAATTCCTACTGTTTTTGCGAGAACAAGCATATTTGTGCCATTCCGAGTTAATTATTTTTTGAATCGTTACAATTGGAAATACTTTACCTGAAAATAAGTCTGAGAAAAATCAAGGCTCTGGAAAAATTCAAAGCAGCTTCTTCCGCTACCATCGATTGACCTGGTTGTGAGCTTTTCACAATCTGTTGCTCATGGATATTTGTTCCACTGACGGACGTCAACCCCCTTCAAAGGTGTTTTGAAATCAAAGATTACGGTGATACTTAAAGCTTGCTAGTATGCTTTTCGAATCCACTGATGCTGAAAAGCTTAATCAAGACAAACTCAGTTTAACAATGCTCAATGGCCAGTGTTTCTATCAGCTTCCTATTAACCCTCAGCCTGCCAATCACCCAATCTATGCAGCTGTGTCTCTCCGTTGTTTGTGCCACTATGCTCCAAATTTTATGAGTTTAATTGAGCAAAAAATGCCTTCCAGCATGTCAACGGTAAACTCACAAGTAGACAATATATTGTTATATACATTTCTACCGCATTTGAAACAATTGCTAGATTTCAAATTGTCACTGACAACAAAATCCGGCAGACAAAATTAAACACAAGCTGTCTATATACATGCTATATTTGAAAACCCATCACACTAGACAAAGAATAAATGCGCTGTCTATGGCACCTTTATTACATCGAGAAACAAGCTCCAACTCGTATTTTCCCCCGCTTGACAACAAGGTCAGAGTGATTCAACAAGCAAAATACTTATACACGATGTACTCTGGAGCAGTGTTGGAGTTACCTCAGGTCCTCTGCCATGCTATCTCTAACTTGTGAATACCTCGCAGCTGATGAATCGCCCTGCGTTCGAGGACTATCTGTCTCTGAGAACGCGCTGAGTTGCGCGCGCGTCCAGCGTCTTCTGCTGCCCTCTGATTGGCCGATGTTACGTCACGCGCTGGTCACGTGCGCGGCAGCTCGAAGAGTCACCAAGCAGTCCGCCAATTTCTAATACGCGGAGTATAATATTCGATCATTTTCTTGTTTGAAATTTTGGAATTGTCGCTATGGCCGATTTTTAGTAAGTACATGGTTGTCAGACGTTGAGCTTCAAACTCGTTTTGCCCATCATTACGGTCAAAATTGATGTCCAAACCCATTTATAAGTGAATTGGACCTGATTTGGCTATTTTAACGCATAAAAATCTTCCGCAAGTTGACTTTAAACTTCTCGACTGATAACTGATGAATTTTCAGAATCACTTAGAAACTTGATTTTGTGCTTACGTTATCGACCGAAATTTTTAATCATGTCCCAAAAAAATTGGCCATCGGAGCAAAAATCCCAGGAGATTGAAAGTGCGCGGCGTGGGAAAAATGCGCGTAATTCGTTACGCAGCGCGTACGGTATCACTCTGTAAGCAATGCGCGATCCGTTTATGCTCATGCTGATCAGCCATTCTGTGGCTCTGTGCCCATAGATTTTCCAGCCAAAAATTCCCATGGGTAGGGCCGTAATTCGTGCTGATGAGTTAGGGGTGCTTAGTGGCCCGAGGGTGAACTGGTGAAGCTCCTGATGAGGAACTAGGGGCGGAGCCATAGCTGCCAAATCTTGGAAAACCGGATGCAGAGCACGATTTTAAGGCCAAAAGAAGGCTAAAAATCTAGGCACCTTTTTGTAATTAATTTTAAATGACATAGGTGCCTTTCCGTTGATTGAAAGTCTCAATTTTCTCGAGTGCCATATTGGTATTTGCTCAATTTGCGGGTGTGATATAAGTACCTTTTTGGGTCTATGCTTTTCTTTGCATTTTGAAACCAATCTTTGCACCACAATCGTTCAATTTAGGTACCTTTCTGGACTTGCCCTGCAAGAGCACTGAGCAGGGCATGTTCTGTGAAGCAGGGCAAAAAGGGCACTCTGCGAAAGAAGGGCAAATCGGCAGAATCCAGGGGGCAGACCCCTATCGGAATCCAGGGGCAGAGCCCTGTCCTGGGGTAATGGGATCAGCAGGGAGGCCCCCGGATCATATTATGCTCTGCCTTATGTAGGGGTTCTGTCATAGAACTGCGACGCGAGGTCTGTCACAGATCTGCTGCAGATTCGGTACCTACCCACAGGACACAGTCATTGTAAAGGAAAATGTGTGAATTACAGAGACTTAGAGTGGCGTAGAGTGGCGTCAACTCTTATTTCAACGCTAACGGATTGTATGTTAGCAGTTTGTGTCCTAAACTTCATCCTTTTGATAATACTAATTCATGGGTAAGAACTGACAACAAGCAATTATCCAACTTTGATAAATAATAAAATCCAGGAAATTATACAGGACGAATATTTCATATCTCTGACTGATACAACCATAACAAATATCTTTCTGAAACACACCAGTATACCAGTAAGAAATGTTACATTCTCACATTTGATGCAAGATAAGATTATGAATAGCATATTGAAAGTGAAATAGGTAACTAAATCATAGTATATCATAAAAATAAAATACCTTATTGGCCTAAATGGCCTTTATTTAGCCGGCCTCTTATTAACTGGCCCAATATTTAAAACTGTATTAGCCAAGACATAAAAGTATCATTTTGATTTGGCCTAGACTAACTGGCCTTTATTTTGACCGGCCCCACTTTAACCGGCCATTTTTACCCGGTCCTTTGAACGAAAATCTCAAAGTCGTTTTTGTCCTTCAATGCCAGTTAAATAAAGGTCAATAATGTAAAGGCGATCCATGCCAGATTCTGATTACCTTAGAGGACATGATGAATTGCAGCAAAATTCATGAAATGAATACTTTTCATAGGGACACCTCTGAGCTATAATACCATGGGTGAAATAAAATTAATTCTTTCAAATATGATATAGACGAAAACATAATTTAATAGTTCCTAATATAAAAAATTCCAAAAAATATTGTTATGTGATATTGATATAAATAAATTTAATACCTATTTTTACCCAGATATTTCCTTCAAATAGTAACTTAGACATCATTTGAAAAATAAACATTGATAACATTATACTGCGAGACTTATAGTTTACTGAAAAGTTCTCTGACATCATTTGAAAAATAAACATTGATATTATTATACTGAGAGACATTTAATTCACTGAACAAAATTCTCTGAAAAATAGGTTAAAAATCAGAACCACAATCGGTACATCCCAATATTTGAGTCATCATCTCAATGAATAATACTTATTTTAAAACTTAAATTAAGATATACTAATCTTCGCCAGATGTTATCATTAGCCAGACTAGTCGGTTCCCGTCCTACGGACGGTGAATGATGGCAGCCGCATGAGCTTATGGCCACATGTCCCTTTGACAGTGATTTGACCGTGCGAGTTTGGAGGGGAAATTCGAAACTTTATTTTCTGCAAAAAAAAGCTTCCCACGCCCCCAACGGTAACCCAATATTGCCGAAATTATTCTCAAAACCTTTACTCATCATAAGCAACTCGATGGCGGAAGAATTTTGAAAAAATTCGAATTTTAATTTTTCGCGGAAAAAAGGGCGTGGCCTCCCATGCCCCTCAGGGCGACCCAATCATGCGGACAAAATTCTCAAAAGCTTAATTGATCATAAGCAACTTGATGGCGAAGGAATTTTGAAAAAATTCGAAAGTTTAATTTTGACGGAAAAAAGGGCGTGGCCCCTCACGCC
Source organism: Beroe forskalii (assembly GCA_011033025.1). Lineage (NCBI taxonomy): Eukaryota > Metazoa > Ctenophora > Nuda > Beroida > Beroidae > Beroe > Beroe forskalii. The sequence continues at coordinate 237,197 of WFMF01000141.1, forward strand.
CCTCGGGGCGACCCAATAGATATATATTTGGAATATATATTTAATGAATATAACTATTTATATTAATGTATAACCTTTTATAGGGTTTTCCTTTATGACCAAACTTGGACTTTCTCTGGCTACTTACTTCAAGATCTCAGCTTATTTAACTGGCGCGAACTGTATCTTCAATGGGACCCAAATCCAACCCACTGGGGGAATGGAACTCAAACATCAAAATCAGAAATTGGTTTGAGAGATTGGAAGTAATATTTCTAGATGAAGGATGGGATAAGGATGAGCATGATACAATCAAGGTGAGGAAATTGATCAGATGGATTGGGGAGGAAGGCTATGACAGGCTCAAAACACTATCAGCACCAGCTAAGCCAATGGACTCTAAGTATCCTGAATTGAAGAAGGTGCTAATTGACAGTGTTGACCCTACTCCAACTACGATTTCACAGAGGTTCCGCTTTTATCGATTGAAGCAAGGAACCAGGACTGCCAGTGAATGGAAGTCGGAGTTGATTTATCAGGCATCCTTTGTGAATTTGGTAACCATACCAAGGAGGCGATCAGAGACCAGTTTGTGTTCGGTCTTGCATGTGAGAGACTCAGATTACTTTGATGGAGACAGAGGAGTTGACTCTGGATAAGGCATTCAACAAGGTGGATCTGAGGGAGAGAGCTCACAAGGACAACAAGCTCTGACAAGTGGGAGTTCCTCCAAGGCATCCTCTAGTACAAGTGAAGTGAACAAGCTGGGGGTTTTCAGCCCAAGCGTCGCAGAGAGGAACCCTCGGCATCAAAAGTGGACATACAGCAAAGCATGCAGGGAGTGCGTCCAACAGATCAGGGGCAGAGTTTTGGTAAGCATGGTGATGGTAGAAGGTCTGTACCAGATGTAGACTGTTCACTCAGGTGAACAAGTGTACTGATTCAAAGTGCAATACCAAATGCTTCCACTGTAAAGCAATGGGGCACAGTAAGGTACAGTGCAGGAAATGAAAGCTAGCTGTAGTTATTTGGATGAATTTGATGGATTCACAGAGTGAATGTGAATGTGATTCCCATTTGGAATCAGAAATGAATTTCATTGATATTCATAAGCTTAATACAATGAATGACAAAGTTTTGTAAATTGTCATTTCCTGCACATATTGTCTTAATACAGGCCCTGCACATATTGTCTTAATACAGGCCCTGCACATATTGTCTTAATACAGGCCCTGCACATATTGTCTTAATACAGGCCCTGCAGCGACATATTGTCTTAATACTGGCCCTGCACCGACATATTGTCTTAATACTGGCCCTGCAGCGACATGTCTTAATATAGGCCCTGCACATATTGTCTTAATATAGGCCCTGCACATATTGTCTTAATACAGGCCCTGCAATTTGACATATTGTCTTAATATAGGCCCTGCACATATTGTCTTAATATAGGCCCTGCACCGACATATTGTCTTAATACAGGCCCTGCAGCGACATATTGTCTTAATACAGGCCCTGCACCGACATATTGTCTTAATATACGCCCTGCACCGACATATTGTCTTAATACTGGCCCTGCACCGACATATTGTCTTAATACAGGCCCTGCACATATTGTCTTAATACAGGCCCTGCAGCGACATATTGTCTTAATACAGGCCCTGCACCGACATATTGTCTTAATATAGGCCCTGCACCGACATATTGTCTTAATACAGGCCCTGCACCGACATATTGTCTTAATATAGGCCCAGCACCGACATATTGTCTTAATACTGGCCCTGCACCGACATATTGTCTTAATACAGGCCCTGCACATATTGTCTTAATATAGGCCCTGCACATATTGTCTTAATACTGGCCCTGCACCGACATATTGTCTTAATACTGGCCCTGCAGCGACATGTCTTAATATAGGCCCTGCACATATTGTCTTAATATAGGCCCTGCACATATTGTCTTAATACAGGCCCTGCACCGACATATTGTCTTAATATAGGCCCTGCACATATTGTCTTAATACAGGCCCTGCACCGACATATTGTCTTAATACTGGCCCTGCAGCGACATGTCTTAATATAGGCCCTGCACCGACATGTTGTCTTAATAATGGATACCTTATAACATGAAATTAAGGCATCACTTAATTAAGGTGATCGAGTCGAATTTCACCTTAATTAAGTGCCCGTAAATTTTTACCAACCTTATTTTAAATACACCTACCTTTAAAGTAACCTTTATTTTGACAACAATGTGACGTCAAACTGGGTAAACTACCGTAATGATTTGATGGTGTACGCTTATACTTATCCCAGCTGGATATAACAAGGTTATCCAGTAGTACATGGAAAACGAATCATAGTTGTATTTTGTAATAATTGTTAATTAATAGATTAATGAAAATAAGGGTTCTTGCAGTTTTCGCGGGTTTGAGAATACCACAGCCATAACTCCAGCAAAGCTTGACGAATTTTTCGTGAAATTGTGGCAGTTACTAAAAATCAAACCACAAAAATTTTCATCGAACACTTAATCATAGGAGCATAAATGTAAGGTTACATAAAATTAAGGTGATGTCCATTAATTTCACCTTAATTAAGTGCTCGTAAATAATGTGCAACCTTATAGTAAGGGATTGACCCGTAACCCCCTGTGAACTAAATCCTCCCAAAGATGTTAGAACGTTTTTCGGTAGTTCATAGGTCATAAAAACCCCCAAGAAAGTTATCCAAAAATTCCTTGGGGAACCTTGATTTTTACCCCTTTTTTACCCGGCGGTGGGTTAAAACTTTAAATGGCGATATCTCGGCTTCCTTTTGAGATACGGAGCTCAACAACCACACTAAAATATGCGCAATGGACACATTTAGTTGGGCGGGTCATGGTCCCAGGTCGCTATTTTGAACGGTTTTCGAGATATCGCCAAACCCCTTTTTCGCTAGGCGAAGGGTAAAAAAATGGTCCCGGTAAATACAGCTGTACTGTGGGTAAATTGGCACTTATAATGATCACAGACACGTCTATCAGTTCTTCATAGCCTAAAGTAACACCACAGAAAAAGTTATCCAAAAATTCCATAATTTAACCCCCTTTTCACCCCTTTTTCAAACCCCCGCGTAAGCCAAATTTTTCAAATGGGGATATCTCGGCTTCCTTTTGAGATACGGAGCTCAGTAACCACTTTAAAATATGCGCAATGGGCACATTTGGTTGGGCGGGTCATGGTCCCAGGTCGATATTTTGAACCGTTTTCGAGATAATCGCTAAAAACCCCTTTTTCGCTATGCTGCAAAGGGGGTAAAAAGTGGTCCCGGTAAATACAGCTGTACTGTGGGTAAATTGGCACTTATTATGATCACAGACACGTCTATCAGTTCTTCATAGCATAAAGTAACACCAGAAAAAAGTTATCCAAAAAATTCCATAATTTAACCCCCTTTTCACCTCTTTTTTTAAACCCCTGTGTAGTCCAAATTTTGAAATTGGGATATTTTGACTTTCAATCGAGATAAGGAGGTCTTACAGCTGTCAACAACCAATCTAGAATGTCTAGAATGAGCACATTTGGTTGGGTAGAACAAGGTTGCAAGTTTCTATCTCATATCTCATATCGATTTGATGGAATTTGGAAATTTTTACCAAATTCAGGGGGCTACACGCATGAAAGAGGTCAAAATACGTCTTAGGTGAGTCATCATTTTGATATATAATGACCATTTCTGATTGACCATTCGTGGTATTCAGGTAGAATTTTAGAGCTGGCCATACCATAAAGCAAATCCCCATAAAAACCCACATAGAGCGAACCCACCCATAAAGCAAACTGCATAATATTTTGGAGGAAAATTCTGTGAAAGATGTACAGTAATCATGGAAAGTATGGATACTCTAAATGAGACCATTCCACATAATGACACTTCAAAATTTTTGACCTGGGCAAAACAAACACTGTTGAAATGAAAATACAAATACAAGTTCCACTTGCATTTTAGGAAGATGTTGTCCCAACAGATTGGATTCATTCCTTCTGGTAGAGAGCCACGCTCTAATATTATCCTGCCAAACGTACTGGCCAGGAAAGATGGGGTTTCTACGGAATTTAATGTCAATCAGACAATGCATAGATGGCCTTATTAAAGCATCAATTTCGTGCTCTTGCCTTTAATAATGTATTCAACATAACTTGTCCATTCATGATTTCGCATTGCAAGCAATTGTCAACTTTCATTATGGATGGTGGCATATGGCTGGCCATAAACCACAGTTCTATTGCTGTGAGTCTAGCTGGGCGTCGGAGTATGGCTACCATAAATGTATAAGGTGTGCCCTGATACCTTGGATTTAGGAATGGTATCTCAAGAATTGAAGTTGAAGGTAAATTCCAAAGCACTTACCAGTTACCACAAGATATTATACCCACCTGAAGAAAAAATATGACTCTTCAAGCAGATATTATAGTCGGCGTATTTGAAATTGGCGGATCGATTTGAACATCCGCGCCGGCTCACAAGTAAACTTGGTCACGTGACATCATGACATTGACCAATCAGAGGGCAGCAGGAGACGCTGGACGCGCGCGCAACTCAGCGCGTTCCCAGAGACAGATAGTCCTCGAACGCAGGACGATTCATCAGCTGCGAGGTATTCACAAGTTAGAGATAGCATGGCAGAGGACCTGAGGTAACCCCAACACTGCTCCAGAGTACATCGTGTATAAGTATTTTGCTTGTTGAATCACTCGACCTTGTTGTCAAGCGGGAAAAATACGAGTTGGAGCTGTTTCTGGGTGTAATCAAGAAGCAATTCACACTCTTTGAAGCTGTCAAGGTGCTATAGACAGCGCAATTATTCTTTGTTCAGTGTGATGGGTTTTCAAATATAGCATGTATATAACAATATTTCCTTGTGTTTAATGAATCATGACAGATCTGGATATTGTTACAATCTTATGCGGTAGAAATTTGGAGCTGCTGTACCTTGTCTACCTTCAAAGAGTCTGATCACCGTGTGACATGCTGAAGGCAAATTTGGAAGCTTGTTTATTATCAATTTTTGCTCATTAAACTGAGTAACTGCATAGTGGCACAAATAACAACGGAGAGACACGGCTGCATAGATTGGGTGATTGGCAGGCTGAGGCTAATTAGTATGATAAGAAACACTATTATTGAACGTGTTGAAGTCCGACAATTTGTCTTGATTAAGCTTTACCTACATACATCGTGATTCGAAAAGCATACTATAAGCAAAGCTTTAAGTATCACCGTAATAATCTTTGATTTCAATCATATACCATTTCAGGTAACCCGACTGTCGTCAGGTGGAACAAATATCCATGATCAACAGATTGTGAAACAAAGCTCACAACCAGGTTGAAACGATGGTAGCGGAAGAAGCTGCTTTGAATTTTTCCAGAGCCTTGATTTTCTCCAGACTTATTGCTCGGGGTAAAGTATTTCCTTGTGTTTCGATTCAAATGCCAATTAACTGGGAATGGCACAAAATAGTAAATTTGGTCGCTAAAACAGTAGCATTTTGGCTTGTTATTATCTCACAAGCAATTTTTAAGATTTTGGGCACTCACAAGGCGTTGATATAAGTCTTTTGTACACTTGAATAACTTAATTTCATGATTTCAGGCGATCTGCGACTCGCATGCTACGCACTCTTGGGTGAAGATAAAGCTCTTGGAGGACTGCCGGTAAAAGTTCGTCATATCATCTCGGTGGCTCATTCTCTACCTGATCCGATGAGGTAAGGGAGTCTTAGAGTACTCATCAGACCGAGCAAACGCGAAGCATTACCTTTACTTATAACCTGTGAGCTTATTTTTGACATTTCTAACGGCTATTGACATCGGTATCCTTATAGACTTTAAATTCTAGCTTCCCATCCCTCTAAATTTTATATATGGAGCTTGCATCATGATTCTGTTGACTTTATGATTTGCAAAATGTTGGAGATCTTGTTGTATGAGAAGGTCGACATCGAAAATTCAAAATAGCGTCCACGGGGATTCGATCTGGGACATACTGCTTAAGAGTCACAAGTGTTAACCACTCGCCCACCGCTCTCGTGCCTAGAAAGTATTTTGATGCACCATATTCACCATGTTTTAATTCGACCAAAATTTTCCAAAATTGCAAGATTTTTCTCCTTTAAGGTAATTTCCCGTTGTAACTCCAATACATACCAAAATCTGGAGTGAAATAACCCTGAAGTATGGCATATCTCCCGATGGGAAGCTAGAATATCAAGTTCTACTGCCATAACGATACCGCTACCTGTAGGATAGCGCTACTTGTGGTCGCATGGGATGTGAAATGAGCTCCTCAGCCAAAAAAGTACTTTGTAACTTACCGTATCAGCTTATCAGCAAGAGAACAAGCCTATGATCTGATATCATCATCTTGGCCGTGGTAGGTATGGTATCGTTATGACAGTAGAACTTGATATTCTAGCTTCCCATCCGGGGAATGCATACTTCAGGGTTATTTCACTCTAGAATTTGGTATGTATTGAGATTACAACGGGAAATTGTCTTAAAGGATAAAAATCTTGCAAATTTGGAAAATTTTGGTCGAATTAAAACATGGTGAATATGGTGCATCAAAATACTTTCTAGGCACGAGAGCGGTGGGCGAGTGGTTAACACTTGTGACTCTTAAGCAGTATGTCCCAGATCGAATCCCCGTGGACGCTATTTTGAATTTTCGATGTCGACCTTCTCATACAACAAGATCTCCAACATTTTGCAAATCATAAAGTCAACAGAATCATGATGCAAGCTCCATATATAAAATTTAGAGGGATGGGAAGCTAGAATTTAAAGTCTATAAGGATACCGATGTCAATAGCCGTTAGAAATGTCAAAAATAAGCTCACAGGTTATAAGTAAAGGTAATGCTTCGCGTTTGCTCGGTCTGATGAGTACTCTAAGACTCCCTTACCTCATCGGATCAGGTAGAGAATGAGCCACCGAGATGATATGACGAACTTTTACCGGCAGTCCTCCAAGAGCTTTATCTTCACCCAAGAGTGCGTAGCATGCGAGTCGCAGATCGCCTGAAATCATGAAATTAAGTTATTCAAGTGTACAAAAGACTTATATCAACGCCTTGTGAGTGCCCAAAATCTTAAAAATTGCTTGTGAGATAATAACAAGCCAAAATGCTACTGTTTTAGCGACCAAATTTACTATTTTGTGCCATTCCCAGTTAATTGGCATTTGAATCGAAACACAAGGAAATACTTTACCCCGAGCAATAAGTCTGGAGAAAATCAAGGCTCTGGAAAAATTCAAAGCAGCTTCTTCCGCTACCATCGTTTCAACCTGGTTGTGAGCTTTGTTTCACAATCTGTTGATCATGGATATTTGTTCCACCTGACGACAGTCGGGTTACCTGAAATGGTATATGATTGAAATCAAAGATTATTACGGTGATACTTAAAGCTTTGCTTATAGTATGCTTTTCGAATCACGATGTATGTAGGTAAAGCTTAATCAAGACAAATTGTCGGACTTCAACACGTTCAATAATAGTGTTTCTTATCATACTAATTAGCCTCAGCCTGCCAATCACCCAATCTATGCAGCCGTGTCTCTCCGTTGTTATTTGTGCCACTATGCAGTTACTCAGTTTAATGAGCAAAAATTGATAATAAACAAGCTTCCAAATTTGCCTTCAGCATGTCACACGGTGATCAGACTCTTTGAAGGTAGACAAGGTACAGCAGCTCCAAATTTCTACCGCATAAGATTGTAACAATATCCAGATCTGTCATGATTCATTAAACACAAGGAAATATTGTTATATACATGCTATATTTGAAAACCCATCACACTGAACAAAGAATAATTGCGCTGTCTATAGCACCTTGACAGCTTCAAAGAGTGTGAATTGCTTCTTGATTACCTTAGTGGTAGAAATTATGATGCGTACTAATTATGATTATTTTCGCAAAATGATCATAATAAGTACACATCATAAATTCTACACATCATAATTTCTACAGATCATAATTTGTACCTACTTTCTCAAAATTTGTCTATGGGCCTGATTTAGACTTAGAAAACATGTTGAAACAACCAGAATGACCATGTTAACTCTAAGGCCCTTTTCACATCTTTGTAATACAACTTCAATCAACAAAATTTTCAAAATCGAAGGTTTCGGTGCCATTATATCATGAAGTTGCCATAAATAACGGAGTTTCACTCAACTTAGTTGATAAACAGATGCCTATAAGCAAGGCCCTAACCTCCGAATAGGCTACCTTGCTGCCAGACCTTATCAAAGACCAAGTTTATATTTGATCCAAAATGAAAACACATACAACATCGGTCGAAAAACAATATGCGAATGTGCAGGCATGATATTCACATAACATTAACTTCCCAATCACCACAATTATGGATGTGAATTATGCTAAAAGAAATGATTTTGTCAGAAAAAAGCTGGCACCAAGGCTTATTTCATGATTTGTGACCAAATTTTGGAGGATTTTGGACAATTTTGGTTCAAAGGGCCGGATAAAATCGTTCAAAAATAATGAAATTTCATTCCACTGGTTGTTCAACAAAAAGTGTTGTTTTTATCCCAAAATTTTTTCATCATAATTAGTACCGATCATAATTTCATTCGTCATAATAAGTACACATCATAATTTCTACCACTAAGGTACACCCAGAAACAGCTCCAACTCGTATTTTTCCCGCTTGACAACAAGGTCGAGTGATTCAACAAGCAAAATACTTATACACGATGTACTCTGGAGCAGTGTTGGGGTTACCTCAGGTCCTCTGCCATGCTATCTCTAACTTGTGAATACCTCGCAGCTGATGAATCGCCCTGCGTTCGAGGACTATCTGTCTCTGAGAACGCGCTGAGTTGCGCGCGCGTCCAGCGTCTCCTGCTGCCCTCTGATTGGCCGATGTTACGTCACGCGCTGGTCACGTGCGCGGCAGCTCGAAGAGTCACCAAGCAGTCCGCCAATTTCTAATACGCGGAGTATAATCCCTACTCTGGCAGCAAGGAAGATATGAGATATACTTGGTTGGATATATACCATGTTAAAACACTCTTTAGAGAATGACATCATGAAAGCAACTATCCAACATCCATGAGGCTTATCTGATAAAGAGAGAAGCTTTGGCAAACTGTCAAAGAGGACAGAAATTTCCTTACTGACAGCAGTTATGATGTTTATTGTTGCAAACATGATTCTGTGTGCTTTCTGCTGAGAAAGAAGTTCAGAAACACTGCTATTTCAAACCTCATGGGTTTGAAAGATAAGTAGCATCTAAATCTGAAGGAGCCTTATAAGATGAAAAGAAGTGATTTTAGTTGCTTATTTTGTAATATCGAAACTTAAAATTACTGCTTCTCCATTTCAGTACGATGTATTTATGGATTATAATAGTGTTTCATGTTTTGTTAACAATCCGAAATGGTCATCGTATGTGAAAATGATTACTCGCCTAAGACATATTTCGACCTCTTTCATATGTGTAGCCCCCTGAATTTGGCGAAAAATGGGGTTTTTTAAAATTTTCATCAAATTGGTATGATATAAAGACTTGAAACCATGTTTTAACCCACCAAATGTGCTCATTCTAGACATTCTAGATTGGTTGTTGACAGCTGTAAGACCTCCTTATCTCGATTGAAAGTCAAAATATCCCAATTTCAAAATTTGGACTACACAGGGGTTTAAAAAAAGAGGTGAAAAGGGGGTTAAATTATGGAATTTTTTGGATAACTTTTTTCTGGTGTTACTTTATGCTATGAAGAACTGATAGACGTGTCTCTGATCATAATAAGTGCCAATTTACCCACAGTACAGCTGTATTTACCGGGACCACTTTTTACCCCTTTGCGCATATAGCGAAAAAGGGGTTTTTGGCGATTATCTCGAAAACGGTTCAAAATATCGACCTGGGACCATGACCCGCCCAACCAAATGTGCCCATTGCGCATATTTTAAAGTGGTTACTGAGCTCTGTATCTCAAAAGGAAGCCGAGATATCCCCATTTGAAAATTTGGCTTACGCAGGGGTTTGAAAAAGGGGTGAAAAGGGGGTTAAATTATGGAATTTTTTGGATAACTTTTTTCTGGTGTTACTTTAGGCTATGAAGAACTGATAGACGTGTCTGTGATCATTATAAGTGCCAATTTACCCACAGTACAGCTGTATTTACCGGGACCATTTTTTACCTAGCGAAAAAGGGTTTTTTGGCGATTATCTCGAAAACGGTTCAAAATAGCGACCTGGGACCATGACCCGCCCAACTAAATGTGTCCATTGCGCATATTTTAGTGTGGTTGTTGAGCTCTGTATCTCAAAAAAGGAAGCCGAGATATCGCCATTTAAAGTTTTAACCCACGCCAAGGGTAAAAAAGGGGTAAAAATCAAGGTTCCCCAAGGAATTTTTGGATAACTTTCTTAGGGGTTTCTATGACCTATGAACTACCGAAAAACGTTCTAACATCTTTGGGAGGATTTAGTTCACAGGGGGTTACAGCCTGGGGCAGATGAATCCCTTACTATTAGTGACTAATTGACAACCTTAATTTCGGGGAACGGACATTTCATCTCACGACACCTCATATTCTCACGACACTTTATCTCGCAATATGTCAGCTCTACGCAAAGTTTAGGGTCCGAGTTAGGATTAGGGTTAGGGTCAGGGTTAGGGTCAGGGTTAGGGTCAGGGTTAGGGTCAGGGTTAGGGGTATGCAGATATAGTACTGCAGGGATATGCAGATATAGTACTGCAGGGATATAGTACTGCAGATATAGTACTGCAGGGATATGCAGATATAGTACTGCAGGGATATGCAGGGATATGCAGATATAGTACTGCAGGGATATGCAGATATAGTACTGCAGGGATATGCAGATATAGTACTGCAGGGATATGCAGATATAGTACTGCAGGGATATGCAGATATAGTACTGCAGGGATATGCAGATATAGTACTGCAGGGATATGCAGATATAGTACTGCAGGGATATGCAGATATAGTACTGCAGGGATATGCAGATATAGTACTGCAGATATAGTACTGCAGGGATATGCAGATATAGTACTGCAGGGATATGCAGATATAGTACTGCAGATATAGTACTGCAGATATAGTACTGCAGGGATATGCAGATATAGTACTGCAGGGATATGCAGATATAGTACTGCAGGGATATGCAGATATAGTACTGCAGGGATATGCAGATATAGTACTGCAGGGATATGCAGATATAGTACTGCAGGGATATGCAGATATAGTACTGCAGGGATATGCAGATATAGTACTGCAGGGATATGCAGATATAGTACTGCAGGGATATGCAGATATAGTACTGCAGGGATATGCAGATATAGTACTGCAGGGATATGCAGATATAGTACTGCAGATTTAGTTCCTTCTTTTGGAGAGAGAAAAGGGAAAATTTATGGTCTTGAAATCGGTCTTATGAGGAATATATTTAGGTAGAATACCAGAATATATGATCATGGATGATACCACATGACATCCATGCCTTTAGACATGGAATGGACAGTGGATGTATGGATCTATGCCACAGATCATTGCTTGGGTAGTGAGTACCTGATATAATATCATGAGCTGCTCGGGTTAGAGCTCATTCAATATGAAGTGGTTGACATAGTGCACGTGGCGAATTTTAAGATGATATACACATTCTTAGATGATGTGCTATTTTTGTGCTACCTTTAACCTTGACATTTGGTTATAGGTTGGCCATATTGTCTCGAATTTATGATATTGTTAGCATCTTTGGGATTTCAAGCAACCCACGTATCATTTATCGTACGACGTATCCTAGACATGCCATGTTTATTGCGAAGGCTGGCCTCGACAATTTTAGTTGCTGTATATGGTCACCCTTTCACCATTTAACCCGTTTAATTGGTATCTTTTGAAGTATTCGAATCAGATCCGACTTTTACTTAAATCGCTAATCTCATACGACCTTTGAAGTTCGGATGATAATAAATTGAGGCTTTAGCTGATATTATTGAATCAATATAAAATATCAAGCCATAAAGATCTTTACAAGAATGTTGCACTATAAAATGGGTTTGGTTCATAATTCTCAAAAATTTTAATTTTCAATATATTTACTGTATCATTTGATGCCTCAGAATGAAATTTGCGTGCAAAAGATAACTTAATTATCAATTTCGATTATTTTGTTAATCGATTTGCAGCATTTCTAGCTAGTTTTATGTACATTTCGGTCTCTTCTCATGTTTTTACGAACCTTTTTGCTATTTGACGAACCTTTCTTTTATGCGTTCTACTCTAGCCATGTATTGATATGATCATTGATTGATGTATGCACAATAATCGAAACTGAAATTTGTAAGAATCAGCAAAGGTATTTTTCTCAGAACATTTAATTTTAAAAAAGGTTAAATTTCTTAGTATTGCTATGATGAAGTCTACTGATGATTGAATGTCTGACGATAATTTCAAAAAGTTATGTAAGGTATGTAAATATATTGATAATTGATATACTTGTAAATAACTTATCTGTACGTAAACTACGCGTATGATATAATATTATTTGAGATTATGCTATATTATATTTTCTTTTAAGCAGCTCAAATACTTCAGTTAGCTGAATTAAACGCACATTAAACATATATCATAATATGTTAGATCATTTAGCAAAAGAGGAGACATTATGTAAAATTCATTGGTCTCGCTCGAAACACATGGATAGCTCTGAGTGACGTCATTATCATGGTTTAAAATGGTGAAAAGATCCCGTCAAAGCGCCATTGAAACCCTCTTCGTAATACATATCATAGCATAGCTAGTGTGCACGCAATATATAACCAAGCAAAATATATATCCCCTCACGCACACGCTGGAAATATTACGCGGAACTTCGTCATTAACAAACCACGTTTCGTAGTGATAATGACGTCATCAGAACCGCCTATACAGGCCTTGCAAGCATAATATATATTTAATTCCGTACGTATTTGCGGTGTTAAACTTGATGTTTTCGCTCCGTGTCTTCTTTGCGAGTCGAGGATGTAGCTAAGTAGTTTTATTCGTTGACTTGTTAATACTATAGTCGGCGTATTTGAAATTGGCGGATCGATTTGAACATCCGCGCCGGCTCACAAGTAAACTTGGTCACGTGACATCATGACATTGACCAATCAGAGGGCAGCAGGAGACGCTGGATGCGGTAGAAATTTGGAGCTGCTGTACCTTGTCTACCTTCAAAGAGTCTGATCACCGTGTGACATGCTGAAGGCAAATTTGGAAGCTTGTTTATTATCAATTTTTGCTCATTAAACTGAGTAACTGCATAGTGGCACAAATAACAACGGAGAGACACGGCTGCATAGATTGGGTGATTGGCAGGCTGAGGCTATTTCATATGATAAAAAACACTATTATTGAACGTGTTGAAGTCCGACAATTTGTCTTGATTAAGCTTTACCTACATACATCGTGATTCGAAAAGCATACTATAAGCAAAGCTTTAAGTATCACCGTAATAATCTTTGATTTCAATCATATACCATTTCAGGTAACCCGACTGGCGTCAGGTGGAACAAATATCCATGATCAACAGATTGTGAAACGAAGCTCACAACCAGGTTGAATCGATGGTAGCGGGAGAAGCTGCTCTGAATTTTTCCAGAGCCTTGATTTTCTCCAGACTTATTGCTCAGGGTAAAGTATTTCCTTGTGTTTCGATTCAAATGCCAATTAACTGGGAATGGCACAAAATAGTAAATTTGGTCGCTAAAACAGTAGCATTTTGGCTTGTTATTATCTCACAAGCAATTTTTAAGATTTTGGGCACTCACAAGGCGTTGATATAAGTCTTTTGTACACTTGAATAACTTAATTTCATGATTTCAGGCGATCTGCGACTCGCATGCTACACTCTTGGGTGAAGATAAAGCTCTTGGAGGACTGCCGGTAAAAGTTCGTCATATCATCTCGGTGGCTCATTCTCTACCTGATCCGATGAGGTAAGGGAGTCTTAGAGTACTCATCAGACCGAGCAAACGCGAAGCATTACCTTTACTTATAACCTGTGAGCTTATTTTTGACATTTCTAACGGCTATTGACATCGGTATCCTTATAGACTTTAAATTCTAGCTTCCCATCCCTCTAAATTGTATATATGGAGCTTGCATCATGATTCTGTTGACTTTATGATTTGCAAAATGTTGGAGATCTTGTTGTATGAGAAGGTCGACATCGAAAATTCAAAATAGCGTCCACGGGGATTCGATCTGGGACATACTGCTTAAGAGTCACAAGTGTTAACCACTCGCCCACCGCTCTCGTGCCTAGAAAGTATTTTGATGCACCATATTCACCATGTTTTAATTCGACCAAAATTTTCCAAAATTGCAAGATTTTTCTCCTTTAAGGTAATTTCCCGTTGTAACTCCAATACATACCAAAATCTGGAGTGAAATAACCCTGAAGTATGGCATTTCTCCGGATGGGAAGCTAGAATATCAAGTTCTACTGCCATAACGATACCGCTACCTATAGGGATGTTCTCTTGCTGATAAGCTGATACTCATGGGATGTGAAATACCAAAAAGTACTTTGTAACTTACCGTATCAGCTTATCAGCAAGAGAACAAGCCTATAATCTGATATCATCATCTTGGCCGTATAGGTAGCGGTATCGTTATGACAGTAGAACTTGATATTCTAGCTTCCCATCCGGGGAATGCATACTTCAGGGTTATTTCACTCTAGAATTTGGTATGTATTGAGATTACAACGGGAAATTGTCTTAAAGGATAAAAATCTTGCAAATTTGGAAAATTTTGGTCGAATTAAAACATGGTGAATATGGTGCATCAAAATACTTTCTAGGCACGAGAGCGGTGGGCGAGTGGTTAACACTTGTGACTCTCAAGCAGAATGTCCCAGATCGAATCCCCGTGGACGCTATTTTGAATTTTCGATGTCGACCTTCTCATACAACAAGATCTCCAACATTTTGCAAATCATAAAGTCAACAGAATCATGATGCAAGCTCCATATATACAATTTAGAGGGATGGGAAGCTAGAATTTAAAGTCTATAAGGATACCGATGTCAATAGCCGTTAGAAATGTCAAAAATAAGCTCACAGGTTATAAGTAAAGGTAATGCTTCGCGTTTGCTCGGTCTGATGAGTACTCTAAGACTCCCTTACCTCATCGGATCAGGTAGAGAATGAGCCACCGAGATGATATGACGAACTTTTACCGGCAGTCCTCCAAGAGCTTTATCTTCACCCAAGAGTGTAGCATGCGAGTCGCAGATCGCCTGAAATCATGAAATTAAGTTATTCAAGTGTACAAAAGACTTATATCAACGCCTTGTGAGTGCCCAAAATCTTAAAAATTGCTTGTGAGATAATAACAAGCCAAAATGCTACTGTTTTAGCGACCAAATTTACTATTTTGTGCCATTCCCAGTTAATTGGCATTTGAATCGAAACACAAGGAAATACTTTACCCCGAGCAATAACTGTGGAGAAAATCAAGGTTCTGGAAAAATTCAAACCAGCTTCTTCCGCTACCATCGATTCAACCTGGCTGTGAGCTTCGTTTCACAATCTGTTGATCATGGATATTTGTTCCACCTGACGCCAGTCGGGTTACCTGAAATGGTATATGATTGAAATCAAAGATTATTACGGTGATACTTAAAGCTTTGCTTATAGTATGCTTTTCGAATCACGATGTATGTAGGTAAAGCTTAATCAAGACAAATTGTCGGACTTCAACACGTTCAATAATAGTGTTTCTTATCATATTAATTAGCCTCAGCCTGCCAATCACCCAATCTATGCAGCCGTGTCTCTCCGTTGTTATTTGTGCCACTATGCAGTTACTCAGTTTAATGAGCAAAAATTGATAATAAACAAGCTTCCAAATTTGCCTTCAGCATGTCACACGGTGATCAGACTCTTTGAAGGTAGACAAGGTACAGCAGCTCCAAATTTCTACCGCATAAGATTGTAACAATATCCAGATCTGTCATGATTCATTAAACACAAGGAAATATTGTTATATACATGCTATATTTGAAAACCCATCACACTGAACAAAGAATAAATGCGCTGTCTATGGCACCTTGACAGCTTCAAAGAGTGTGATTTGCTTCTTGATTACATCGAGAAACAGCTCCAACTCGTATTTTTCCCGCTTGACAACAAGGTCGAGTGATTCAACAAGCAAAATACTTATACACGATGTACTCTGGAGCAGTGTTGGGGTTACCTCAGGTCCTCTGCCATGCTATCTCTAACTTGTGAATACCTCGCAGCTGATGAATCGTCCTGCGTTCGAGGACTATCTGTCTCTGAGAACGCGCTGAGTTGCGCGCGCGTCCAGCGTCTAAAAGAAATAATATATCAAATGTCCATAGAATTAATTTCTTCCAGACGGCAATTATGAAAGTGATTCAAATATTTCAAATCTGAGAGATATTTTTGCCTACTAACTATAAAGACATGGACTGATCAGGGTACAGCAATTCTGTACTGTGGTTAGTAGATAAAAATATTTCTTATTTAGCTAGTTTGCTCCAGCATTAGATTTATTTCTCGTTAAAATCAGGGGGCTGGCAAGCCCCCCGCGGCGGTTTGCGAGCCCGAGGGCCCGAAGGGCCCGAGGGCGAGCATTGGACGGCGGTCCTAACAGTGCGAGGGCCGAAGGCCCGAGCCGCGAGCCCGAGGACCCGAAGGGTCCGAGGGCGAGCATTGGACGGCGGACCTAACAGTGCGAGGGCCGAAGGCCCGAGCGCGAGCCCGAAGGGTCCGAGGGCGAGCATTGAACGGCGATCCTAACTGTACACGAGCGTCCGAGCATCGGGAGTGAGTTTATGTAACTTTGCTTGCCAGCCCCCAACTATATGTTTTCATGGATTGGCCATATTTCACGTTAAAATTTGAGTAAGTTCCCGTTGCCGAAATCGCACCAAAATTTGAACATTACATGATTAGAGGTCAAAGGTGCAACTGTCAAAATTTCAGGTCAATCGGATGAAAAATGGCCGAGATATTACAACTTGAATATTGCCAAAATCGAGGGTGTTCTTGTTAAATTGGGTTACGACCATATATATACATACATATATATATACATACATACATATAGATATATAGAGGTATATACATATACGAGAGATGACGCTTTAGTGCGAGAAGTATACCCTATTTAAACGGCGATATCTCGGGAACCATAAAAGATACAGAGCTCATCGACCCAGCGTTGGAAAGTAGAAAGATAGAACTTGCAGATAGTGACCTTAAAAACTATTTTACGTCACGATAATGACGTCATAATGACGTCACAAAACTAAGAATTTCAAACGTCGATTTTCCCAAAAATAGGCGTTTTTCAACGCAATTTTTCGGTATGAATCTTTCGAGATAGAAAAAAATGCTCCTGTTAGCGCAGAAAGGAAATTTAATGCACTTTCCAAAGATGTGCTCAAAAAGTTCCGGGCTCTACGGCATCATTGAGTTATTTGCGGTTGTTCGAAGCTCTTTGACACGAAAAAAATTCCAAAAACTGGCAAAACTTGTGAAGCTAGTGGAGAGAGAACGGGACCACCCCAGAACTTCATCTTTGGATATGTTGTCGGTCATAGTCCCAACTGTGTAAATGAATGGGTCTCAGATAGCTTATCTAATTTTATGACGTAATTGTGACGTCATCAGTAATGCTAGGTAACGCGAATTTTTACGCGTGATTTGACGCCAAATTTCAATATCTCGGCACAGAAAAAGGGTGATATTTTTCCCAAAACCAAAAAGGATTTGGTTGTGATTGTCCGCGGCGGTTTTAAGGCGTTCTTTACTGTAAAACCCATGATATGAGAAAGAACGCGACGGTTAAAACTGCCGCAACGGCACTTTTTTGATGCATTAAAGTTACGTTTATGCTGTATATTTTATAAGTGACGTTGCAGCAGTTTTAACCGTCGCGTTCTTTCTCATATCATGGGTTTTACAGTAAAGAACGCCTTAAAACCGCCGCGGACAATCACAACCAAATCCTTTTTGGTTTTGGGAAAAATATGTGAATAAGATTTATTGATTATTGATGATTAATCAGGGATTCCGAGCGATTCTTTTGCATTTCAATTTGCCACCTGTACAACGCACGTACCCGTCTTTAGATTTGTACCCTTTACGAAACAATGGATGAGTTGACGTACGTACGTTTTGGTACGTTTTGGTGAGTTCGACTGGGCGTGCTCAGGACATCTGCGTCATGCGCGTCTCCTTCCAGCTCAGCAGTGAGTTGTTGTTCACAGCAGTGTACCCCGGAACAGGTGGCGTGTCCGGGAACTGCTCAAGGAACCTGCCCAAACCGATCTTGAAGCTTTCAAGTGAAATCAGTTGTGAGACGTCATGCGGCAAGATATTCCAAAGCTGAGCTGCTTTAACACCAAAAGAACTGTCATAGTCACTACGAACAGATAGCTGGGCTTTGGTGTTGATCTTTGGGATAGTTGCCTTGACCCCAAGCCGAGGATGGTGCTTAAACTGCATTTCAAGGTCATTAGGGGCATGCCCGTTGATGATTTTCCAAACTTGGATAATGCAGTATCTTTCTCTTCGGCGTTGCAGTGACATCATTTTCAGTTTCTTGAGACGGTCCCAATAGCTCATATCTCTGAGACCTGCTATCTTCCGGACGAAACATCGTTGGACGTTTTCTAACTTCTGGATGTCTGATATCTTGCTTGGATTCCAAACAGGGCAGCAGTATTCCAGTCTGGAACGCACCATGGACTTGTAAAGTGTGAGCATGACTACTGACGAACGATCACAGAAGGCACTGAGGACCCAGGATGCCATTTTTCGGGCTGCTTGAGAAGTCTGTTCAATATGTGGGGACCACGATCTATTGCTTGCAACGAAAACCCCCAAATCTCTAGCCGTGTCTTTTAATTCAATGATGTGACCTTTTAGAGTTTTGTACTGGACATTCTCAGGATAGAATGGCAGTTGCCTTAGGAGGTAGGAGCTATTAAGAGGATAGCTAAGGAGTTGAAATTTGTCTTCATGGAGTTCCATGTTGTTAATTGAAGACCAGTTTATCACCCTGCACAGGTCGTCTTGTATACGTGCAGTAGATTCTTTGCCAAGGACTCTTGATATCAGTTTGGTGTCATCAGCAAAACAAAGCCCTTTGCAGCTTTTTAGTGTTGCAGCTTTTTAGTGTTGGGAGTACGTCACCAACTTAACATTTCTAACCATGACAATGACGTCATAATCACAACCGAGTGTGATTTTGCGGTTTAACTGATGTGTGTTTCCGGAATTAAATTACATATTATATCCGTGAATATAATTCATTTTCTACACAATATTTTTACGCTGATTTATTTTACGGTGAATTATGCTATTCTTTGAATCCGGTGTTAATATGTCATTACATGTTTTGCGTTAGCTTATGATATTATTTTCTACAAATTGTCCATCGATGCATGGATAATTTTGACCGAATTGCAGCTTTTGAATTTAATAAATATATACGGATAATGATGTCATACATTTTCTAAGTAGAAAATTCTTATTACTTATCCTCTAGCTGATTTGTGCTCCATCTTCCTCGAAGACAGCTCATAAGATCGAATAAATTGAATACGTATTTTCATACGTATTTCATCTACGTGTATACTCGATAATACATTTCGGACACATTGTATTGTTGCTTTGTCCGAAAGAAAAGCTCAGATTATCGAGTTAGGATACGTTTTGTCAAGAACCATACGTCACGGAAAGCAATTTATCACACGAAAGTGGAAGTTATAACCCCATTATCTCAAAGACTACATCATGAAGACTCGACGAATGGTAAGCTATACCTTAGCACACTTAACAACTGCATCTCGTAATTGGTTGAAAGTGTGAGCTTTCAATTGAGCAAAAATTATTATGAGAACACAATTTTAATCAGTGCGTACTTAATTTGATGTGTTATTGCGGGGTCTGGGGTTCGAGAATAGGGACACATGTTAAAATTTGATAGACCCACTTATAATTTGTTGCCATGATTGAATGAAAACGACTTTCATCAATCATCATACAAAGTACTAACAGGGGCCAGTACGGCTGACGACTATTGTTTGTTTACATACAAGCATCAAAATATTGTATAAAATTGCAAAAACCTACTTTTGGTTGTTTACTCAAATACTCGAAGTAACCAAAAAAGAGTTTTTTTTCCTGCTGTGTACTTTTTTCCTTTAGACGAATGGCAAGATATTACTTTGTTTATCTGATACCATGTTACTAGCCAATTAAAAATAAGTTCATTTGATTCATATTTTACATCTATGTAGCATACACATACACACATCTTGTTGTGCTACAACATTTTGTAATTGTTATAAAGTATTCCGTACAACACATTAATATTAAAGATTGAATTCCGGGAAAATGACCGTACAAGTTAAATCAACTTTTTCCCGGTATTTGCTTCATAATACATTATGTAAAATTCTGGACGAAAATAATGTGTAGATTACAAATTTGAATTGAATTTACCACTTGGAACCTCCATTAATAAGCGCTTCATTGTCGACCACATCTATGATGATATCATTTGTAAGTGCAATAAAGGATAATAGTAATATTTGACCCATATTAAACAACAGGTGTCTCTGATTAGAATTGTTCAACTGCACATTATGTTGGGCCTAGGCCTGCACCTGGTGTGGTTTTATTGCTACGTGGCTAAATATCAGTGGCCTATTAACTTTCCCGTAGGATCCCGAAATCTTCATTGACCAATCATCGCCTAAGTTAACTGTTAACTCGCGTGCTGATTGGTCAATGTCATATTATGGACCTGTGGGAAAGCTGAACTGAATTGACGCGTCGTCAGAAGTTGTTGATGTCAGAATTTTATGATTCATTTCATCATACGATATTATATACGCTCGAGTTTATGGGAAACTCGCGCGCTGATTGGTCAATGTCAAATGAACCAGTAAGAAAATTCTATGATTTATTTCACACGATATCTACGTTTTAGAACATAGCGTTTATTATTTTTTGCCTGCTTCCATTTTTTCCCAGAATCACACTTAGAATTCCTGTGACACTATCTTTCATCAAACATGTCCATTTTGTATATTCCCTGAAAAGCACTCTGTGTTTTCTGATTCCAGAAAATGGGCAACGTATTTTAATCCACAAATGCCCTTGTGATTTGTCATATTGCTTATTGTTAGTAGCAAAAACAGCATTAAATCTTTTTAAAAAGGCATAAAATGTCTTGTAATCTTCAGAACAAACAAAATGACAGAAATCTAAATGCGATGTCACAAATAAAATCGACAGCAGCGTTTCATTGCGAGTTGCGACCAACAATTTTAGTCGTTGTTTTGTTTGTTCTTGAGCATAATATAAATTAACGACTAACGTCCCTCGCATTGTAATAAAATTCTTTTTATCTAACAGAATCATATTTTATAGAATCATTTCAAAACATCTGAAAGTGAAACACTTCGTGTTTTGTACATTTTACAACTGTAGTACACAACTTCACCCCTTACAACTGCACATGTATCTTATCTCAAGTTCCCTAAATTTTCAAATTATCAACGTTAAACCCTGCAAAACAGGATTTCAAGAACTCCAAACCTGTCACAAAGTCTCTTATCTTAGGTACATTTTACACGTACTAATGTCTCTGAATGTATCTTAAATTTGTCAGCTCCGAAAAACAAATGTAGGGATTCTAAGACATTTGTCCGACACCTAAAATTGGTTATTCGGACACTCTCCGTGTCGGACAAATGTCCGAAAATTTCGTACAAGTTTCGAACTGATGAAACCGTGACAGACAAATGATTTTTTCGTAGTTCGAACAAACTAAGTCTGAATGTACCTTGCAACGTCTTTCTACACATATCTTGAGAGCTAAATGAAAATGTATAAAACCTACTTTTAAACCTTTTAGTCTCCTTAATTCATACATGAATTGTTGTTTCCACCATTATCATACCGCACAGCTAGATATGAAAGTTGAATTCCATTAAAGTTGAGGTTTCTCCGAAAAACATCAGTTCTGCCATTAGACCACCTCATCACAGTGTCATGTGAAAACACTAATGAAGGGATTTAAAGGAAATAGTGGAACTCAACAATACTGTCTTTTTACGGAATTGTTGAGAAGAAAATTTAATAAAATCTAGGCCTTATTCTTCTGATTTGAAATAATTATCAGAGTGAAAAATGTCAGGTCTTAAATAGATGTTTATGGTAAAAAAATTACCTATGTTGCCACTTGCCAAGCTTCTGTGCTAGTTTTATATTGGTGGAGTAATTATAACGTCATCATAATGATTGAAAGTGTACACTTAATGCCGTAAAGGTGTGAGTTTTTGTTGGCATTGAGACTTACCTGATATCTAAACTACTGTTATGTATGTTTGTGATTATAAAACAGTCGCCCGCACTGGACAACTGATGTCATAAATTGGCCATTCTAAGCCGTGATAATGACGTCATCTCAACCGCCTTTGATTTGTGTTCGACCCTCAATTGTACTGTAGTTTTGTAACTCATAACTTGGACACTGTATGAAAAATATAATAACAATGTTCATGTAAACTATAAACTAAGAACGTGTTATCAGGTACTGGATAAAGTGCATTAGAAAGGCATCCTCATCAACTAACCACTTTGAAGTTTGATAATGACGTCATTCTCAATCACTTAAACTTTATAATTAGTGCAATGAAAAGGGTTGTAATTTCGTGAGGAATCTCACAAGCAATGTGTGTACAATATCACACACAATCTTGCAATATGATACAGCATACATTGAACATTGTATACAATCTGTTATCAATCATCATGTCGGGTGTAACAATTTAAAATAATAAAATGTACAATATATCACTGGAAGACAGTAGAGACAGATCCGATGATGTACATTGTACACATTTTGTATAAGATTTACACAATACATGATGTACAATGTACTGTGTACTTTTCAACCATACACAGCGTATATGGTATTTTATTTAAATTTTGCATCCCTAATGTAGCTGTGCACAATACATAACGACACTTTGTGCTGTCTCCATTTTCCCACGGTTCGCCCCGACCTTTGGAACCCGATACCTACACACAACCCTTCCCTAGCTCCAGTCAGCCTACAGTTAATGGACAATAAATTAATTACACGGCGCCTATACCTCCATCACATATAATGTTAATGTATTAAAAATCACGGCCGATCATTGGTTGTCAGTTGTCACGTGATGCTGGCAAAGGCCTCTGATTGGTCGGTGTACCAGTGACTGATTCACTTTGGCGTATAATTAGTGTTCAGGAGGGTAGTTATTTTTGGACTGGGTATGTCGGGTGTGGCCGGCTGTTGGATTATGATAATAATAATCATAATATAAGTGTGAAATATGCTGTCATATGTGGTTCATCGTGCATGTTTAAAATGTTAACTGTCATGTTTTGTGTTAGTGGTTTAGATTAACAAAAATACAAAATAATATTACAAAGTACCATCATAACTTAACAATACATACTGACTGACAGACAGTATATCTAGGTGTACAATGTACGTCAATGTACATTGCATTATAAACAGCTTGTGTAGTGTGTACTAGGTATGTGTATGGTGTAATATATGTATACATACAGTTTAAGTTAACATTTCCTAAGACAGCAGTCCTGCACAGTGCATACAGTTGATGTACAAACTTCAAGTATATACTGGCAGACAGACAGTATAATTTGAGTGTTTATTGGTGCTACACACGCTCTCTGTATTTAAATAGACATGCTTTCTTAACGAACATTGCAGAGCATTTTATACGTATATCATTATCTACAAACCGCAGTCTAAGTGATTAAGTGCTGCAATCTGATGATAAACTCATGTCATTGAAATGTTATAGTGATGATATAGAAAAGATCATGATAAACTCCAATGTCAGTTATATACTAGAAAAGATCATGTATCTTATAAGATTCATTAGCCAACAATGAATGTATGGGAAGAATAAAATATGGTACTACTAATAATATATTGAATAATGTTGAATTATTTGATGACGGATTTGTTGAATAAATCATATAAAATTAAATGAATCAGCCGCCGAGAGCCGTTGTGAGAATACCTCATAGATTTCGTTGCTGAAATATTCACGAAATTAGCCCACAATCAGCCATAATGATGTAAAGAAGGGGATCCTGGAAATGGGGAAATTATGAATATGAAAATGATGAAATTTGGAAGCCAAAATATGAGGAAATCGTGATCTTGTCGTTTAAAAATACAATACATACCGTCCAGTGAATTATCCATAGGTATATCAAAGATAGGCGATGTAATCTCACTCAAGGTTCAAACAGACGCGTCCACGTCTTCAATTTAGCACCTTAAATCGTGATAATGTCTTCATTCATAATTTCAACTGAGTTTCATACTATCGCGCAATTTCAACAATATAATCGTGCGCTATAACAATTGTACTTCGCATTGTAAAGATAATGATATAATTATCTTTCCTGTCACCACCAAGTTCATTTTCCCTTAATTTTCATGCAATTGCCTGCAGACAATAATGGTCTAATATTCACGCAGGAAAATAGGTCATTTTGAGAGAAGTAATAATTTGTAATGCTCTGAATATTAATTGTAAGATTGATACTCCACGCGCGAAAAATAGGCGGTTATTTTCAACAATTTGGCAGCGCGCACTATGTAAATGACGACATAACGACTTCCTATTTATTATGACTGCAAAGTTATAATATTGTAATGATGAATTTATCAATGGTTTAAGATCTGACGGATTTTTCGTATGTACGTGTGCTGCAGAATACCTGTGAAAATGTTAGACTTCCTCAAATCCGTCGAGGAAATGAATCCTGATCGATTCCTCACACTTGCTGTTCAGCTGTTGAAGTTAAGCTTTGAAACGGAAAATGGTTAAATTGCGATAAATTCATGTCATGAAAGCATGAATTGAGATCATAGGTTCAGTCTCCGGATGAATATTTCACATATCATGATTATATTCAAAATTATCATACTTTTATGGTTTGAAAATCGAGCTGGGAGTGCATGGAATCAAAATATTATGAAGTTTCTCTTGATATCAAAAAAGGTTTTATGCTTCGATATCAAATGGCAACTGAATCTTATTTTCATTCGTATTTTTGTTCTCAAGGCTCAGGCAGTCTTTATTTACTCAGACTCGGCCAATGGACTATTCAGCCTATTTTTGATGTTTATGAGCTATGAATACAAATCCAAGTTCCAGCATGTCATTAATTAATTAAAGACTAACTATATTTTGCAGAGTTTAACCGTACTAATGAAAGTTTCATCCTTGCTCTACCAGTGATCACTCTAACTGAACAACAATGCGAACTAACTCATGCTAGAGTGCTGTACCTAGTTCAAAACATTCCTGATTCTTAGGAACATTTAGTCAAGTCAGGGAAAATTACAAACTAATTTATGTACCGTAAAGTTAGTGGGTCAAGATCAACTGGGATTAAAAACATGGTGGATTAATAAATTATGCAGAAGAGTCAACTAAAATTTAAAGCATGTAAATTTATTACGTATTTCAATGTGGATTCTCGGTTATTTTATATATTATGTCGTTGTTGCTGTACAAAGTTTGTCCGCGTTTCGGAGTTTCGTAATTCAAGTTCGTACTTTAATAAGGATGTTGAATTAGTTGCTAATTCGGAGGTTATTTCAGATTTGTATTGTATCTTGAACCAGGTAGAACATCAGAACAAAACATTAGATACACAAGATTTAACTTTTAAGTATAGATTAATCAAAATTTAGATTAAAATTTGTAGCTCATC
Organism: Beroe forskalii; assembly: GCA_011033025.1. Lineage (NCBI taxonomy): Eukaryota > Metazoa > Ctenophora > Nuda > Beroida > Beroidae > Beroe > Beroe forskalii. The sequence continues at coordinate 263,071 of WFMF01000141.1, forward strand.
ATTGCCTACTAACCTGTAAAACATCAAATTTCAATTTTTATTTAGGTACTTGATTTAACTAAGTACTTGTTTTAAATGTTTTAATCTAGATGAGTCAAGCAGGAGTTCAAGTTTGACTAATGTTTGAACTGTTGCAGTGAAATTTGATAGAATTTCCAGATTAATTAATGAAACTAAACTTTTATTAGCCTACCTGATGGGCAAAGCTGTTTCTCAAGTAATACTGTAGAACTACTGAGCAACCCTGAGCAACCAACCCTTATACTGTTCATAATATCGGTGGCACTATCATAATTTCAACTTCCTTCATTTTTCTAAGTTCAGCTGAGGCTGACTTTCGTTTCTTCTCTTATACGTGGAGAATTAAGAAAGCAACTTTTGGTTTGGCTTATTCGCTGCAATTCATATTATTTTGCAAATAATATAATATTCAACTCCATTATCAACGGCCTCTCTGAAACCCTTCATATTATTTGTAAGTTTGTAGAACCCTTTGTGTCTATTCCAACACAGCTATAACACAAAAAAGGATAATTATTTTAATATATTTCAGTTCACTTTGTTTTATATGGCAACAACTTTGGATTGAATATTGAATGGGATTGAAATAAATATAACAATATTTAATATTTATGTATTCACTTGATGGTCTTTGTGTCAAGGATCATTTTCAGATGTATATACAAGTCCTAATAATAATGATAAAATGGCGTCTTATAGAAGTATTCATTGGGTGACGAAATGACGTCATTATCATAGCCCAAAGTGGTAAATTGATGGCGTTGGGCCGCCTTTTTCACGAGAGTTTCACGAAAGCAGTTCTCTTTTGTAGCTTTTAATAACATCTCTCCAAGACGAAACTATATGAATATGATTTATGATAATATATGATGATGAATCATACACGAATGTTATAAATTATGCAGTCTGAAATCATCAATTTAGCATTTATATCCCTGATAATGACATATCAACCACCGATCATTGATATATCTACGACCTTGATTTATAAACTCACGTGTATTATATTTGAGTAAGAGTTAAGACAATCATACATATTATATCTTTCTCTATGGCTGCTAATTGAACGCCAGGTATGTAGAATGTACGCATAATATTATGTCTATTTTCATGTAAACGCCGCGCACGAGTATAGGCGGTTCAACGTCATAACTCACTACGTCACGATATGATAATGACGTCATCCTAGCCACCTATTTTCATTGCGCGGCGTATAATACCAAGGAAGTAGCGCTTCATGGCAGGCATATTATTATGAAGCTCTGAGAACATGTCTTGAATAAGTTATCGTCAGACGGTAGTATACTGCATTTTATGAGAGCTGAAATTGAGACGTTATCTCACCTCATTCTCACAACCAGTTTCTCATTCACTCATTCAGTCGCTTATCTCGCCTCCTCCCCAAATTCTTAAATTCTTTCCACGGATTTTGCAATCCGTGATCCCGTGCTCCCTCCTTCAAAAAACTACTGCGTTTTATATAATGATCTATCTTTGTTCATTCGGTAACCCCCCCGCTTCTCTCCTTGATCCTTCCCTCCCCGCACTTTTTTCCTTTCTCCGCCCTAGTATCTCTAACATCCCTAACCTTGATACGTTTCAGACAAGAGATGAGATGGAACAGTACCTACCTCGACAACCCCCGCCCCTTGCTATCAGCTACAAACCTGCCAAGAAAATAAACTTCCGGCGGGAATCAGCCAAGGTAAGTCAATCCTGCTAGTTTTTAGGATGGAATATAATGTTGGTATTTGTACAAAGTGTGTTTCTCAACACAACCCAGATTGATATTTTTAAGGTTTATATCAACCAAGCTAAACTACAGTGTTTGCTCTATAAAACTTCGATTTTGAAAACAAATTTTATAAAAACTTAAAAAGATTTATCATGATTGAACGGTTTATATTCTCCAATCTTAGGAGTTTTAATCTTTCAACTTTTTAATGATCATCGAAATATTGTGGAATTAGAACTCCTATATAACAAAGCTCCTAACCCTACGTGTGCCTTTTAAATCGCTGAAATTTGGATTTTCCTTCTGTTTCTATCTAACGTAGGGAAGCTGATACTACCTAACTATACGCCGCGCACGAGAAATAGGCGGGTAGAATGACGTCATTATCATATCATGGTGTAGTGTGTTCATGACGTTGAACCGCCTATTTCTCGTGCGCGGCGTTTAGCTTCCCCGGGAAAAGAGCCCGACTTGCGACTACCTTAAATTACCAAGGGTAGGTCATTTGATCATATTTCAAAGCGTTCTGACCACATCTATTTAAACCGTTTAAGTTATTTCCATGTTAAGTTATTTCCATGCTTTGTAATACGTACGAGAACTACGAGTGGCAGTTTCGGGGTGAAGTAAGGTTTTTCTTTTAATGATGGCGAAGACCCAACCTAAGATGCTGGATTTTTCTTACTCCGTCAAATATTGAAAATGTCTCCAGTTTTCGTCGTCTCAGACAAATCTGAAAATCATGAAAAGATCACAAAATTGCAGGCAAGGATGCCAGCATCTCCAGCGCCCCCAAAAGAAAAACCTTGAATAACAAAGACCTTGAATGACAAACATATTAAAACAGGCACATTATATCAACATTTTATGCAAATTTTACAGCGTCGGGAAGAATGAGGAACTCATCAACAGAAAATTTTCGTACAGATTCACGTAGTTCCCACTTAAATTAGGAAATTATTATATCTCAACCAGTTCGCCAGAAAAAAGGGCAGTGAAATATATTATTTATGGAACTTACTAAGTATAATAATGCGTTAAAGTCTGACCAATCAGTGTACACGATTTCTGTGAGATTGTGCACTGATTGGTTGATTTATAATGTGGATAAGTTATTGCGTAGATTGAGTGCTGAAGAGCATCTGTATAGTTTTTGACCTGAGGAGATTCGTCATTCGCCTCAGCCTTAGATAATATCTTGTTGCATATAAACACCTCTTGATTTAGTTTTCAAGTAATGATTGACGAGCATTTAGATTATATCCTTAAGACGCTACTTAAAAGTTGCCGACATTTCGTGATATTATCTATTTAAAGAATGAACCTCGAACTCAGACATTCTATCATAAGCGGTCATTTAATCAAGCATTGATAGCCGGTCATAGCTATAGGTTCATAGTTTCATGTGTGGTTAATATATTATATTGCTTACACATTAAATGTTGAGAATCTACTGCACTATACAACACATATTGCACAATCTGATACTCTAAAAGCAATAGTCAATACTAATTTAATTTGATGATTATTGAACAATTGAACCCGGCCCTCACCTGTTTCCTAACAAATTCATTAAATAATAGACAGTATTATTTTGAATTTAATCGCTGATCAATTCATGTGAAATCAAATTTCAATTAATTTGCTGAATACAACTGTCACAACTACGAGGAAGTATTTAATAACAACAAAGATCGATATAGAACCGTTTCACATTTATCACATTAAATCTACCATTATATTTTTAATCGAATCTAAATATGCTATCTAAATTAAATAGCATTTAGATTACTGAAGTCTAAAGAGCCTGAAATGGAAGTTCAACGAGTGATCATCATTGCACAAGTTCACCTTTAAATGTAACCATCACTTCAAAGTTTGGTCTAAATAAAGAGTTCAAACACCGTGTTTCTTGTAACATTTCAATGAATATATGTTTCATCATAGTCATACCTGCTCAAATTTGATTGTGTAAAGTATTGTTTTAAACTAAAACTATTCACAGGTTGTTGACGAGTTTTTCAACAATGAAGCAGCTAAATGTGGGGATGACAGTGGTGCTGCCCTGCCGACAGTCAGCCATTGCGGCACCGGATCTTTACCCAACATCAAGGAGGAACGCTTCGACTTCACCCGCCCCGCCGCCCCTGTTTTCCACGTCTCCAACCTCCAGCACCATCAGCCGATGGGACCGCCCCTGGCGCACGGCCAAATGGCGGCGCCGCCCCCACCCCACCCGGTGGTAAAACAGGAACCTTTCTCCTTCGATACCACCTACCCAGTAACCATGGCAACCCAAGTAAACACTATGCGACCCGTCATAAGTCTCCCAGAAACTAACGGACTCACACTGACCGACGTACGAACACACGGCGACATGACGTCACAGCAAGCTGCCATGACGTCACAGCAACCGCCTCCAATCGCTGAGCAGCTGGTCGCTGAACCCGCCCTCCCCAGCTACCAAGCCAGTATGGACGGCGCTATCAGCACGACCAACGCCGGGACCAACAACCCCAACCCCATCGTGACAACCTCGCTGCAGCAACAACTCGTAGTGCCGAGCACGAGTCAGGACATCAAGCCCTCGGATATCCCGGACATTCTGACGATGCTGATGCGCAGCACGAATATCCCGCAGTTGGGGGCAGCCCCGGACTCAGCATGCTCAACTCTCACCCGCTGACTCATCTGCCTGCCTCCTCGGACTCCAGTTACGGGCTGGGAATGCGGCGCCCGCCCATTGATAACACCCGCAAGCGCGTGCACAAGTGCGACCACCCGGGCTGCACCAAGGTTTACACCAAGTCCTCGCACCTCAAGGCGCACCAGCGCACCCACACCGGCGAGAAGCCCTACAAATGCTCCTGGGACGGGTGCACGTGGCGGTTTGCGCGCAGCGATGAGCTGACGCGCCACTACCGCAAGCATACCGGACAGAAACCCTTCAAGTGCTCGCACTGCGATCGGTGCTTCAGTCGGAGCGATCATCTGGCCCTTCACATGAAGAGGCATTTGAACACATGATAGTGAGATAACACGTGTTATCTATGTGATAACACACTTATATATCGTCATTGTGACATCACGCGCCATTGATCACGTGCGTGAGACACGCGTGAGGTGTCACGCGCAAGGTGCTCACGTGACACACTGACGTGGTTACCATGGCAACCGATATATATACATATATACACACTTTGAAGTGGTAATCTCTTCTTTCGAGTTATATAACTGCTGTGTAACTTTCATTACAGAATGTGTACGTAGAGAGTGTTTGTAGCTAAATAATATCATAGGCCGACGTTGTGTACTTTTTATGAGCCGTACACGGAAAATGGCCGGTTGTGCGTCGACATTATAACGTTTTGATCCTCGATATTGACGGCAATTCGAGTGCTGCCTATTGGTTGTGGGAAACGTAATGAAGCTGTGTTGCGAAACGCAATCGAGCAGTGTAGTGTCATCGCTATGGTTTTTAATATTATGTAACGGGTAAAAATACAACTAGCAACGAATCAATGCGTACGTAATCAATCATGAACTAAGTTGAATGTCCTTTATAGGTATTGAAATTATAAAACCGACATTACGAATCTTTATAACTTTTAAAAGAAATTATGATGTATTCAACCTCGAAACTCAGAAATATATGTCGCAACATATAATTTGGTAATTGACGCTTTCAAGATTTACCATTCCTCATTTGCTCATTGTGGTGATAAACTGTAGGAAATATAGCTAGCAATGATAGGCATGTCCCGACGTTTGTACATGGAGAATTGCTGGTATTACGTCATCAAGACTACATTGAAAGCTGTGAGATGACGAAATGCATTCTGTGGCCTCATGTCACATTATAACTGTCACTCATTTACAGTACAAAATATGCGAAACTTTTAACTCCGCAAGGAATCAGTGTATCCCAGGTCTCCCAACATTTTGAGATGCGGCGTATTACGCCGCGCCTGGGAGCTTTTTAGCAGCGCGAGCCGCGTACCTTAAAAGCACCCAAGCGCGGCGTAATACTCAGTGCCTCAAAAGGTCGAGACACCACGGTGAGGCATTGTGACGCTCAACTGACCATTTTTTGTGCTCGGACCTAAAACCGACGGCATATTAGCTTTCCCACACAGGTCCTTATATCTGTCATTGACCAATCAGTGCGCGAGTTGAACATAGACTTGTGCGATGATTGGACAATGTACTTTCCGTGATTTTGGGCAAGGGAGCCGTCACATATCACGTCATCACTCAAAGGGGGAGGGCCAAAAAGTGATCACGTAATATGTGACGGCTCCCTAGGTACATACGACGCCGATATACATACATTTTACTTTTGTCGAATCACAAAGGTGCGAAACGTGTGTTTTAAAACATCTTATCTGGAATGAAACAAGTACCGACCTGTAGCGAGGGAAGATGATGATATGAAAATAATGGAATGTGTCAATAAAGAATAGATATTTTGATTAAGATTGTATTTCAGAAATGGTGTACATTTCTGACGTATATTTCAGCTGTTTTGTACACAATAATATTGAAGTATATATATTAATCATCATATTATTATTATTATTACTTTATTATATTGCTCTAATGTTTCCTTTATACGATGTGGTCAACAGTAGTACATCTGTTGTGATGGTTTTGCCACCTCCTGCCGCGCAAACTTAGTGCGCGCGGCATAATAACACGTGTTTGCCGCGCTCACTTAGTGCGCGTGGCGTAATAACACGTGTACGCCGCGCACACTTAATGCGCCCAGCGTAATGACACCTGTATGCCGCGCTCACTTAGTGCGCGCGGCGTAATGACACGTATATGCCGCGTCACTAAGTGCGCGCGGTCTTCTGACACGCTTTTTTGTACCTTTGCTATTCCTTACTTGCGTGCATATAAATGGCAAAACCAAATAACGAAGAATGATAGCGTTTGTTAGAAATTCATATGAACATCTTGCATTAACTGAGACCTAATAATTTCTTTGAAGTAATTGAAATAATATGTGGTTAGTGGTGACAGTACGTAGTTCTTAGAAATTCAAGAATATTCTGAATTTTTACCATTTTTGGAAAAAGCTGCGATAATTTGAAAACTAGCCGGATGAGCATAGTTCTTTGAATAACGTAACGACTCAATCAAACATAACTATCTGGAGCCAAGGAAATTATCAAGGAAATTATTCAGCTGCATGAAATACCGCATAAAACCGTGACATTAACTTAGTGATTCACTTATTTCTAAAGAAAAAACATCATCCGTCCTTGATTTGGTGGAAGAACATCGTAGCTGAAGGAAATAGTTGAAGGTTCCTGGAGCAACTTTGAAATATCTTGATTTCTCACTTTGAACCGTTTAAACTTTTAAAGCTATCATTGATGCTAAAATTTTTGATAGATTTTAGAAAATACTTTGAGTGAACAAATAGATACTAATAAAAACCTCGCCATCTTAAATCTAAATAATAATAAGCCTTGAACATAGTAATATATAATGATTACTTGTATAGTTTTTTAATGTGTTTATACCATACCTCCTTTAACGAGCTAAGTGTATATTATTATAAGTTATAAATTACAAATTGCAGATGAAAAGAGACAGTGACGTCATTATCATGATTTAGAGTGGTGAAAAGATGACGTATTCAAGTGATAGAAATAATAATAATAATAATGGTGACAGTTCCAACTGCAGTTTTGTGTGCGCGGCGTACAAACATATAAATGTCATGTCTGTACGCCGCGCAAACTTTTGCCGCGCACACAAAACTGCAGTTCGAAATGCCACTGTAACCGCCTATTATATTTGGTTTGTAAAGCGGTGCTAGAGATGATTTTGTCAAGTTTGAAAAATTAGATATTTTATATAGATTGGACGTGTTTACGTACACCTAAAAAGTAAAGCCATCGCGGTGAATTTTATAAGCAGAATAACTAGTAACTAAATGTCCAATTTAAAAAAATGATGTAACAGCGAATCTTGGTTCATTTGTAATCACTTCATTAATGATTGAAGCGGTAAAGATAGCCAAAGAAAGAGTTAATATTATGATACGGTAACTTTCATCTTGTGTTGAAAATTATGATTTACACCTTATTTCGTTCGATATTGAAACGATATTTTTGTAAAGCTCGATTAATATAATAATCGCACAGGTTCGTGTCTGCCTATTTTTCAAATATATTTATATGAAATATTGTTCAAGGAGCGATGGATCAGTTACATATTAATAAAGAATATTATAACGGTTGCATTTGATGATTGAATAAACATAATATTTGAATTACATAATATTATTATTTATTCATTCTGGAAACATCTTCACCGATTGATTCGCGATTAAATTCATGTACATAATATAATTATTATGGTTCTTTAGAAAGTTAGAATGGCTTTCTTAGAAATTTAAAATGGCTCATAATGAAACTTACACAGAAAGACAGAAGCCTGAAGCACCCTAGAGTGCCTAGCCTTCCCCCTCCCCCTAGAAACACCCTAGAGTGCATAGGCCCCTTGGATTTTCTCCGAACATTTTATCATAAAAATCGAGCTCAGTTACACACTTACACATCATGCCTGGCGCTGCAAGGAAACCGACCTACAGTCGCTTTTTACCCTTGAAAATGAAACTTGCACTCTCTTATAAATATGGTTATAAAATTTCTCGCATAGTTTTTGCCCATTACACACACCACGAATCTGCGAGTGGAGCTTTTCACTGTGTTTTTTAATGAAAATCACACCTTCTCTGATTTACGTCAGAGAAGTAAGGAGACAATAATTGGAGTTACGATGTGACGTCATTATCAGGCGTTTGATTGGCAAATTGATGACATCTCTTGACGTTCAATTTGGATCTGGTCAGACACCTTTTTGTGGTGCCACCGTAATGGATAATGCGTAATGCAAACACTCGTTGTGGACAGCTAAATTTATCTTACAATCAAACATGGGGAACATGAATATAGGCATGCATATAACAGTTTTCATTTCCTCCGAATACAAGAAAATTTTCAATCTAATTTCTTCCTCAAAGCAATAATTTCTTAATTTACTCAATCTCTGAATATATATTTCACAGCTGTAAAAGATTATATTCAACTAGATTAAATTCATTATATTCTCTACTCACTGTGTGTAGAGCCTGCACTGCTTGCTTCAAGGTGTACAAATCTTCAAATCTGCGACTTCGACTCTGCTACAAGAGCCCATAAATAGGATAATTTCACATTCAGCACTGAATATAAATTGCACTTTCCATTATATATAAATATATTTTGAACGTGTGTGTGTGTGTCTTTCAAGCTGCACTTCACTTCCAGTGATATATTCATTGGATTATATTTTGTGAAATTACAGTGCAAGAAATTATGTAAGTGAACTCTGGCCCATTTTCCAGTGGTGGTCTGACATCAAAAACGAGCAAAGTATGCTGTTATAGGAGACGCAATAATTTCTAAATTTACTAAATGTACCGTGCTCAAAATGTAAGATATTTCGTATTCAAAACGCTTTCATTGTAGAAAAATTCTAAAAAGAACGATGTATGTTTTCTTTTATTTCAATCGGTGAAGATTTTCTCCCAGAGAATGAATGATTTATAATGATGAGTAAACAATATATAATTACTATACGAATTACATATTCAAACTGACACTACGTAAATAATATGTTGTGTGAATTAATAAACGATTTTTCAACAGTGTCGTTGTAATTTATTTTTATCAATAACACTAATATTATACATTTTTAAGATTTAAAATTCGAATCAAGACGCGTGTTTTAATTGCTTCCCAATTGTACACACAGGTGTCGACAAACCTGAGAATGATGAAGGGATTTCTTTCTACCCATCTGCCATTTGTAAGTGCTTGATAATTCAAGTAAGCACATAAATCAATTTAGCACATAAATCGAACGAGGAGTAATTTTTTTCTTCAGAAAATCGTAATCCTCGGCAAAAACCGAGGCCGAAGCCGAATCCTCGGTCGATCGTTGATTTAGCAGTATTGAACGCTGTACATGGTGCCATGCGACCTGGATAATTTCAGAGTGATTTTCATTTCGCGTTTTTGCAACACTTGTGTAACTTTCTAGGTTTTAGCTACCTTCTCTTTGATCTCAAATACTTGTACATTAAACGATTTTCAGTGCAGATTGTTTGATAATTGTGTGAACAAAGATCAAAGAAAACTGGTAGACTTCATGTGTCAAAGTGTTCAGTCGATTTAAACGCACGTAATCATAATCTGTGCTCGCAATCAGCCATTGGTCTCACTTTTAAATGAAAAAAGAATGAGAGATCCTGAAGTAGGTATTTTAAGATAATTTCTTGGTAAAAGAAGCAAGAAAATTCAGCACACAGGCCGCAAAATCGCTTATATGGTGTTGCGTTATCCCTAATCCGTAATCATTGCGACCTTTTTAATTTGCTGTGGTTAGTAGTTACTAGTAAGATGAGTGAAGGTTTCTGTTTGGGGCCATCCATAAAGGACGTCCGCAATGAGGGGGCAGGGGAGAGTCTGGCTAATGCGGACGTTTGCGGACGTAGGGGGGAGGGGGTGTTCGGCCAAATGCGGACGTCCGCAATTCACGGAAATTTCGGGCGATTTGACTGATATTTCACTAGAAAATCATGAAATTTCGGGGCCAAAAATGATGACCCAAAAGATTTTGAAGAAAAATGCGGACGTCCGGGGGGGAGGGGTTTCTGGATTGCGGACAAGGGGGAGGAGGGGTCTGAAATGGCCGAAATTTTGCGGACGTCCTTTATGGATGGCCCCTTTCATTTTTACAATTTCGTATCTCAGGGTAATATCGGAAGTACTCTTATCCCACTTCTCACGCCATCCACAGTACATTACGTATTAATTGAAATAGATCACCGGTGTACGGAAAGTTCAGGAAAGGTTCAGGAAATTTCTACGATCTTTTAATTAACACCCCACGCACTGCTACAATCTACATAAGTGAGGCACTGCTTTACTTTATGATATAAGTGAGGGGTGATCTACTCATGATAGTAATTTAAATCTACTCAACGACCGAATTATAGATCGTATATAATTTAAAATGGCCCCTGATAAATGTTCACAGTTGTTTAATAACTCAGAGCATATAAAGTTATTCTGGAAAATTCTCGATGCTCGTAAATTATTTATCAGATGTTTTAACCAACTTCCGGGCTCAATTCAGTGTAATCAGCGAAGATGATACAATCCCGTGTTATATAATTTTCGGAGCATAGCGGTGATCCCATTGAGTGTTGCCGTAACGTCTGCAGAGTGCGGAAATGCTCAATAAAATAAGATTCATTTTATTCATTTAATAAAAGTGAAAAGTGAGAGAACCCTCATAACATTGTATTCATAGTATTTGATTTATGCCGGCTTGGTCACATTACGAAGAGCTTTGATCTGACCTGGTTAAACTAAAAAACCTACCGAATAGAAACACTCAGACCTCATTACACAGAGTTTCTGCCTCCTCATTGCATGAACTGAAAGTTTCGTGTCTTCAGGTGTTTCAGTTTCTGCTCCAGGTCACTTCAAATGCGTCAATTTGGCCCCAATTTTCTTCAGTATACCTAACATGTTCCACCTTAAATAATATAATGGAATTCTATTATTAGCGGTCCAAGGCTTTTATTAACGTCAATAGTCAATACAGAACACTTCACTGAATCTAATGTGATGTTGCGAAATTATTTGGAATTTTAATGATCCATTTTGCAGTCCTCAGTCGCAGTGCACAATACCAATTCATTGAAAAAAGATCTAGTTAAAAGGTGGACGGATCTGCAAGAGATCTTGTCAGTCACACACTCACACCGGCAATAAAAGGTTCAGTTGTATATCGCAAAAAACGAAAATTGTCCATCCAGGCCGGCTGAGAACGGTCCAAAATTTCATCTGATGATATGCCGAACGTTTACTTCTTAAGACACAAATTTTAATCTGCCTTCGACCCTTATTAATATCATCACATGCATGAAACTGTGTAGTTTCGAACTATGTCCAAACACAACTTACCTATTTTTGTGTGTATACATATTCATAATTGCCAACACAATTATACACTTACCAAAACCTGCGTGCAAAAATAGGCAGTTCAACGTCATCAACTTGCTACGTTGTGCTAAGATAATGACGTCATTTTAACCGCCTATTTCTCTTGAGGGCTTATGAAGATTGGGCTTATGAGCCGAATGTCTGCCTGGAATAAGCATGCTTTTCAGAGCATTTTATTTATAAAATAATATTTAGATGTACTTTAATCTAAATATAACATGATCAGTAGTCAATACACTAATTATAGCATTAAATATGATAGGTTTATGCATGTAGGTTGTCAAAGTTGACGTAGTTATCATGATGAAAAACGATGATTTAGTACTGTTAACCCGCCTATTTATTTGGTGCAATCTGTTGGTATTCATTAGACTCAGACTAATTAACTTTAAGAGCATTCCACTTAAACCGAATATGATATTTGACATTTAATTATTATGGGTATCATCTTTACACATAATATATTGAATAATAAATTTGACGTTATTTCTATTATCTTTACACGTTATTGTCATCGAGAGTACACACTATTTAATGTTGGTTTCATCAGCATAATTATTACTGTTAGAATATTATATACAATTATATTCACTATTCAGTGATGAATGGCTTTGGGAGTAGGTATATGGACAAGTTTGTATTATCACAATGTTAAGCTTTCATGCCTCATGGATTTACTTGTAATCCAACATTGAATAACACTAATGTGATCTACAATACCTACTCAGTATTTTAATTTTAATAATTTTAAAAGAAAAGTCTAACTGACTTAATATCATGATAAGTGATAACTGCTGGTAACAAAACACCTAGAATCTAAATCGCAGACATAACCGAATTGTGAGGAGATTACGCAATTTAGGTATGATGTAATATCCTCAAGATCTGCAATGCTACGGTGGCCATATATGCAAGAAAGGAGGCACTTTTGTGTGTGCCACTTCAGCCATTTTAAAACCCTTTCAAAACCCTGTCATCATTTGTATGTGACCTAAAATTCGGGGGAAAAGTTAAACTTTTCACTTCGCTCTCTAAAATACACGTACTCAATTTCCTTTACAAACACAAAACTCAAAATACACACCTTCATTTAATCAAGTTACATATCACACAATTTCTAGAAGTTGAGTTTGAGTAGGCTATATGATAATTGCGCCTAAGGGACGCCTTTAAAAGGCTAAAGGCCGAGGCGTGGTCATCTTCTTATATTTGCAAATTTCTGTAATTTGGTCATATTCATTCGTTCTATAGGAATATTTGAGACGTTGAGAAATGGTAATCTTCTCATAACACGCGATTGAGTAGGGTCTAAGATGGAATCAGGAAAGTGACAAAAAATCTCAGATGTTAAAACACGTTGACATATAAGAAAAAGAGGGCCTCGGGTTCTTAGCCATACTTATGCTGAAACCTCTACTTTTAGTTGAAACCGCATACTTATTACTTACAAAGTAAATCAAATATGTTCGGTGATATAGCGGAGCAAAATAGAAGTTGAAAGTTGAAATCGAGGAGAGTCATTCATGGACAAGCAAGGAAAAAAAAAACTTTTCTCCGTTTATTGCATATCAAGTCAGAAATTTTGCACAGAAAAAAGTTTGATATTCGTTGCTTCCCCTGTCAAATTCAAGCTGAGTGCTCTGTGCTACCAAGTTTGTTGTCCTAAATGCATTTGTGGCAATTTGGCAAAATTTTTTGCGACTCAATGGAACGCGCGAAGCATTTATCGTTGTAGCGTGCCACAAATTTCATCGCGCGCACGTGAGTTTTAAATTAAACTTTTTGCGCTTTGTTAATGTTTGTTTTCGTAGATCCAGGTTTTGGGAGCGGATTTGTCACACGCATGGAATTAATAATTTATGTCACTAGAACGTGTTGCTACTTCATACCTTCGATAGAAAATGGATTCAATTTGCACAGGCAAAATCTTCAGGGACATGGACAAGATTTGTAAACTTCGAGAGTGACAAATCTGTGCTGCGAGTTGTCGTATTTTCCAAATTTTTTGTCACTGCACTGGATTCTGGAGGCGCAGTGAAGTCCGCGCCAATGAGCCTTTCGACTATCATAGGCTAGGTATGAAGTAGCAACCCCGTGGCTTGCAGTTCCAGTGACATACATGCACGGAAGTCGGATATGCATTATGCATATCCGAGTGGGTGACAATTCCGGCTGTCCAACATTGTCTGACGTAGCGGGGGGTCAGGCAACGCCTGACATTGTCAACGCAGGTTCTTCAATTCAACATTTTGAGTACCAAAGTGCCCCGCCAAGATTTTCAATGCGGAGAATGATCTTTTAGAAATAAAGAAAAGTGTTGGTCAAACGGGAAAATGTCATAAAATGAAAGCAAATAAACTGTTATAATTGATCTATCAGAATATATAATTAAGTAATTAGACATCGACAAAATAAAGCATTAAATCTTTAAAATTGAAACTAAACAAATAAGAATAAATAATATGTTAATTTTATCCCAATTATAAATAATTCGCAGCTGTGGTTTTGCGGAGACATTCACATGTTAAACATTCACAGAAAGGTGTCCAAATATGTTCGCCAGTATTTTGGTCAACAAAATACATGGTATCTGAGAGAAAAAGAAGGTAAATGCCGAATACATCTTTAGTGATTGCAGCTAGAAAAGTTATTACACGTGTAATACTTTTAAAGACATCTCGCAAAAATAATAGGCGTCATTGCGTCATGAATTTTTATTTACAACTCCAAACTTTGACTCTTTGATAATGAGATTGAGATCATTTTCGGTGGGGTGAGAATGGACCCGCCAGACAAATAGCTGTGGGACGGACTTCTTTTTTGCCTGTTTTCTAATTCTGTAGCGAGAAAAATTTTCAAGATGGACCCTATCACCTAATCAGACTTACCGAATAAAGGGTCTCCCGTGGTACTGCTTTAGGACTCCCGGGGTACTCCCGGAGGACTCCCGGGAGTCTCCCGCAGTAATTTGCTCGTATGACCGAATATATTTTTGCGTTAATACTCTAACTCTAACCCTGACAAAATAAGAGGGTCCATTCGACTCCCACCTTTCACTCTTTGAGCCGCCTATTATTCGTGCGCAGTTCTATAGAGTTCTATTAAACGGAAGAGGATCCTCAGTTCCATATATCACTGCAGGAAATTGAGGTTCCTCAGCTCCATATATCACAGGGAAATGGGAGTTGTGACGTCATATATCCTTAATTTTCAGAGTATTGAGATCCGATTATCCGTCTGAAATCCACTGGGTATACATTCACCGTTCCGTTCGTCAGTCCAGCGATGAGATGTCTGAAATTGTTATAAAAGTTTCAGATTTTCATAGATTGAACCAACTTGTTTTTTAAAAGAACGAGTCGTAGCCGACAACAGCTGGCCCTGGAGTAAGGGCGAAGACATGGAAATTGACTGCGTTTTTCTCAGATTAAAAAGGGCCAAAATAAAATTAAACCGATATCAAGCTATCGAATCTACACAACAGCTCAGAAACATGACCCATATGTACGTACACATGAGTCGATCGAAAGATCTTCAAGGCGTCAAAAGAACGAACAAATTTCAACAGAAATTCAATAAAAAATCAAATTACAGCATCCTACGGATCTTTCGATCGATCCTTGACATACACGTCAGCTAATTCTGAGCCCTACCTCTGATCGGGACTGAGGTTGAGCACCCGGACAGGTGACTGGCAGGGTGCCAGTCGGAGGAGCGGAGTGAGGCACTTAAGGGACCGGACAGCGGGGGTCAGGTTAAACCCTCCTGTGATTAGGTAGTTACCCTCCCTGTCACACGTCATGCACAGCAGTTGCTCCTGAGGTCGAGTAGCAGGGTAGAAATAGAGCAAATATTATGAAATTAGAAAGGTGGAATTCTGCGGGAAAAGATCTCTCCATTTTAGGCCCTATTATTTTCAATCAAAATAATAATATCTGAATGGCATCAATTATGTCACATTTAGAAATTTTGATATGTCATTAAATTTCAAGACAGGATCTGCCAGAAAAATGTAAAAATTGGAAGTCATAACTAACCTGCAGCTGTTGGGATACGAGGAGTTGTCCACTGGCACCGAACACAGCCAGGTAGCCGGACTGATCAGAGAAGTGCACGATAACGTCACACCGCGCACTGATGACGACAGTAGCCGGGATTTGGCAGTGAGAGGGCGGTTTGGGAGGGAGACGATGGTTGATAAAAAGTTGAGGAAGTCAGAAGTATAATTTATTATCAAGTTTGAGGAAGTTCGACCCTCAGAGTAGGCCCGCTTGTAAATTTGAGGGTCAACCTTCCTCAAGTCTGGTTTGTTATGGCATTGGCATATGACGTTTTAAAGGCCCGAAAACACCAAAAAAGACGTACACAAAAACACGAATAGTCGAAAGGAAAACTTCCCATTCCCATTAAAACACTGTTGAAATTGAAGATAAAAGTGGAAGACTCACTTGATCTTCCTGACGATTTCTCCAGTCACTCTGTGTAGCAGCACATTGCTACCCCTACTGGCACTGACTACCAGGCCCTGCTCCCCACTCACACTAACACACTCCACTCCTGTCACGTGACCTGTCAAACGATCATTGGTTACGTCATCACCAGAAGTGGGGGGGTTGATGACAGGGGGAGGGAGGGGGTTTAAGGTTTACTGATGTCAGCAAGGGGGAGGAAGGGGGTTTGAGTCCTTGCTCCCCAGTCACACTGACGCACTCCACCCCTGTCACGTGACCTGACAATTGGTGGTTAAGGAGATGTCACATGTATGTCAGAAGGGAAGGGGGTTTCAGATGCTGACAGGGGGAGGGAAGGGGTTTCCAAATGCTGACAGGTGATGACAGGGGGAGGGAGGGGGTTTTCAAATTCTGGCAAAATTGTGTACAAAAGAAGATTTTGGCCACGCTGGGGCTCGAACCCAGGACATTCGCGTTATTAGCACGACGCTCTAACCGACTGAGCTACACGGCCATAAGATTAGTAACCATTTCTCAATAAATTTGGTATGGTAACGGCCAGGCAAAAACCGTTCAACAAGTTTTTCGGTTTTTGGTAAACCGACCATTTCCTCAAAGGGGTTAAATAAAAAATCAAAATATTCGGTTTGGGCAGGGTTTTGATGGCCAAAAAGTGCCGGTTGACCGGTTTTTCGGTTACCCGGTGGTTTTCTGTACCTGTCAGGACGGAACGTGGGGAGGCGTGTTTGCCGTCCACTCCCGTCACTCGCTCCAACCGTCCACTCCACTCCCACACGCACACCGTGCCGTCACGCGAACCTGGGGACGAGGGAGGGGTTTAACAGGGGGAATGGGTTTTAGAATCCATATCTAATCCTGGGAGACCGAAACTGGGTTTTTGAAAATAAAACCCGATTTCTTCGATATAAGAACTCGCATATACTTACTTCATTTGAAAAAAAAATCTAGTGTAAATGGTTATTGATGAACAATACCTGTTGCGAGTATTCCGTCTGCAAGTCGTGAGGGAGGAGTAAAGAGGGACACGTTGGTGTCTGACATGGAGACACACGTCACTACGTCCCTGTGACCGAACATCGACTGGAGCAGCTTCCCTGCCGGGCATAAGATGGTGAAAATCTGTGGTAATGTTCAGACTCTAGATGAAATTCTGCGATTAAGTTCAAATATCCATAATCATTAATCAAATTGTACCGGTGACATTTTTAACTTTTTTGGTTCAACTTCTCCTCGTTTAGTCAATATTAGATAGTATTTGGCGTGGTTTTATGGACTTAAACTTCTAAAAAAGTTCCACGCACCGGACATCAGAAACTCACCGGATTCCACAGCGAAGCTCTTAGCACTGCTATCCCAGAATCCAGCACAAAACAGGACTTTTCCATCGGGAGACAGAGCGTAGCTGGAGGGTTTGTCCGACAGAGTGGGGTCTATCGGGGGTCTGATGACTCTCGGTGCCATCTGATCGCACTCAACATACACCTGAATTCAACAGGAATTAAACAAATTTATAGTCCAAAGAAACACTTTAACACTTGAACAAAGTATACTATGTGCACCATTCGCATCAAAATCTATCCTCTTTGAATTCGAATAACAGCAAAAGGTCCAAAGTTGTCCATACAAAAAACAATAAATAACAATCAATAAATCATCGTATTTTCGAAAACTTTCGAAGAGTTTTGAAAATAAATTAAACTCTCACCTGATGCGGGTTCTGGATGGACGGCACGAACTTGTTGGAAGTGATTGTCTGGGAGGCTGACACCGTGATGAGGACGGGGGACGTGTTGAGGACGGGGTGGACGATGGCTTTCACCAGGGTCACGTCCGTTTCCTTGACCGGGTTCAGGACCGATACGATACCTGGAATAGGTCCGAGTCAAGTATGTTACTAGTATGTTAGAGAGTGGTGTCAGGGAATAGTGTCAGCTGAAAGTGGTGTCAAGGAGTGGTGTCATCGAGTGGTGTCAAGGAGTGGTGTCAGGAAGTGGTGTCAGGGAGTGGTGCCAATGGATGGTGTCTGGAAATGGTGTCAAGGAGTGATGTCAGGCAGTAGAATCGGAGATTAGTATCAGGAAGTGCCGAGTGGTATCAAAGAGTGGTATCAGAGAGTGGTGTCAGAGAGAAAGAATTAAAATATTATTAAATCATTCTAAGACCGCCTTATTACAAACTCACCGTTCAAGTTCTTGATATTGTTGTTGAGAACGTGCTGGAGACTATTCCTGGCAGGATGGGGCGTTGTCAGGAGTTGCGGGGGAGTTTGCCCAAAACTCCTGATCTGTTCCTCCAACGCCTCCTTGATAACGACATCATCCACTGCACTCGGGTCACACATACCTTGGGAGGGAATGGTATTTGAAATGGAAATCACATATTTGGATCAATATCGATCAACAGTCGATCAGGCTACGAACTGTGGAATAGAGCTTTACGCATATCTGTGCAGTTCGCTGGAATGGTTAAGATACTGACAATTGCGCGCGCAACTCTACGCAAAAGAAAGTTAAAATGGATGGGATGGCATACTTTTCAGCACAAAGAAATTCTGTAATTCAACTAACCCTCGTAAGTTGTGTAGTAGAAGGTGTTGCAAGCATCTCCCTCGTCTCTCTGAGACACCCCGAATATCAGGTCAATCCACTTGTGGAGGTTGCAACTCACATACTCACTCTCTAACGCGTCCCTGTGGGTAGGAGTCAACTAACAGAAATCTTTTAAACTAAGGATAGGATTCAACCTGTTAGTAACCAAAATCTATAAATTTGACAATTTGAGGTTTCCATCCGATTTTGGGGAAAAGACATTAATATTAGAAACTCTGAGCTGTTTCTTGAATAACTGGAGCTGGAGTTTATTTTTGGCAATTATTCTTAGAAATGTAAGTGTAACCGAAAACGAATTTTCGAATAATTCTCAAAATTGATGAAGAAATATGTGAGCGATCGCGTCCCTGTGAATCTGTAGGAAGTCGTGGTGGTCGCTAGCCCATGGTGGCAACACTACATCTCCCAGCGGCATATCCTTATCATCCACCCCCAACTCATACTTATTATCATTAACAAACATCTCGCTCAAGTAGAACATCTCTGGAATCAGCTCCTTAACATCGGACATATCCCGCTGACAATTCTCCCATGCTTGTCCCACACTCGAGAAGATCCGGCAAGGATGATCGAACTTCCCGCCCTGGAGGCGTAGGAAATGTGTGGTGAAGGGCTCCACTCGGAGGAGCCACATCAGAACAAATCCGGGGGTGCTGTAGTGGGTCCCGTAGTGGAAGGGGGGTGCCACCCCTCCTTACTCAACTCAAACTTAGCTCGGAACTTCTCCGCCCGTTCGGGGGTTTGGGCCCCAATGGGCCTGCTGAGGTCCCGGTAGTTGGTAGGATCGGTCAGGTCGAGGGTTTTGGAGGTGTAGTTGTTGAGGACCCACGGCATTACCGGGTACTGCCCGAGATCGTTATAACTCCTCCCAGCGATCGTGTTGAGGAACATCAGGTAGTCGAAGTTGGAGATCTCCCGACGCCGCCACTTGTCCATCATGGATGACTCCCGAAGCAGCCTCCGAGGGTGTGCCAGAGAGATCTGACGCCGGTTAGGCAACCCGTACTGCAACCCCACTCCCACTCTCGGCAGACACGCCACTGCCCTCCGCACTGCTTCGTAGTCCGCCAGGACGAACAACCAACTCCGGTGTCCGATAGTGAAGATCTCCACCGCTCGGTAGCGATGGAGATACCGGCGTGTGAAGACCGCCGACACATCCACGTTGTAGAACTTGTACGTGTCCTCTGTCGTAATGACGTCACTGGTAGTATCACGTGATGTGTCCGTGACGGAGAATATGCCAGTTGTCTTGGTGATGGTCAGGTTACCAGCAATGTGTCGTCCTGGTAGCAGTAGGAGACCGGGTTCACTGAACAGAGTCGCACCTTTCTTGGTGTCTGCGTCGTTATCATCAATGTTCAGATCAGCCTCTTCTTCTTCCTCAGGTGGCACTTGGTGGCTTTGGACTTTTGCCAGCTTCTCTGTGGACAGCACCACGTTGTTAGGCGGCATGGTGGCTGATATCTCCTGGATTCTTGAGGTTGAGTGCAGGTTACTTTTCATTTTGTCAATAAATCCAGTTACGGTTTCGGTGAGCTAAAAGCACCGAGTTAACCGGCATTTCGGTTCAGTTAGCCGACTGTTTCCCTAAACCGTTGATAGCGTAATCAAAATATTCGGTTACGGTTTCGGTTGCCTAAAATGCCGGTTGAACATAATTTCTATTTCGGTTCGTTCGATAGTTTCCTACCTTGAGGTTGGAGTGCAGGACGGCTTCAGGGTGAGTTGTGCCGGTAGGGTTAACCAGCATCTTGTACCTGATTGATTGAAAACCATCGTGAGCTTCAAATCAAATTTGGGATCTTTCAAAATCACTGTTTTTTTCACCATGACAGTTAAAATGACGTTACGTTATGTCAACTAAAATCAGTGTTATAATTAATCCAAATTTGTAAACACTTTTACTCTAAAAACCTCAAGGTTATAATGAATCGTACCTCCTCTAAAAATCAGTTATAATGAATCGTACCTCCTCTAAAAATCAGTGTTATCATGACTCTTACCTCCTCCTTGACGAGTCCTCCCAGCAGTCCAAGATAAAGTGAGTGAGAGTCCCTGGGCTCTGCTGCTGGATAAACTGCCGGACACTCCCCCACCCCTTCTCCCCACTCAACTTATTCTGCTTCAACTGGTACTGCAGGAGACGTACGGCTGTCTGGTGGTCTCCCATCAGACCTGATACTACGTGCCGTGCGGAGGTTTCTAACTCAGCCGCGCGGACTATGTGTTCTGCTACTGCTTCCGCGGCTACGTTCTCCGACCAGAGTGCTAGCTTTACCTGGGGAAACGTACACGTGGGTAAGGGAAGCGTGCTGAAAACGAGGGTCAGGATTCTTAGGGTCAGGAAAGCCTGCTGAAAGGGTACCAAAGGAATGTCCTTTTACTTTTATAGCACCATAGTGAAAGTCATCTAGCCTAGGAAGAGAGAGTATCCTCTTGTTGAACTTTCTATGAAAGGATTAGGAAGTAGCAGAGGGGAATGACTATAATAAAATGCAGTGCTGGAGGCCACGTGACGTCCCTCTCTCAGCAACTTGGTGAATGAGACCCCTGTGTGTTAAGCGGGATTATGCACCTTCCAGGCGTGTTTATGCTATGTATTCAAAAACCCTATAGGCACCAGGGTACCGTGTGCAATAAATTATTGCGCACTGTAGTGCCGATATCCGGATTTATTACGCACTGTAGGTCATAATAATTTATTATGGTGCAGTAGAACAGTGCGTAACAATTTATTTCACACAGTTGAGCAAACAGTACCTTCAAATCTTGATTTAAAACATTTCCTTGTGTTTGAAAATATTGCCATTTTCGAGTAATTACGGTGCATAATTCAGTTTAATAACTCGTAAAATTACTAAACTCAGCATTAAAAACCTCGGCCTTCGGCCTCGGTTTTCAATGCCATAATACTCATTCGGCCCTCGTATAATATTACGTTTAGTAACTTTTACTCGTTACTAAACCCTTCATTTGACATTCATTATTTCAAGTTCGAAGAGTCACCGAAGTGTCTTAAAATCTGACAGAAATTTCGCACATAACTGAACAGTTTTCTTAAATTTCGTCATTTTTTGTTTATATTATTCGTGTCGGACGTGAATTATGTTGTTTGCGCTGTGGTAAATGATTGAATATTATTTTATAATCAAATTCTTAGAAACCCTTAGCGGACTAGCGGTACCCCTCTGGGGTTTACAAACAAACAAAGAGACCTGCGTGACGCTCCAGCGCACTTAACCACTCCTGGCTACACAGCTGCATGGCCAGCTCCACTACTGACACTTCCCCTTTCAGACAGGACAAGCTGTCGTTAAACAGTTCCCTGCCGTGGGAACCTAGGATGGCTTTGGCGAAGAAGCCTTGGAAGTCCAGGAGGATGTCGTTCAGGAGGGGTCCGACGTGGGCCAGGGCTCGCTCCACCTGTGGAAAACGAGGGTCAGGGAAGCGTGCTGATATCAAGGATGACATCTCATCATAGGAAAGCGGTCTAGCCTAGGATGAAAGATAGGGCAGGTTGATCATGATGTTGAACTAACTATGAAAAGAAAGTGATAAAGCAGAGGGGGGTAAACATATCCAGATAAAGGAGATATAAGGGGAAATATAAGGAACATCTATTATTCTATTATTATAAAGATCTACTATTATAATCGAAAGATGCAGTTCAAGGTAGGAGCCTTCGCTCTCCCAGAAAGTCAGAACACACTAGGCGTTGAAAACCGGCGATTTTTTGCAGGGTGGTAGAAAAAAGGTGTCTTCGTATTACATCGTTTTCCTTTTTTGCGTAAAGGCTTTAGATTTTCCGTAATTTATGCTCCAAGTTGGAAAAAGGGTCGCCAAAAACAAGGTCGAGTTCAATGTTTAATTCACCGGTTGCGCGCGTTGCAATGGCTAACGCGCGCAAAAATGCACGTGCATTTCATCTCACGAGTCCGCACGTCACTTCATATTCTCATGTCAACTCTACGTAAAGGTTTGGATATGGGTTAGAGTTATTGTTCCGGTAACGGTTATGGTTAGGGTCAGGACAGGGAGATGAAGTGTCCTGAGATGAAATGTCGTGAGATGAAATGTCGTACGTGACCCAAAATGTAACTGAAGAGGATCTAAAATTTTCTACACAACATCAGGCTCAGTTAAATTAATCTATAAATAAATCACTATTTGCAAAATAATCTTATTAAATCCGAATCAATTAACTCAGTCCTGAGCTATAATTCTAAGCTGCGTTGTTCAGGGCTAAGATAATCTGTTCATCCCGCAATGCGGGGCTATGAGGAATGCTGCCAAGGTAACGGTTATGGTTAGGGTCAGGACAGGGAGATGAAGAGTCCAGTGATGAAATTTCGTGAGATGAAATGTCGTACACCCAAAATGCGAAACGAACCCGAAATTAAAAGCTGACATTAATGTAGGAAATGGAACCACCTCACCCGGAACATCAACAAGTGCAACCCGGTGAAAACACCCTAAGTATGAGTTTTGGGCGGTTTCAGATGGGTTCAAGTGGTTTCACGTGGGTTTGGTGGTTTTGGGTTGGGTCGAGGTTAAATGCGATGGGTTCGGGTGCTTCCTGCTTTTAGTTTCAACGAATATGGCTTCCGTCTATAATTCTATGATATTTCATGTGTTCATAATTAAAAATTAAAATTTGCGAAGTTTTTACGCGTTACTTGGACGGTGAAAATGTGCATTTAAACTGTGCATTGTGCGTTAACGCAAATATCTTTTAAGGAGGGGGGGGGGGATTCACCCCTCACATTTTGGAAAACACTAATTTGAGATATGAGTTGGCCAGGATGGCCAGGGCGTGTACCAAGATTTTGACGGTGGTCTTGGTCCCGCCGGTCCAACATTGCCCATGTGAGGCCTTGGAGCAAAAATGACGTCCAAAAATCGAAATTTTACCTGATGGAGATAGAGCTTAGCTTTTGATTGCATTCGATTCGTCTCGACGAGCTGATCATTTTAGTGTATTTGTTTGTCAAAATCGGATGAAAATGGCCAAGTTATGCCCATGCAAAGCGCGCGCCAAAGTGGCAGTTGGCTTATTTTGGGCCTTAAGATGGCCATTTCGGCCACATTTTTGGAGATATGAGCTTCAAACTTGTTTTGCCCATTATTTAGGTCAAAATTGATGGGCAAACCAATTTTCAATTGAATTGGACCTTATTTGGCCATTTTAACCCATAAAAACCTTCAAAAATCCACTAAATCGCTTATATCTCAGTTTGCGATTTGCCCAAATGGACTTTACCCTTTTCGCAACTCCTCTGCTACCTTTCAATGTTTTTGCATGAAATTTTCAGAATCGCTTTGAAACTAAATTTCGCACTTATGTTATTTATCGAAATTTTGAGTCAGGACTCCAAAAAAAATTTCTGGCCATGCAGAGAGCCAAAATCCCCGGGAACTTTGGCTCTCATGGGCATAAAATTTTTTTTGGGGGTCTAGCTCAAAATTTTGGTCAATAACATAAGTGCAAAGTCTAATTTTGGGGAAAATGGCGGAGAGCGAAAGAGAAGTCCATTTGGGCAAAATCAGGATATATATAAGCGATTTAGTGGATTTTGAAAACTAAAATTTAATAAGGTCAAATCATGGTGGTTTGCAATTTTGATAAAAACAAGTTTGCCCCCAAAATTTTACGATGATGGGCAAAACAGGCCATCTGAAGCTCATATCCCCTGCATGGGCATAACTTGGCCATTTTCATCTGATTTTGACAAACAAATACAATAAAATGATCAGCTCGTAGAGACGAATTGAATGCAATCAAAAGCTAAGCTCTATCTCCATCAGGTAAAATTTCGATTTTTGGGCGCCATTTTTGCTCCGAGGCCTCACATTGGCAATGTTGGACCTATGGACTAAAGACCACCGTCAAAATGTTGGTATACGCCCTTGCCATCCTGGCCAACTCATATCTCAAATTCGTGTTTTCCAAAATGTGAGGGGTCCCCCCCCCCCTTAACTTTATCCAAATTAGAACTTTTTGTATCACTGAAACTAATAGAATTTAAAACTTATTGTACACATAACATCAACAGTTAAATAATCAATCTAAAAATAAATCACTATTTGCAAAATAATCGCATTAACTTAAATCCGAATTAATTAACTCAGTCGACTGAGTTAATTAACGCAGCTTAGAATAGTAGCTCATGATCCTGAGCAATAATTCTAAGCTGCGTTGCTATAGCGACAGGCTGTTCAGGGCTAAGATAATCCGTTAATCCCGCAATGCAGGGCTACGAGGAATGCTGCCAAGCACTTGTGACTTGTCCGCCAGACACAGCTCTCAAGCCCCGTCTCCAGCGTGCCCCCGCACAACAAACAGTAACGGGTGCCCGGTGTGCCCCCCGGGCCTGACATTGCTTCCCTAATTCAATCGGGGAGCGTGCCACCCGGCAGCAGCTCATAACCCGTGAGCCCTAACGGAGGAGGGTTTATAGGCACCGAGGTCTCAGTGGCAACCGCAGCGGGGGGTCCAGGTACCTTTTTTGGAACATATCGGAATTCTAAATCCCCGTTCCCTCGGAGGATTAACTGTCCTTTTAGTTTTCGACAATCCTTGAAATTGATTACTTTTTAATAGTGCAATTTCACAAAAAGATCGTATGATCCATGTTTCGTTTAAAATACTGTTTTAGAGCTTTAGGTACACAATGAATATACGTACATGATAATTTGAATTATAAAAAGAATTGCGCCCGTTACCCATTTGCGGGCGCTTAATTTCCCTCCCCCGAGCTTGAAGAAAATATTAATAAAAACGCGCAATTCTAAATGCATGTGGGACGTGGGCAGCTTCGATCCACGTTGATGAGCTTTTAAACAACGCAATTGAATTACTCCACGAAGTTATTTATCTCATAAACTCCGTAGTTTGCCATGGTTTTCACGCAAGCAACTAGCATTGATGATTCAATTTCATGATATACAATTTCATGATACAGTAATTTGTTTTTCCACCATAAATTTTCAAAATTGCTCGATTTTCAAACATTGGTAAAGTGTTGACTCGGAGCTTAAACTTTTGATAATGTTTGATCGGCGAACTCAAGCTTAACTTGAGCGCACCACGCATGATGTTAAGTGTTAAGCCGCAGCGCCGCGCACAAAACTGGTCGATATGTACCTCCATCCTGATCTTGCGAAGTGAATAGCGCGCAACTGCGCGCGCAATTAAGGTTGCTTCGCGACTCCGCCTGATGGTACCATTGTTGACGAAATCTCCCTCAAATATGAGGACATCTCCCTCAAATTTGTGGACATCTCCCTCAAAATTTGTGGACATATCTCCCTCAGAATTTCCGGGCACTTTCCAGAAATTACAGTAGTTGTATTGCAAATCTGGACCTGCTATGCATATATCCTATTTCTCACCTTCCCAAACACGATCTCTGCTAACCCTCTCATTTTCCTTTTTGTAAAACAAAAAGGCCAATGGGGAGGGAAATTGGAAAAAATTATACCATTATGACGCTCTGATACAAAAACAATATTCCCAGGAAACAATGGCAGATTTCAAGGCTTTCCTCGGAGTTGCTGTCCTCTTCTTATGTTGGGAGGGCTACAGTGCTACTGCATTAACATGTGCAGCGGGTGAAAGTGCCACGACTGGCACATCATGCTCGAGTTCTACCTTCTGCCAGCGACCGGCCTGGGACACAGCGACAAACGCGTTCCAAACTTTAGGTAAGGTTTTTCTTTTGAAGATGGTGCAGACCCAACCTAGGATGCTGAATTTCACTTACTCCATCATAAGTTGAAAAAAGTCTCCAGTTTTCGTCTTTTCAGACAAAACTGAGAACCATGAAAAAATCTCAAAATTGCAGGCAAGGATGCCAGCAACCTCAGCGCCCCCAAGAGAATAAAAACCATATCTTCAGGTGTCGACTGGGGTTGTGGAAGCACAGCCTGTACTACGCCTGATAACTGCATCAGGTGCACTCCAGCTGACTGCAACTTAGCCTCTGCTCTCTTCTCCTGTGTCAACTACGAGTACTCACAGAGCAAGTGGGCTGTAGGATCACCAGCTAACGTCAAATGTGATCCTTACACTGCAGGAACATCAACAAATACTGCTAAAGTTGCTGCTAAAGAAAATTGCCGAGTGATGACCCCTGATGCTGCAAGTGGTATCCTGGGAAGTCCCAGTACAGTAAAAACTTGTGGAAAAACAGGTGATACATCTTGTACTACTAATGGAGAAACCTGCCGGACCTGCAACGGTGCAACTAAAGAAAACTGCAACGCCCTGGCTAATTTCAGGTACTGCTTGACAGGTAAAGCCAGCACCAAAACACTTTATGGTAACCTGAAAAACAACTTCTGTACCTCGAAAACTGCACTGTGTGTTCGACCAATCATTAAGGATAGTGCACCAGCCAGTAGCAGTGTGACTAGCTTTGGATGTTTAGAGGGAACTTTGAAGTGCGAGGACCCAACAACATGTACCACCTGCACCACCTCCGGATGCAACACATGGCCTGAAAATGGAGACACCCTGGTGAAGTGCTACACCTGGACTTGGAAAGAGAACAAGTGGAGCTACTCAACTGCTACAACGACCTGCAACGCACAAGTCGGCGGATCTCTCCCCACTAAATGCAGCCTTCCTGTCAAGCGAGACACCCAAGCTGGGTACAGTGGCAACGGCTGTGGAGCTTGTGCCAGTGGAGAGAAAACCACCTGCCTGACAACAGACGCTGGGAAGAACACCGGATACATCCCGACACTCTCTGCCCTGGCAGTAACGATGATTATCTTAGCTCTGTTTTAACCGGAAGGAAATGTGGATTATTTGGACAGTACGTAGTGGTAGGTATCTTAGGAGGTGAATTTATATGGGATAAAATTTCGGTGTTTCAAATTTTGGTAAGTTGAAAATGTGGGGATTTTCTCAATCATTACTCTTGTTAACATATGATAATGACGTCATTTTGAACTGTCACGGCCTTGTTTTATCGCTTTATCATGAGGCAAAATGAGCATACTGTTTTGATATCTGCATTTTGCATGAAATTTGAAGGAAAGTGATTTGTAGACATTATTATACTACTATTATATAGCATGTGCTATACCAGTAGAATCTGTACTAATGTACTTGTATATTATATCTTACATAATTTCGCGTTTTTCTGTTTTTGTTTCTCAGTCATGCCCCATGGAACCAAACACACACAGAAAGACAATACACACAGGTGCAGGGTTTTATGCATGGGATATGCATTTCCAATTTTGCTGTTTCGGTTATCTTGCTCATAAGATTAGCTACATTAACATATGCTAGAGCCTAGATAAATATGGAAATAAGAAAAATACATTTTAAAGTGTGTCACTTTGAGTAGCCAGGTCGAGTAAAGTGGCTAAATTTAGACAGTCAACTTGAGCTAATGAGTTGAGTCAAGAGGCCTAGTGGCCAAGTAGATCAGCTGAGATACCGAGGTGAGTGGCCGATTCGAATTTAGCAGCAAAATTTAGTGATCGAGACGAGCCAAGTGACTCCGTTGAGATGAGTCACCGAATGTCCATGTTGAGTAGAGGAGCCGACTGATCGGGTAGTGTTGTCTTGAGTTGAGCTGCTCACAGACAAGTCAAGAGGCCGATTCAAATGGAGCGACCACTTTTGCATGTTAAGAGGCCGAGCTCAGTCGAGTGACCCAGTAGCTCAGTAGACACTACTGTGAGTCAGCTGAATCGAGTGGCTGACTAGTTATGAATATACCTTATCGGACATTATTATCATGGACTTTAGTTTCACGGACCTAAAACTTCACGGACATTAATATTCACGTTCAATCCTGTCACTTCAAATTTCAACAAAAATCCGAAATTATCCGGCTCGATTTTTCTCATTTTCTTCCACGATTTGAATACTTGAATGGAAGATTTTTCAATATTTTTCGTAAATTAATATCACATTAAATATCCATATTGCAGGAACTAATCATGAAAAGGAAGTATAATTTCCTTAAAAGTTTTAAAGAGATGAAGTCAGAAATTTTGCGTCTGATCTGCCCAGAAATTTTAAGAGGAAATACCGGACTCAATTTTCACGGACCTGAAAATCACGGACAAAATTTTCACGGACATAAATATTCACGCTGAGGTGCTCAGCGTGAATGTAATGTCCGTGATAATTATGTCCGATAAGGTACCTTACGAGACATATTTAAAAGGCACGAAATTTGGAGATTTTTAGAAAAAAATCCCCATATTTTCGAACGCCCCAAATTCCGATCCCCGGAATTGTTGTCCCATGTTATTTTGTCTTGTAAGGTAATCAGAAAATAACTACCTGGTCGGTGATGCAGTCCCCACTCATGTTGGTGTTCACTATCTCGTGGTACTGCGTCACAGTCAGCACGGACAGGTAGAAGAGGACCTGGGGGAGAACTGGTTATCAATTCTCAATAAACCCGGTTACGGTTAAACAGTATTTCGGTTCGTTTAACCGGTATTTTGGTTCGGTTTAAACCGTTATTTCGGTTCAGCTCACTGGTATTTCTGTTTCGGTTAACCGGTATTTTGGTTCGGTTAACCGGTATTTCGGTTCAGCTCACTGGTATTTCTGTTTCGGTTAACCGGTATTTCGGTTCGGTTAACCGATATTTCGGTTTCGGTTCGGTTAACCGGTATTTCTGTTTGATGAACTGGTATTTCGGTCCGGTTACCCGGTATTTCGGTTAAGATAACCGGTTTCCCGGTTAATCTACCTGTAGGGCCTGCTGCTCGCTCTCCTTGACGTAGAGGTCTATATCCCGCATGACACACCCCCTCAAGTAGTACACATCCCGCTCCTCTAACAGGTAGTCTATCTTCAGCTCCTCAGCGTGGCGCTCCTGGGAGGCAGATTATTGAAGTTCAGATTGAAAATTGGGGGAGGGGATCACCCGGTCAAAAGCCATTTGGCCGAAATCGAGATTTTTTTAGACAAATGGCCATTGGCCGGTGACCCCCCCCCAAGTTTGCTGTTCATACAATTTATATCTAATTTTGATGACCGCGAGTAGCTAAATTCATTATTTTAATTTAATAATGAGGTGCACTGTAAATGGTGGCTTCACGGTGCACGTGAGTTGGAGAAGGTGCTTAGGAGAGCGTGATTTGCGATGTACAATGCGAATAACCTGTAGCTTCTTCAGCAGATGCAGGCGCAGTGGCTCCCCCACAATCCCTAGCGGTGTCAGCTTTGAGTTTATCTCCTCTTCAACCACCTCAGGAACCATGTCGTGTCTTCGTAGCTTCTGTCGTTGCCGCTTCTTCAGGCAGTTTATGGTGGTGTAGCAGGTGACCAGACGCAGAGGCATATGATTTTAAACGATTTTTAAAAATCAAACTCCAGTTTTTTGCCTTTTCCATTCCCCGATTTTCATGAAATTTGATAATATCGTACACCTTGATAACATTGATTGAACTGCCAAAAAGTTTATCAAAAACTCATCTTATCCCAATTTTATGGGCAGTTCAATCTAGCAAACGACCGGTTACCATTTCTCAATAAATTCAGTTTCGGTTGGCTAAAAACACCCGGTTAACCGGTATTTCGGTTCCAGTTCTTTTAACTGGTCGTTTTCTTGTCTCTACTAACGAGAAGCAGTACACCAGCACAACTTGTTATGAGCCAGACTTTGCAACGTCAGTTCAATTTAAACCTATGCCCTATTCGTCTCTACTAACCAGACGCAGAGCTATCCGGAGCATTCCGCCCTGTTTGAGACTCCGGGCGTTCTCCACGATGTTAAAGTTCAGAACGGAGGAAAAGACGACGGTGTCGACGATGCTTATCAGCAGATCCACTAGACGGTACGCTGTCTCGAACTCCATGACGGGTTCGTAGGTGTCAGCAGCAGCCTGGGGAAAGGTCGTTTGTGATCAGTTGAATGGAAACCCGGTATAAGATGCTAAGATGATATGAATACTTTTAACTCATCCAAACAAAAATTTTGAGATCAACCGATACGGGGTTATATTTCCAATTGAATTCTTTCCAAAATATTGAAATGACATGCTTAAAGAAAACTCAGATGTTATTACGGGTTATCATTAGTCTTTGGACTTCTAAACACCCCTTTTCTCAAATTTCTTTGAAAAAATCGCGAACTCTATCGACTAATCTCGTAACGCCCTCCTATGGATCGGTCGTTACTTCTCTCTAACCAACCTTGCCAGGTACAGTGATCTCATTGACCAGTTTCCCCACCCCTCCATACTAACCTTGCCAGGCACAGTGATCTCATTAACCAGTTTCCCCACCCCTCCACATTCCACCACAAGGTTATCAGCCGTTAGGGAGATGATGTGTGCCACGTTCGTCATATAAACGCCGTTATCACGCGCGTTCACGATGTCGCTGGTCCGCCGCTGACCTGCAACAGGATATACTGGTAGGGGTTAGTTTTATGTTCTCCAAATAACGAAGACTGTCTGATCTGTCTGTCGAAGAGACAGACAAAGAGGATGATACTGGTAGGGATTAGTTCTAAATTCTCCAAAAACAAAGAGGCAGACTCAGAGGAGTCTGGAGAATCAAATTCCGGGGGTTTGAAATAAGCGTACTGGGGTGGGGGATTCTGACAGGCTATCAATATAGTTCAAATAATTCAACTTTGCTTCAAATTTATTTCTAAAATCATTGATAAATCATTTGCCATTCTCATTGAAATCTTGATAGTTTATTTGCATGAATTCAAGCATCGCCACCTCTCAGTAAGTCAGTTCTCACCACTTTTCCAGAGTTTCATGGTAGTGCTGAGTGCCACAAGCAGGTCAGACAGGAGTCTCTGATGAGGCAGGGTCCACTTGAACGGCGGCATGGCACTGAATCTGAGGGAGGGAAATTAACAAGTTATGACATGGCACTAAATCTGGGGAAGGAAAAATAGTGGCATCGATCTGGTTCACAGATAATCAAAAGTAAAAAGTGCACTCTGACATATTCAATTATCATTAGGAGTCATTACTTTTCATGGCAAACAGTTCGTTTGTGGGTATCATTTCAGTAATTCTGTACTTCTGTAGATTGCAGGCACCTATGATCCGTGTCTAATCTACAAACCTCCACTGGGAGGGATTGAAAGGGTACCCCGGCCAGGGACCACTGGAAGAGGAGGAGGAAGAAGTGGGTTTAGTGGCACTGATATCCGGGGCACTGTCAGTATCTGATACCTGGGGAGTTGGAAATGTCAGTAGCTGATACCTGGGAGTTTAGTCAAGTTGTCAATTCTGATAATTGACAACTTGGAAAGATATTATCGTTACACATTCATAATTGAGATTGACAGTCACCGAGGAGCGGTTTGTGGACTGCTTTCTCGTATCAGTGCCATTCTGCGTTCAACATATCACTATATCATTGGAAATTTCGATAGGTCCAGTTTAAAACTGATCGATGTAAGCTATTATCATCAACTTACTGTAGGTTTTCTTTTCTTTGGCAGCTTACTAGAAGATGCTGAACTGCTCTCATGGAGACTCTCATAGGCATGTTCTTCTGGTTCTGTCGAAGATAATTGGAGCGTAAATTATCAGTTTATTATGAGGGTCAGATTCGATTCCCAGAGAAGAAAGGTATAATTTTGGAATATTGTATGCGACCTAGGGTTGAAATATAAAGTCTTCCTTTATTTCCATTTTTCAATTTTATCAATCTTATCTATCTTCAATCTATCATGAGGGCAATGAAATGAATTTTACCTGGAATAGGGGTGCATCTGTGTTCCACTCTTGGTTCAGGAGATGTTCTCGAAGTCTCCTCACTTGCGGAATACTCCTCTGTCCTGTCCAGACTATCCCCAACAGAACCATTGTCTAAAACCTCTCTTTCCTCCGTCGAACAGTCGTCAACTGTTTCCAGGTCATCTTGACGAGGACCATTCAAAGTAGATTCATGATGTTCTGTGTCTGATGGTTTGATTTTGTGGTCGTCTTCAGACGTTTCGTCATTTTCAGATTCCCCGTGATCTAATCCGTTGTTTTCTTCACAGTTTTGGGGTTCTAAAGCAGCCTCCTTAACCTTACTGGCATCCTCCGACGATTCCAGCCCGTTTTCTTCCTTCACTGCATTGCTCTTTTTCTCTGTTTCATTCTCATCACTGTGCTCCGCTTCATCATCAGACTCGGACTCTTCCTTTTCCTCTTTCTTTGTTTGAGAATTTTCAACGGATTCAACATCATCATCTTTCACGTGTTCCTCGCTGACATTTTCTGAATTCTCATTATCACTTTTAGGGGCTTCTTCTTGATCCTCGTGATCACTTTTTGTTGTTTCTTCGTGATCCTCGTGATCACTTTTCGTTGTTTCAACTTCCTCGTCTACCTCTTGTTTCTCACTGGGCGATTCCTCATCATCGCCTATTTCTTCTGCACTCAGCTTTTCTTCCGTTAATTCTTCTCCCTCCCTCGTTTCTTCTCCTTCCTTGGCTGCTTCATCTCCCGCTTCCATGTCTTCTACTTCTTTGTCTTCTACTTCTTTGTCTCCCGCTTCCATGTCTTCTACTTCTTTGTCTTCTGCTTCTTTGTCTTCTTTTATGTCTTCTGCTTCTTTGTCTTCTGCTTCGCCCTCTTTACCATGATCATCTGACGCATGATTTTCCAGCACTTCTTCATTTTCTTGGGTCTCTTCCGAATCGACATTTTCCTCATCCGGGGATCCTTCTTCTTTCTTCTCGTCTATTTCACTTTCCTCCTTTTCCTCTTCCTCTTGCTCCTCCTTTTCAGCTGATTCGACATCTTGAGGTGATTTATCTGCAGGTTCGACATCCTCACGAACGGATTCGTCGGTTGATTCAACAACTTCATGACCATGTTCTGAAATATGCAACATTTTAGCACATGGATATGTAAACAATACGCGAAAAATATTTTCTTGATTTCAGGGAACAACTGACGCGAATTTGAAATGAAAAAGTTCAAAAAAAGTATCTTCGTATAGAATACAATGTAGCACACTTACCTCTTGATTCGAGGATAATAGCATTTTCTCTTTGCTCATTCTCCTTCTCAGAAGGTTCTGACTCGATGTTCATCTCTGGCATCTGAGATATTAAGATATAATCAGGAGATATTATGATTATTGAGAGGAAATTGCAGATTGACAATAAAATAAACTTATGATGGAGAAAGAATCAATGGTGCTAATTTCAATTATGGTGTCAAAGCATACGCCAGCCAAATAGCCGGAGCTGATTGTTCGATCCAAATCTTGTGATTAATGGGTCAACTATTTAGATTCCGCTAATTTAGATCTTTCTAAAACCTTGTTAGGTTCGCTGGTGGTGCTGGCCTCATCGTCAGCCCGGCAACTGTCGTAGTTCTCTCCTTCCTCCTCTGTTCGGGTCAGTGGGACACCTTTACCCTCTGTGGGAAGGAGAGGGGTCAGAAGGGGACATTTATAGATAGGTGTCTTCTAGGTAGGAACACTTCTATAAAAGAAGACTTCTAGAGAGGGACACTTCTAGGAAAGAAGACTTCTAGAAGGGTAAACGATCAAGTCCATTTGACTATTCGACATTGACCAATCAGAACGTGAGTTGGCTGCAACCTCGCGTGCTGATTGGCTAATACCCACCGCATTGGTAGGTGTGAAGAATGGCCAGCGTTTCCACCCAGACCAACCAACCGTCCTGTTCCCACTGTAGCGCGTGGTGGAGCAGGGTCTGGAACAAACTGTAAACATGTGGAGATGGTAAATTGGCAACATTAACAAGTAAAAAACTGAAAACATGTGAGATAAATTCAGGTCTTCCCTGGATTCCTTGATTCGAGTATCAAGTATGTGCTTGAAATGCATACATATACAATGTTCCAATTTCAAATTGAAACAAACTGAAAACATGTGGAGATGGTAAATTGGCAACATCAACAACATGTAATAGTAGCTATTTGACTAAAATAGCTATCTTGGCAGAAGTCATATTACGATGGCCGAAGTCTGCTTCTTATAAATTACGTAATTCCAAATCGGTCAAAACCGCCTGATTTGGGTTTAAACTTCTGTGTTAAATTACTAACACCTGCCTTCCCTAGAATCTTGTCGATGATAATTCTGCAAACTCGAGGGCGTTGTGCTGACGTGTCAATACAGAGAGAGCTCATGCACGACTGCGATTGGACCACGACTCACGAGACTCGACTACGCGCGTCTTATCAGGGGGAACGGCATTGTGAAAGAGACTGACGTTATTACAAACGTGGGACTAATAAGGCCCTTTAAGTATTCGAGAATTAAGATCCAGGGTCTTCCCTGGATTCCTTGATTCGAGTATCAAGTATGCGCTTGAAATGCATACATATACAATGTTCCAATTTCAAATTGAAACAAACTGAAAACACATGGAGATGGTAAGTTGGCAACATCAACAACAAGTAGAAAGATTGAAATCATCAGGTGCATTCTTGATTCTAACAAGGAAAAAACGGGGAAGTACCGCCAGGAGGACTTCCTGAAAACATGTCAGGATAATTTAAAAAACTGGATAGTACCAGACATGGTGTGTAGAATAGGGATTTCTTCGTCAATTTAATCAGAAATAGGTTGTCAATTGTAACAATTAAAACGTCGTGTTCTTGTGATATTTCAATGAAGAAGAACACGACGTTTTAATTGTTACAATTGAAGATGTTCGTAACCACTCTACTCGTCCTATTTCTGATTAAATTGGATAGTACCCCAGCAGATTTTTCTGAAAACATACGGAGATGAATTCAGGGCCTTCCCTGGACTCCTTATTCGAGTATCAAGTATGCGCCTACAAATTTATACATTAACTACGTACAATTTCAAGTTTGAGTACCTGTAAGACCTTCGATCTTGGAGCGTTGAAACATAATTTATTACGTTCTCGCGCTTAGCATTTTTTTCTCATTACAATATCCTTCATTTTGTACCTGTAAGCCAGGTTGGTAACGTGTTGCCCCTCACTTCCTCCTCCCATCCACCGCATCATGATACCAACCAACCACCTCTGCCATCCGTTCTGTGAGAGCAGAGTCCTGCGGGGGTGTGGCCTCATCAGTTGGTCAATTTAAAGAATGATAGTGACGTCAACAATTCGGAATTTCAAGGTATGATACTATGATAATGACCTTATCGATATTTTAGACTTTTCAACTCTGAAAATAACGAAACTTGTCAATCTAAAGTAAAAGTGTAAAAATCATTTCATGAATTAGTCATTTCAAACCATAAATTAAGTACGTAAATGACGTCATCGGGGTTCGGCCACACCCTTCGCGGAACTTTGGCCGCAATGAGATTTAAAAAAAAAAAAAAAAAAATGACGTCATCAATCATCCATTCTTGAGTATGATAATGACGTCACCCACCTCCTGTTGTCCCCGTGACCGCTGCATGATTAACATGAGCGATGTCAGGTACTCCTTACACGCTGACATGTTGCCCTGATCGTTGTCAGTGTTTTCAGCTGAGTCAGTTAGCGTGGGTTGCTTGAGGAGGAGCACTGCTATAACTTCTAGTAGCTCTGAGGGGAGAGATAAGGGGATGAGATAAGGAGAATGAGATAAGGGGAGGGAGATAGAGGGAGTGAAAGATAACGGGGATGAGATAAGATGGAGTGCGATTTATAGATGAGGGGAGTGGGAGTCAGTTAGCGTGGGTTGCTTGAGGAAGAGAACAGCTAAAACTTCTAGAATGGAGATAAGGAGAGGGAGATAAGGGGAGTGAGATAAAAGGGAGTGAAAGATAAGGGGAATGAGATAAGATGGAGTGCGATTAATAGATAAGAGGGTGGGAGTCAGTTAGCGTGGGTTGCTTGAGGAAGAGAACAGCTAAAACTTCTAGAATGGAGATAAGGAGAGGGAGATAAGGGGAGTGAGATAAAGGGAGTGAAAGATAATGGGGATGAGATAAGATGGAGTGCGATTAATAGATGAGGGGAGTGGGAGTCAGTTAGCGTGGGTTGCTTGAGGAAGAGAACAGCTAAAACTTCTAGAATGGAGATAAGGAGAGGGAGATAAGGGGGATGCGATAAGGGGATGAGATAACGGGAATGAGATAAGATGGAGTGCGATTAATAGATGAGGGGAGTGGGAGTCAGTTAGCGTGGGTTGCTTGAGCAGCTACCTCTAGCAGTTCTGAGGGAGAGAGAGGAAGGGGTGTGAGATAAGGAAGTGGGATAAGGGGAGTGAGATAAGGGTTATTAGATAAGATTTAGCGAGATAATGGATGAACTCAAAGCGTGAAAATAGAAATCTCGCGTAGCGGTTTGGTGAAAATGATTTCAAAGAACATTTTAATTACTTATGTAACAGCTAAGTCCTAAGTACAAACTACAAGTCCAAACCCTCGCTTAAAGCGAAATACTCACGGGGGTACTTGATGATTGAATCCGGATCAATATCCATGAACTTATCCGCGTTTCTCTGCCGTGAGATATGGTCTATCATTAGCTCAAACAACGCGTTATACGTTGCTATGGTAACCACGTCGCTCTTGGAGGCCAGACTCTCGGCAATGATACCGAATAACCCGGATTTAGTGAGGAGCTTGTTGGACTGTTTGGGAGGGCACGCGGCCAGGTAGGACCCTGAGGAAGAAATCAGGATTATTTATTCTTTTATTCTTTTATTGATTGATTTATAGATTGAAAGCCCACGCGTAGGGGATCGGTGCCTCTATGGTTTTATGGGCGCAAAAAGGAATTAAATCAAGACTCATGAGTCAAAGTGTGAAAAAAACCTAAGTAAAAGTGAAAGTGAAAGTGAAACTGCGAGTGAAAAGAGGAGATCTTACCGAGTGTCTTGAGGGCGAATATGCGCACCGTCTCGCTCTCCTGTTTGAGAAGTAGTAAGAGCACTTTGACACCGCCCAGCTCATCGAACCTGGAATGTGGGGGGAGAAGAAGTCAAATTTCATATTGTGATAAATGTGTAGGAAATAGGTAGGTAGGTAAAATGCGCTTCCGCGGAGGCGCTGTGCCATACGACAGTAAGAAATAGGAATAAGATCATCACTCAATCCCAGCATACTTCTATTCCAAAACTTCTAGTCTGTGGCCTCTTCCACGGACGCCCCATCTGGAGTGCAGAGTACCAGCGGAAGAGGCCCAAGGAACACTGCTCAAGGGAATCATTTAAATACTCCAGAACTGCAGGCTTTTTGTCAGTGCCCGGGGGAATCATTTGAAAACCCCCCATTAGTATCAACCCTTCTTTATTCAGTACCCTTTCAGTACCATTTGGGGATTCGTCAGAGTCGATTTTTCATGTGACCCCCTATTTTGCCCACGCAAAAAACTCCCCAGTCTTATTTAAGGGGGGGGCGTACACCCCTCATATTTTGGAAAACACGAATTTGAGATATGAGTTGGCCAGGATGGCCACGGCGTGTACCAACATTTTTACGGTGGTCATAAGTCCATAGGTCCAACATTGCCCATGTGAGGCCTCGGACTGAAAATGGCGTCCAAAAATCGGAATTTTACCAGATGGAGATAAAGATTAGCTTTTGATTGCATTCGATTCGTCTCGACGAGCTGATCATTTTAGTGTATTTGTTAGTCAAGATCGGATTAAGATGGCTATTATGGCCACATTTTTGGAGATATGAACTTCAAACTTGTTTTGCCCATCATTTAGGTCAAAATTGATGGGCAAACCAATTTTTAAGTGAATTGGACCTTATTTGGCCATTTTGGCCCATAAAAACCTTCAAAAATCCACTAAATCGCTTATATCTCAGTTTGCGCTTTTGCCCAAATGGACTTTATACTTTTCGTTATAACTTTTCCATTTTTCAATGTTTCTGCATGAAATTTTCAGAATCGCTTTGAAACTAAATTTCGCACTTATGTTACTAAACGAAATTTTGAGTTTTCACTCCAAAAAATTTTTATGGCCATCGGAGCAAAAATCCCCGGGGATTTTTGCACTGATGGCCAAAAAGATTTTTTGGGGGCCGAACTCAAAATTTCGCTTAGTAACTTAAGTGCGAAATTTAGTTTCAAAGCGATTCTGAAAATTTCATGCAGAAACATTGAAAAATGAAAAAGTTATAACGAAAAGTATAAAGTCCATTTGGGCAAAAGCGCAAACTGAGATATAAGCGATTTAGTGGATTTTTGAAGGTTTTTATGGGCCAAAATGGCCAAATAAGGTCCAATTCACTTAAAAATTGGTTTGCCCATCAATTTTGACCTAAATGATGGGCAAAACAAGTTTTAAGTTCATATCTCCAAAAATGTGGCCATAATAGCCATCTTAATCCGATCTTGACTAACAAATACACTAAAATGATCAGCTCGTCGAGACGAATCGAATGCAATCAAAAGCTAATCTTTATCTCCATCTGGTAAAATTCCGATTTTTGGACGCCATTTTCAGTCCGAGGCCTCACATGGGCAATGTTGGACCTATGGACTTATGACCACCGTAAAAATGTTGGTACACGCCGTGGCCATCCTGGCCAACTCATATCTCAAATTCGTGTTTTCCAAAATATGAGGGGTGAACGCCCCCCCCCCATCCCCTAAGACCGTTTCCCATACTAGAATAACACAGGGCACGTCTCTTTGAGCGATGTTTTGGTTATTTCCCAACCTAATCTTGATGGTAGGAGCAACCACCCCTGCTCCAACCCCCCCTCCTCCACCTGAAGACCAAACTTTGGCGGAATGGCTCTGGTATTTGACAGCGTGGGATCGCGGGGACGCCCTAGACTCAACCCTTATACAAGGAATACAAAACGCCTGCCTGGATCCTACACAGTTTGGACACTACTCAATTGACGATCTCGCTTATCTGAAGGAGACCTCGGAGAATCTTAAAAGAGCAGGGGAGAGAGAGAATAGCAACACTACCATCCGACAGTGGTTGCTGACACAATCTGAACACTGGGACGAATACTGGATCAGCGGCAGCAAGACTTGGCACATTGCCAACTTGGACGGCATTGCAGTGGGTGATGCCGCACAGAGCTACATAGACTATATAAAAAATGTGGCTGAGACAGAAGCCCCCATATACACGGTCCTGGCCCTGACACCCAGCGCTAGGCTGTGGCCCTGGCTCGGGAGCGAGATAGGAGTCGGAGAAGAGAACATTACATTCGGGGTATACACCTCTTGGGCTGAAGAAAACCTGAACCCAAATAGTACAGGGTATGAGAAGTATCAGGACCTAGTAGATGAAGCCTTCAAAAGGGGGGAGGTAAATTTTGTCAATGCGTACAAGATTTTTACAGAAAGTATGGAGGCGGAAGTCAATTTCTTAGACTCGGTCGAAAGTTGCTCTGCTGCCAGAGAAATCGTCACCCCCTCTAATGCTGAAGGAGTGACGATTTCTCTAGTGATGGCGGCAGTGGCATCCTTACTATACTTCTAATGATCTAACTATACATCATAGGTTCATATTACTTGAAAATCACCATCCTTATCTTCCCGAAATTGAAAGTTTATCTTCGGGTTTTCAGCTTTCATTTTTTGCTTTTTTGGGCCATTACACCCTATACCCAAAAATTTTTTGAAAATCTGAAGCATTATATTTTGTGACTGCTCGCTTTGATCACAAAATTCAAAATGATTGGATAAGATTTATCTCTGCTTGGTTTAAGACTTCAAAGGCGAGGGCAAATCACAATATATAAATAATTGGGATAGAAGGACAAGAGGGGGTCTGGGGGCAGCTGCTGCCAGAAGCCAGACATCACAAGCACATAAAATCGTTGCCCAAATATGAGTTTTAGAATAGAATGACAGGCTGGGGTCTGGGGCGGCAGCCCCAGAAGCCAGAGGTCCTGAGTAACTTAAATTAACACCCTGATATGATTACATGATTTTGTGACTCATTTCTGTTTGTTGTTAGATAGAAAATTTCAATGTTTTGTATTCAAATTTTGGAGTTTGCTTTCAAGCATGTGGAGTCAGATTTTTGGTTCCACTGCCATGTCTACAATATTTCAATTTATCTTTGCTAAGATTAGAAGAGATGATTATCTTCGGGCTCCTGTAGTTTGTTTATCGAAACACACTTCTCAATACATGCTTCTTTTTCAGCTTAGTATCAATCATGTATGACCCTACTCTTCAGTCTCAAATAGACGGGGGGGGGACGATTGCAGTTTACATACATAAATCAAAGAAAATTCATATTTTTTGTCAGAATTGAGCAAAATCAAGCAGCAACCTGAAAGCTTTGACAACTGTTTCTAAGAATTACGATCTTTTTCTCGATCTGAGTCCATATGTTTGATGAATTTGGGTATTTCAAACCATTCGATTGAAATTTACCTCCCCTCCCTCTTATTTTTTATACGACATTTTTGAAAAACCTACACAGGGGGACAGTTATTACAGCCCCCCCGTCTATTTGAGACTGAAGAGTAAAGTGATTGTAATCTTCAGATATTTTCTGTTAATTATTTTCTCAAAATAAGAGAAATAGTTCTGATTCAAACTTCCCAAACTTAGTATTTTTGTATGAGAAACTTGAAAACTTGTTGTTGTTGTGAAACCCACGGTGGGGCTGGCAATGTGCCGCAATATTATATCAATATTACACAATACAAGTTTAACACTCCAACAAAAACATAAACTCATAAAGCACTGATTTACGTATTTAAGGAGTTCATCTTTATGTAATATGTCGTGTCAAAGCATATGAATTATGGATATTACCAAGACTGCAGATCAATAATAACAAAATAGATAGAAACTGTCAAAACATAACTTCACCGAAAAACTCGCAAAACAATTTATTGCAAATCAAGAACAATACGGATAAAAAACTGTCAAACATAAATCTTCTAAAAAACTCGATAAATCGTGATTTTTTTTATTATTTATGGCAAAACGATTCATATTACATTCATATACAATTCATATACGAATTAATTTTATAAGTTTGTATATCACGTCATCATAATTTGTAATAAATTAATATTGAATATTTATACACTTATTTAATACACTCATTAGCATTGTACACTGTAGTTAACAATTTTGCCTTCATTTCGCATGGATCTAAGACCTCTAATGTCAAAAATTAAGAAGCTATTAGTCCTCCAATCGTTTTGCTCACCCTGGCCCTCTGACTGTAATTTTATCATAAACTTTTTTGAATTATTTTTAAAAATATTGAATGAGATGCAACAAGCAGGTGAAAGGAAACTCTGTACCGTTCGCTGGTCGTAGTATAAAAGTGGACCTTTAAAAAAACACAGAGTTCCTGAACACCTGAGTGTTGTGTTCATTGAACCATGCTAAAAACGAGGAATTAGTCTGATCCAGTGTACTCATAGTCAAGATATCAGGGGGGGAGGTAAGGCAAACTTTGGCAAACTATGGCAAACTTTGGCAAACACTTTATTTGGCAAACTCCAAAAAAAGTGGAAGCATTTGCCAAAGTTTGCCAAAGTTTGCCAAAAATAAACACCTTTTGAGCACTTTGGCAACACTTTAGGTACCAATAATATGCTTTTCAAGGATGCTGAATCGATTCCCAAGGTCTGTTTCACATTTTGACGTTACCCAGAAGCTGTAGCGGACACCACATCCACATTAAATAGAGTAGGAGGCTACAGTAACAAATACGATATTTCATTATATCTTACTTTATGTTTTTTGCATTTAAGTACTAGGTAGTCCGATCAACGTCCATCAAACAGTTGTATGAAGCCCTAAAACCAAAGCATCCACGCTACATAAGTCTGTCCAAGCAGCCTAAAATCAATGATAAGGCTCCACCGTGACCACTGACCAGTTTCCATGGATTCCTGCAACATAACCCGACATACCTACATCTTGTACCTCTTGTAGGTTCTTGCTGGAAATCCGAGCTAGAACATCTGTTGTAGACCACCTGTGCTCCAGTCCAGTAGCAAGTTAGAATTAGGTGAGGTATACCCGGGTACTGGTGGTTGATCTGGATACTTGTTCATGATGTGGGATGTCAATCTTGATTTAAAGGACTCTATGGACGGAGCACAGGGCCAGTTACTACGAGGGACTTATCAAACAGTGATTTGGCGTATGATGGAGCTTTATTTGGTAGAGGTGGGACACAGCATCGAGTTCCTAGCCGGATGTGTTCGTAGGACTTTAGTTGCAGGTCATTGGGAGCGAAAACCAAGTATTTTCCATACCTGGATGATGATGTATCTCTCTCCAACTTCTCGATGTCGTCAGGAACTTTAGACGCTCCCAATAACTGAGACCTTTGCAGCTGGAGTTGTAACGGGCGAAGGCTCTTTATGATTCTAGCCTTTTGATATCACTCATTAACGTGGGGTTCCATACTGGACAGGAGTATTCCAGTCTGCTTCGAACAATGCTCTTGAAGAGGGCGAGCATAGTGCTTTGACATCTGACTGAGAAGACGCTAAGCAACCAGTTGGCCATTTTGTTTGCACTTTCCACAGCAGTTTTGACCTGAGTCGACCATTTCAAGTCAGGGGTGAGCATAATGCCAAAATCTTTAACACTTGGTGCCGGGAGGATTTCCTGACCAGATGAAGTGGCGTACTTGGTCCACTCAGCGGTGTTGAGAATGCTAATTGACTAGTGAAGGCTGAGAGGCGCCTAGTGGAGGCTATTGGTGCCTAGTAGAGGCTGAATGGAGCCTAGTGGAGGCTGAGTTGAGACTAGTCGAGGCTGAGTGGTGTTTAGTCGAGGCTGAGTGGTGCCTAGTGGAGGCCGAGTGGAGCCTAATGAGAAGGCTGTGTGAGTCCAATGGAGGCTGAGTGGAGCCTAGTGGTCAGTGGAGGAGTGTGGAGCCTAGTAGTAGTAGAGGCTGGGTGGAGCCTAGTGGAGGCTGAGTGGAGCCTCGAGGTCAGTGGAGGCTGTGTGGAGCCTAGTAGTAGTAGAGGCTGGGTGGAGCCCTAGTGGAGGCTGAATGGAGCCTAGTGGCAGCTGAATGGAGCCTAGTGGCGGCTGATTGGAGCCTAGTGGAGGCTGACTGGAGCCTAGTGGCGGCTTTGCGGAGCCTAGTGGAGGCTGATTTGGGCTAGTGGAGACTGAGTGGAGCCTAGT
Source organism: Beroe forskalii (assembly GCA_011033025.1). Taxonomy (NCBI): domain Eukaryota; kingdom Metazoa; phylum Ctenophora; class Nuda; order Beroida; family Beroidae; genus Beroe; species Beroe forskalii. The sequence goes on from WFMF01000141.1 coordinate 306,979, forward strand.
GAAGGCTGGTTGGGGCCTAGTGGAGGCTGTGTGGAGCCTAGTGGAGGCTGAGTGAAGCCTAGTGGAGGCTGGGTGGAACCTAGTGGAAGTTAAGTGATGCCTAGTGGAGGGTGTATGGAGCCTAGTGGAGGCTGGGTGGAGCCTAATGGAGGCTAAGTGGAGCCTAGTGGAGACTAAGTGGAGCCTTATGGAGGCTGAGTGGAGCCTAGTAGGGGCTGAGTGATGCCTAGTGGAAAGTTTATGGAGCCTAGTGGAAGCTGAGTGGAGGCTGTGTGGAGCCTAGTGGAGGCTGGGTGGACGCGAGTGGAGGCTGAATGGAGCCTAATGGAGGCTAAGTGGAGGCTGAGTGGATGCTGAGTGGAGCGTAATGGAGGCTAAGTGGAGCCTAGTGGAGGCTGAGTGGAGCTTACTGAAGGCTGGGTGGAGCCTAGTGGAGGCTGAGTGGAGCCTAGTGGAGGGTGTATGGAGCCTATTGGAGATTGAGTGGCGCCTAGTGGAGGCTGAATGGAGCTTAGTGGAGGCTGGGTGGAGCCTAATGTAGGCTAAGTGGAGCCTAGTGGAGCCTAGTGGAGACTGAGTGGAGCCTAATGGAGGCTTCTTGGAGCCTAGTGGAGGCGAAAAAGAAATATAAGCGTCCATTGAGGCTGAGAGGAGGCTAATGGAGGCTAATTAGCCACCACAGTGGAGGCTTTTTCAAGAATTAGCTTATTGCAACCATTAGCATCCATGGAGGCTTATTTTTGAAATAAGCCTCCACTCAGCCTCCATGGATGCTAATGAAGGCTAATTTTGGTCATAATCCTGTGGTACCATTCTTCCAAAGAAACGTTGTCTGATGAACTGGTAGTAGATAGTAGATACATGGATCCAATATCGATGCCTGGGAATTATAAAGATCTCTTTTCTTGAACCAAAAGATTCTCGAAATTCGCTAACCCTGGTCATTAATAAGGATACCTTTTTGTAAACAATGGGGTGCTTGCAGAGGGAAGGTCCAGGCGTGGATACCAGTAAAGCCTCGAAGGGGAAGGTATGAATGAAAATTAAGCATTGGAAATCGATTCAGCTCCCTCAAAAACCATTATGCGCATGTCCTGCATGCATAGTGGACAAAAACCAGAAATAACAAAATTTTCGGGGTATTTTGGCAAACTTTGGCAAATTTTTGGCAAACTTTGGCAAACTATGGCAAACTTTGGCAAACACTTTTTTTGGCAAACCCCAAAAAAAGTGGAAGCGTTTGCCAAAGTTTGCCTTACCCCCCCCCATATCACTATTGATCGTGGTTTTAATTGAGATTGGTAACATGGACGGAAAACTTTTGGCCTTATGCATCATTTGAACTGCCTGATTTGCAATAATGCCGTGGATTGTTAGAATACCATAATCATTGAAAGAGCTTTTCGTGCTAGTAGGAAGCCTACCGTCCTTGTAGTAGTAGTTAACATATCCCGGCATTACTGCTCTCATAGCTTTTTTCTCTGTGCGGTGAAAAGTTGACTTATGTTACTTTTTGTTCGTAAAGCCCCAAACTAAACAGCAAAAGTTAAGATGACTCTGAACAAAACTATGATATATCTGAAGCCTTACTTGTTCAGGAACTTTGGATTTTATTTTGTACATAATGCCAACGTATCTTGACATTTTACTTCTTAGGGCCTTAATGTGAGCAGACCATGCCAATTTTTCGTCAACCATCACTCCAAGGAAGCGAGCTTCCTGGACTCGCTTAATGGGGAAATTGTTAATTTTAAGATCGGGATTTTGCAAAATTTTATTTCTGCTGAATATCATGTAGTGGGTTTTTTTGAGGTTTAGCATCAAGCCATTGCTATTTACCCATTGGAATAATTTACAGCTCAAAGTTGCTAACTTATTTTCAATTTCAGAGACACTTTTGCCAGTAATTATTATGTTAGCATCGTCAGCATATAGGATGAATTTGGCAAATTTGTCTATACCAGGCATGTCATTTATATATATAATAAAGAGCAAAGGTCCCAATATATCTGGGGAACACCAAAACGCACATGCTGGTTAGATGACTTTTTGTTATCTATCGCTACAAATTGTTTCCTATTGTTTAGATAACTTTTTAACCAATCAAGGGTTTTGCCGCGAATTCCATGATGGTTAAGCTTGTGGAGCAGTATATCGTGGTCTACCATATCAAACGCCTTAGAGAAATCAATAAGAAGCAGCAGGGATACTGCATTCTTGTTAAGAGAACTTAGCAGGGTATTTTGAGCCATTAACAAGGCATGCTCACATGACCGGCCTGCCCTAAAGCCGTACTGTAGTTCATGCAGCGACTTATTTTTTATCAAGATAGGACATAATTCTTATGTGCATTAATTTTCATATATTTTAGAGAAAGAGCCTAAGAGTGAGATAGGTCTATAGTTAGCTACATCAGTCTTTGGCCCTTCCTTGTGTATTGGAACTACCTGCGCTAGCTTAAGAGATTCAGGAAATATACCTTGATCAAAGGATGCTTCGATGGTATCGGTAAGTATTTCAATAAAACTATCATCTTCGGCCGCTAATTTTAGCACACTTATTTTCGTGTCCCTAGTAGACTTGTTCTTAAACTTATTAATTATGTCCCTAACTTCATGCTTCATGACTCCTAAAGTGACTATGGTATTGGACACGGAACCACTTAGATGACACCTGTAATCGTTATCTGAACCGGAATTTTCAATTTTTTGTTTGAGGTTGCTGGCAATATTGGAGAAATAATCGTTGAATTTCTCGCAGATTACTTCAGTATCATGAGTTACTTTTCCGTCCTTATCAATCAATTTCTTAATTTGGACGCGTTTATTATTCCTGTTCAGTAGTTTGTTAATCATTTGCCACTTTTTCCTGCAGTTATCAGAATAGTCATCAAAATATTTTCGATAATATTTTTGTTTGGCAATGTTTATATGTTTGTCGCAAAATTTACACATCTTTTCATAAAACACATCTTATCTTCGGTCTGAGCCTTATCTTCCCTATGGGAATGAGATTGGACCAAATATGAAGGGGTGCTATACATATAGTTTGAGATATATAATTTGTGGATAGATCTTGTTAATTTCATTTCATCGTAGAATAAGAATTGAAAAACCCATGATATGAGAGAGAACGCGACAGTTAAAACTGCCACAACGTTAATGACAATAATCAATTACTCATTTTAATTTGTATATTGGAGAAAATGTGAACAGTACATTATAGTTAGAAATTATTTTATTATTTACTTTTAATGCTGTTTTATTTTTATCAGTAGTGTATCCTGGAGGCTGGCCGACACATCTTTTTTTTCAAAAATCACATCCACCTAAAATTAAATCAAAAAAATCTTATTCCTATATAGGATTTGTTTCCATTTTCTAAAGCACTTTAATAACACTATTATATAATCTTTTATACCTAATGCCTTGCAATATGCATGAAGAATACTTTTTCCTACAAACTTGAAATACATTTAAATTTCATAATAAACTTGAAATTTACCTCGGTAAAACGGCGCTGTGTTCAGCAGTCAGGGCTAAAAGGAGCTGCAGCATGTCAACCACGTGATCTTCACCTGAGAAGAAGGGCTAAAATTTACGACGCTACTCAGTACAATGAACTTTGAATTAATGAAGGAATAAGGTAACGCCAATCGGAGAATCATTAAATACATCAAAAATCAAACAGTTACTTGAATTATCAAAATAACGATCAATTAATCAAGTGTTTGGTTCAAACCTACAAGTATAAGTCAGGTATTTAGTTTTACAAATGTTAGTTCAACAACTTACAAGTGTTGGTAACAAGGTAGCAGAGTATGGAAGAGATATCCTCTATTTCCGTTACTTTGTACTTCATGACACTCTGCTTGGCAGAAAGGAGGAGGAATGCCCTGATGGAGTTGATGTCTTCTTTCGACAATGCTCTCCCTGAAAATGTTGATTTATTATTGATTTAAATTAATTTAAATTTTACATCAATTCATTGATAAATTGATAAAGATATAACGAGTAAGATTACACAGAAAGAACCGTGAAATCATGCAAAATTTTAGCGATGCAGCAAAAGAGAGTGTTCTCAAGAATAAAATATAACCTTGTGTTTGACTTTGCTCGGTCGTGTAATAAAATATAACCTTGTGTTTGACTTTGCTCGGTCGTGTAATAAAATATAACCTTGTGTTTGACTTTGCTCGGTCGTGTAATAAAATATAACCTTGTGTTTGACTTTGCTCGGTCGTGTAATAAAATATAACCTTGTGTTTGACTTTGCTCGGTCGTGTAATACTCCTGTAAGATGTGAATGATCCTGGCAACGTTGAGACTCGCTCTGACGTCACAGCTGTCCGCTCCTCCAACAAACTCAGTACTGATCACTGAGTACAGCTTTACCTGATCAGGGTTACCATGGTAACAGAGGGGGTTACCATGGTAACAGGGGGTTACCATGGTAGCAGGGGGTTATCATGGTAACAGGGGGCTGGGTAGTTACCATGGTAGCAGGAGGTTACCATGGTGGTAACAGGGGCTGGGTAGGGTAGTTACCATGGTAACAGGAGGGTTACCATGGTAGCAGGAGGTTACCATGGTAGCAGGGGGTTACCATGGTAACAGGGGGCTGGGTACTAGGGTAGTTACCATGGTAACAGGAGGGTTACCATGGTAGCAGGAGGTTACCATGGCAGCAGGGGGTTACCATGGTAACAGGGGGCTGGGTACTAGGGTAGTTACCATGGTAACAGGAGGGTTACCATGGTAGCAGGAGGTTACCATGGTAGCAGGGGGTTACCATGGTAACAGGGGGCTGGGTACTAGGGTAGTTACCATGGTAACAGGAGGGTTACCATGGTAGCAGGAGGTTACCATGGTAGCAGGGGGTTACCATGGTAACAGGTGTACAAAAATTGTAACAGGGGTTAGGGGTACAAACATTGTTACAGGGGGTACGCTGTATAAAGTTGTACTGCTTACCTGGATGTGCGGTGGAGTGCGGACCCACAGCTCCGTGCACAGCAAGACATCCCCAATCAGACTGTTGAGGAGGGGTCCGTGCTTGATGTCTGCCAGAGTCCTGAAAGTTACATTACGTACAGACGCATAATCGTTTAAGTCACGTGACAGTTAGTACACATAACGCGTGACTAGCAACGTGCGTGTCACAAAGTCAGTAGTCACGTGACACGTTTTTCAGTCATGTGAAACGTGTAACAAAGTCGCGTAACACGTGTTAAATCACTTGACATGTCACGCGTGCCAGGTAACACGTGACAGGTAACACGTGGCAGGTAACACGTGACAAGTACACGTGACAAGTCACGCGTGCCAGGTAACGCGTGATACCCACCTGCCGAGGGAGAGCAGCGCATCCAGCGCGGACTCCGACAAATACTCCACCGGCACATCGTGCAGGAGATGGGCTATAACGAGGAGCGTTCTGTTCGTGGTCACGTACGCCTGACACGTGGCACTGCACTTGATCAGGTCGACGAAGAGCCAGAGAAGCGTGCTGCACAGTTCAGGGGTAGAATCTGGGGGGAGGAGGGGAGGGTTTAGAGTCGCAAATTGTAATCTGAACTTGAATTTTCTCCGATTCTGAGATAATCTAAGTGCAGGGGACGGATACAATATCCTGCAATTTATTAACAGAAATCTGGATTAAAATTGCAGCCTACAAAATTCGTGAGTCAGTGTCTTCGTGGTAAGCTAGCATGGTAAAACCACCATAACAATGGCAACCACCATCGTTATTCATTACCATGGTAACTGCTTGTTACCATGGTAACAGTCCTTGTTTCCACTCACCGTGACAGGATGTGAGTTGTTCGAAGAGTGGCAGGAGCACCTGAATACCACCCAACGAGTGGAGAGTTCCCTGAACCTTCCGAGTGGCCACCGTCTCCACTCCCTCCAGAAGAATGGCATGGGAACTGTTTACGAAGTAGTCGTAGAGTGGGTTCTGTGCAACCTGAGCAGTTTAAATTGTAGTTATAGCAACCTGAGAAGGAACTGTTGACAAAGAAGTCGTAGAGTGGGTTCTGTGCAACCTGAGCAGTTTAAATAGTAGTTATAGCAACCTGAGAAGGAACTGTTCACAAAGTAGTCGTAGAGTGGGTTCTGTGCAACCTGAGCAGTTTAAATTGTAGTTATAGCAACCTGAGAAGGAACTGTTCACAAAGAAGTCGTAGAGAGGGTTCTGTGTAACCTGGGCAGTTTAAATAGTAGTTATAGCAACCTGAGAAGGAACTGTTCACAAAGAAGTCGTAGAGTGGGTTCTGTGTAACCTGGGCAGTTTAAATAGTAGTTATAGCAACCTGAGAAGGAACTGTTTAAAAAGTAGTCGTAGAGAGGGTTCTGTGTAACCTGGGCAGTTTAAATAGTAGTTATAGCAACCTGAGAAGGAACTGTTCACAAAGTAGTCGTAGAGAGGGTTCTGTGTAACCTGGGCAGTTTAAATTGTAGTTATAGCAACCTGAGGAGAAACTGTTTAAAGAGTAGTCGTGGATTGGGTACTCTGCTACCTAGCAGGGGTAAGAAGGGGGTTAAGAATAAGTTACATTAGGTAAAATGGGGGTGTTCAAGGGGATTGAATTTACATTTACTGTTTAGAGTAAGGTAAACTTCAAGTGCAAATAGGAACGCATATGCACCTCGAATGAGAGCTGTCCGTTGCAGGCCTTGGGATTGTAACTGAAGATCAGGGAGTTGGCCAGCTTCCCGTTGTACACGATGTTCTGATCGGACGCAGGGATGGGTGTGTCGTGTTCGTTGCTGTGCTGGAACGCGTGCCTGTAGTCCGAACCTGAAGAGGAAAAGGAAGGTGAGGGAATCTGCTGAATTTGAAAAATTCCGCGAACTTAGATATAATTCCATCACAGGATCCATGCTATGCACGAAAACAATCGTGCCGTTCCTTCCATCTGCTCTGTGAAAAGATAAATTTTCCGTTCCTCGCCTATCTACACATTCAAGGCAAAGTTATAAGTACGTACCTTATTACGGTAAATTAAACTTACATTTAATTATCAAGAACAAAGGCCTCGCAAAGGTCTCAACTATGATTGTATATACGTTCCAAAAGGGCCTAATTTCATGAATATGTAGGCTCATTTCATGTAGCTTCATTTCTTATGATATGGAAGTATATCCTTTCGATTCATTGTATTGGCGTACGGCTGTTGTAATGGAAGTAAAACCTTCAAAATAAAATGAAAAACATGAAAACTCAGGACTAACCCAGTCGGTGGAGGGCGGACACAGTGGGGGCCGTCAGACAGTCGCCGAACAGGGAAATACTGGAGATCTGGCCACAGAAGGCTGTCTCGGCGGTAGCCCGGGGACTCGACCCGATGTAACACTTGTCAAACGGCTACGGAGGGTTGGAATATCAGGATCATGATTTGAATTTATATAGGCTGGTTGAAATTTCTACCGTGGTTTGAGTAGATATTTTTCGAACCTTTGATTGCGGAAGTCCGTTTTAAAAAGACCCTTGTATAATTTTAAATCCAAAGCAGACGTCCGCTTTTCAGGGTCAAGCTTCCTTCACAAAGCTTTGATACTCTTTAAAGCTTTAATAAAGTTTTGAGGAGACAATAGATAATATAAAGGGCAGCCAGTAAAGGTATAGTTGTATATTTATCATTTTATAATAGGCTTCGTCGAGCGCTCTGTTTCAAATAGGCAGTTGAGATCGATATTGTTAACTCCTGAGTAATTGACTCAGTTTAATGCAGTCTATTTCTATTCGTTAGTGTCTTTCTATTTTGAGAGAAATTGGCCTCATGAAGTTGGTACAATATTATGCACCATTGGCAAATTTCCTTGCTTACGATTTCGGCATGATAGTACATTATGTTTACATATTGTATTATGTATAGATGCATATTTTAGTAGGTGCAGACTTCATTAGCCAATTTTGATCATACATTTTATCTGAAGTCATAGCTGACTTGGAAAGAATTGAAACTTTGATGAATTATAATGCGAAGACTTTTCAAACACAAGGAAATCTCATCTGTTAGAGTTCTTTTAGAAGATGAAAGTAGCCGATGAGAACTTGGTAATGAGGGCCAACACTATTTGTATGATGGTTCAAACTGGAGAAGAGTTTGAACCATCATGCCAATAGTGTTGGCCCTCAAAATTCAATGCGAATAAGGTACCCACTCCCCCGCCACTTTTCCATCATTGTTGATGAAAAGTGACGGTCACGCCACCCGAGATGAGTTCCTTGGGAATACAATTTATACCAAATCCTCAAAATTCTATCAACTAACTTTCCCCTTACCTCACTGGTGTTGACGAAGGCAAGGTCTTGCCTGAGCGCCAATCTACCGTTAATGTAGCACATCACTTCACAGCTCTTCATTCGATGATAGACGTACACTACCGATATCATGTACCACTGAAACACAAGGAAATGTTTTATTTCCGATATCATGTACCACTGAAACACAAAGAAATATTTTATTTGCTTCAGATATAATTTTCATCATAAATCTTATTATGAAACATCAATCACGAAATTTTGACATTTCATCATTTTGAATTAGGTATCATTGATAACGGTACAAATAAAACAATCAATTATACTTACCGTATGGGGCTCGAGTCGCCTCTCAACTTTGGAGGGAGTTTTTGTCATTTTACCCGTGATCTGCCCTTTGCCAGTCACTGTTTCCAAACATAAGCATTGGTTGGAGATATTTGCCGCGTAGCCTAACCCACGACCAGTCTTAAACCTGATCAAAAGTAACTTGCTTTAGTACTGTCGGCCGGTTAGAGGTTAGTAAGATTCATAATTAGCCAATAATGAAAATGGGGAAAAATTGTCACTAATGAATTTGTAATTATAGCCTGTTAATTGATAATGACGTCACATATTACCAGTAGTTAGGTAGAATGAAAATGGGAGAAAAATAAAAACTAATAAATTCATAATTATAGCCTGCTAATTTATTACAACGTCACATATTATCCTCACCAGTAGAGATAAGGTTTGTAGTTAGGTAGAAGGAAGCGTGGATCTAAACTTATCCACATGTTGACCGTGAAACCTGGATTAGACGGCCATCTGGCGAGCGGTGGAATCGTTATCGCCTGGAATATGATACGTTTGATTATTATTTTCTTGTCTATGAATAATGATTGAAATAATAAGTATGATTATTTTTAATTTTTTTATGCCAAAATTCTTCCCTTTTATGCTCGGTTGCGATGGGAACTCCTGTTGTTGACTTGTTGTTAATAAGACATATAGCTCACGGACCGGTTAACCGAACCGAAACCGGGCGTCTCAGCCAACCGAAACCGGATTTACTCACGGATCCGGAGTCCCCCACGAAGTTGAACATAATCTCCGGAACAGTTCGTCTTGGAAGCATCCTCATTGCTGTCAGGATCTTAGTCGAGTGGAGGGGCTGCGGTGAAATTCGTGTTCTTGATTGGTTTCAAAATGTATTAGCTTTGGAAATACTACTATTTTCATGGTACAATATTTCCATAGTTGAATGATATACGAGAAAGTTTAATTTTCAGCTTCAACCATAGGCCACATATTATACCCAGCAGTTTTTAAAAGGAGTAAGACACATACCCAGGAGTAATAGTTCAACATCATTGACCACTGAACATCATCATGAACACGAATTGCTTTACAGTGCTTTACATGTTTGATAGTAAGACGTTTTTCATACCTTTAGGTTATCAATTATTCGTTTGCCAGTAGGTATTGTAATAATTAAATCCTTTCAGCTTGAAAATGTCATAAGTTAATTGACGAAAATTCGCTTCAATGCAGCAATGTCGTGGTTATTTGTTCTCAAATACATACCCAGGAGTTCTTAGACGCAGTTAGGGACTTCAGGAGTATTTTAAGTTCATCGGTAGCTAAGTCGTAGGATGTGATAGTTCCTATAAACTCAGCTATCCGGCTGGCGATAGCATCGTCATTTTCTGTTTGGCATTCTGGGGAATATTGAGTACAAATTTGAGGTATTATTAGTTATTATTGAAGTATTATTAGTACTCGAATACAAGTGCTTGCACACTTTTCAGTAGCAGTCACTGATCAGATTTAAATAGACATGAAACATGAAAGCTGGAACAGCTCTGGTATGGTTTTATTGTTAACTCCTGTCAATGAAATCATTGCAAGTACCTGATATGAGTTGTAAGCAGTGGGGTACCAGCGCCAGCGTACAGCACATCTGAACATTCCTCAGGGATCGGTTTACTATCGAGATCAAGCGCTGCCACACTTCCATCTGAGAAAAAGCATAAAAAGTGAAAATTCACTGATTTAATTTTGCCCCCTCCCTGAAAAAAATGGCCTGGAAGAGGGTAAAACAAATATACTGTAGACCAATTAAATTAAAATTTTTAATCAAAATTTTGGGAAATTTATTAAAAAAGCTGAAACGTGAGTTTTGCCGAGGCTTGCTCATGGGACTAAAGCCCCCCCCTTTCGTTCCCGATAAATACATTTCTCGAAGGGAATCTCAAAAATATGTGTAATTGCATGTGCCAGCTGATGTGTTGAATTAAGCATTATTTGATCGTGAGACTGTTATGAAAAGGAATTTCCAATTAGTAACTATTGTGTTGCAGGGTCGCTATTAGTATACCAATTATATTTCAACTTTTCAAACCCCATGAGGGCCAGATTCTTTCGAACCATTCATTGTTAACTATAATTGGTTATCACAGCGTTATGATAACATGAATTCGTTCAGATTGATTTCAAACTGTTGCATATATAATTGAGTTTCTTACTTATTCGAATTTATGAGCTGTTTTCTCAGTCTTTTGTGTTGATAATTAGAAGCCCCTATATTCTAATGGTTCTGATGCTATTGCACTTTTCAAACTAATTCATTTCTTTTTTCCCGTACAACTGTACAATATAAGAATATAGCTGCGAGAAGTCGGGTAAATTCCTTGCCGTATACAATTTTACTGAAAAATCTATCAAAAACGTAAACTCAAGTAAACTGATCGCAGATGAGAATGTTCAAGCCCCTAATGCGGCTCCTCCTGTGTATGACAGCGAGTATGGCAGTTTACATATTGCTGTGGATTATTTACAACTCCAGTATTGCCGTGCATGATGAAAAGGAGCAAAATTCCATAATTTGGAGCCCACAGATCATTGCGTATGATAATAAGGAAGGTGAAGAGAATGAACGGAATTTGCACAGCAACCTCGAGCCCAAATCTGGGATTCCGGATGATCGAGTGAATTCTAAGGGCAACGAAAGTAGGATAATCGCAGATCCAGTTAAAACAGTGAAAGGAAGCTTTGCGGAAGACATGGTGAACCTGGAAGATCCAGGAGTGATGGAAGCGGTTACCATGGAAATGTCAGTGCGAGTCAACCATCTCAAGGAGCAATGTGAGGGCAGGGAACGGGATCCTAATCCTCGACCTTATCAGTTCTTTATGGACATCCTTGAGCTCAACTTGAGATGGTGCAAGGTCTCGAAGGTCGGATCTACTAGCTGGGATACCTATCTGGCTCAGTTCGCCCCACTCTGTCAGGAGAAGGTGTGGAGTAAGTATTGTGTACCGGAGCAATGGGCACTCCAGTTCCCGCCCAAATCAGGGATTGAAGAGTGGAGGAGGGAGGGGAGAAGGCCGGACTTTGACATCGATACCTTCAACTTTCTCATTGTGCGACATCCATTTGAGAGGGTCGTTAGTGCATATCGGAGCAAGTTCGAGCACAACACGGTCACCGGTCACAAATACTTCGATTTATTCGGGAGGGAAGCCATGTTGAAGTATAGAAAGGTGGAGAAAACTTTGTCAAGAGATGAAAAATTGGCCCTCCTTTATCAAACAGAACTGTACATAAAAACAGGGATGCGCACGCACCCAGATCCGAACAACCCTTACCAAAACCCACCATGGCCAACTTTTGCTGAAATCTCTGCTGCTATACTACAGGATGGTATCTATGAAAGGCATTGGTGGCCAATATCTGATCTCTGCTTGCCTTGCTCAATCAACTACACAGCCATAGGTCACATGTCAACGCTTGACAGAGACAGTGCGTATGTCATGAAACGCATAGGACTCAGTGGGGAAGGGTGGCCAAGTCAGACTAACGCATCTCCAGGGAAATCAAGTGATGAAGTATGGAAGGAATACTTTAGTACTCTCCCCCAGGAGCTAAGGGTGAAGTTCAGATTATACTATCAGTCTGACTGTCAGCTTTTCAACTTCAACTGTGACTTATCAACTCTGTCAACATCGGATATAAACATGGAGGATCATGTCAAGAAGTTCTTTCCTGCCACACCCTCATCTCCAGCTCATCACTTCTTCATGGGGCCCAGAACCCCATACACCCTCCTGGCTGGCGACATATCCAGTCAAACCTTCCCCTGTCAGCCCACCGGCCTATTCAGCATCCACCGACACGGACTTCGCAACATGGGGTCCAACTACTTCATCGTGCCATTTATAATAAACGTGGTGGAGCGGCTCAAGTCCAACCTCCGGAACCACCGAACATCCCCTCTGGTCGACATGGATTGGTTACTGAGCTTCAGCTACAATGGGCCAGAAAACATGGATTTAGCGCCCGAGGGTTACCAGGAATTGATGGGCCAAGGCGAGCGTTTCAAAGCCGCGTTTCCGGAGCTGTTATCCGACCCGGGTAAGGTACTGGTGTCAGCGTGTGACTATAACCGGTGCATTGGTTCGGGACTCGGCTTCCTCCATGGGCTTTACGGGGATTCGTACTACACGGGGAACGACACTGTGTTGCTGGGAGCTATGAAGAATATTCTGGGGAACGTTACGGAACAATGCCACGGCGAGCAGATGTCGGAGTCCGACAAACTCATGTGTGCGGTGCACCAGCCGATCCTGGAGCGGAGAGAGGGAGCCAGACCGCTGAAAATGTTCGATATCAGTCGAGATAGTTTGCTCGAGTTTTACAAATATTGTCTGGAATGTGAAGTTTACACCAGTTATTTCACCAAGGGGCGCCATTACGTGCCAGATAAGTTTACCAAGCACCCCAAGTTTGTGAGGGTCCTCAACAACGTCAGCAGACGGATCGGGATGCAGCTCGATTACGAAGATCTGATAGTGATGCACATTTTGTGCTCGTTGGAGGCAACTTTCTCGCGGATAGTCCCGGGAGCCAAGTTCTGTAGTTTGTTGAGGGGTGACGAAAAGGAAGTTCTGGGATACTTCATGGATATGCTGCACTTCCACAGCAAATCCACCCCCGCTAGAATCAAGTCTGGGTGTGTTTTGATCCGGGAAGCAATCAGGACTTTGAGAGGAAGGGAGGCTTCCTTATACTTCACGCACTGCCAAGCACAGATGCCATTCTTCGGTACCATTGGCTTAGTCCGGAACCCTCCGTTAGAATGGAAAGATGATCTCAATGACCGGGATTACTTCGGGGATATGGTGGGGTACGGAGGAGCCTTCACTCTGGTTGCCATGGACCAGTGCTCGGGGCAGGAGGGGACTGTGGTGCAGACCTTCCTCCATGAGAAACTCATACAAATCCCGGGGTGTGGGGATCCCTGTACGTTGGGAAGGCTGGAGGAGATGTTCCCAGCGAGCGAGTGTAATTACAGCGCGTGATATGGTAATTCACGAGGCAGAATTACTGAATTACTCGTGAATATAAAGAATTGTTCATCAGAAGCTGATGATGTGAGATAGAAAAAACTGATGCGATATGTAAGTGAGTGGTGTCAGTTAGAAGGTGGATGAAGTGTCTTTAGGACATTATAGAACCCTCCGATGTTTTCATGTGGGTCAAAATACAAAGAAATTTGCCTGATCGGGCCGATATTGGTTTAGACCGTTGTCCTCGGGAAGTATCCCAAAATGGACTCGAATGGCGCGTGTCCAGGTTATTGCCTGGTGATTTAACCGGAGTGAATATTTGATCTTTTGATAGACCGATAGAAACGCTGGCAGAATCTATCACATACATCCAGAGTTTCTATTTCATAGTTTCAATGTACTTTCTAAGAATTTAACATCTTGTGATGATAAGATAAGTTCTTTGTTTCTCATAGGAACGTACAACATTGTTATTGCAAATTGATGTTTTATTATCATCTTTCAAATGTACATTATAGTTTGCATATTTCGCAATCATGGGGATTGGGGATAATTGCACCTCATGATATTGTGATTCAACCTTCTAATTAACATCTGATTGGCAAAAATGGGAAACTTTATCATATATGAACAATACTTTATTTATAACTTCAAACCTTAGTAATTAATTCCAATTAAGGCAAACAATGTAATAACGAAAGTACGACCTATAATTTATTATGTTTCATTGTGCATACCTAATAACTGACTAAGTAATTTATCCCTTTGCATAACCTAACAGGATCGTGTTGGGGTTCAAGTATGGAGTTGGAGAAAAGTCTTGCAGATTGACGTCTTGAAGAAAGATTTCTTTATGATTTAAATAAGTAATTTATCAGATTTTTTCATAGATAAATAAATAGCTAGATAATTAGCGTTAATTAAATTTTACCTGAAGAGCATGGTTGAGGTAAGGGAGGAGCTCCAGCAGTATCCAAATAGCAGCGGGATCTCTGATGTAGTCGGATGTTTCTGAGCCCATCAACTGAAAGAAGGGAGGGATCAATATAAGGCTAATTTCAATCATGGTATCGCTAAAATATGATGTGTGATAGATTGGCGACGAATTCCAGATTACTCCACTTTACCTTATTAAGTTATTATGTTTTAGGAGTTCCAGCCACCAGCTATTTGGCGTCCCCCGTATGTTCAATGTTTGAGGTACTGGGTAGGTCCTACCCAATACTTAAAATGGCCCGCTGCTAAAACGCTCGAGCTCAATCATGCGCGGCGCGCGTGCGCGCGGTTTGTCAAACTTAGTGAGCAATATCAAAATTTGGTCTGTAAATTATTTTGTCGTCGCGCCCTACGCAAACTACTCACTTTTATACGTGGACAGTAGATGTTCTAGCCCAAAATTGTCATGATTTTACAGGAGTTGTACCTATTGATCCTCGACAAAGCATGCGGCGCGTTCCGTAGCTGGACACGAACAATCTCCTACGAATTTCTAAGAATATCTGTAATCGATATCATGATACGGACATGGTTTCATTCAAGCTAGTAGACAATTGGGCGTAATCAAGCGTCCACTCTGCTCAATTAAAATTACGTCAGCCGAACCGCCTAAAACATAGAACGTGACATCGAGCAGACATATTGCAAACCGCAAAGCCACAGGGAGCTCTTTGTTGATACTTTAATTGACGGAAATTCCGTAAAATCCATGACAAGAATGGAGAGGAACCTCTTGTAAAATCCTGTAAAATCCTGACACTTTTATGACAAAAACGCTAGAACACCTTCTCTACGTGGATGTTGGGCGTTTTTGGTCTCATTTGTGTAAATGTCTTAAGTTCAAGGTACAATATTCATATCTACGTCCGTTACATGATCCATTTGGATGTTACTTCACTAAAAGTAGGAGAAAAGCAAGAAATGGGTTCAAAAGCGACATGAAATTATTCGTTAATTCACTTTTCACGGTGAACTATTAACCAGCGTATTCAATATCCCTCATCATTTGATTTGAAGATACCAAAAATATCAGACCCGATACCGGTTAAAATATACGAAAATTTCAAGCAGAATTTCTTAAAGATTGCACCATGATTTCCATTTTCTAATATACACACAAAACTTTTAAACGTTATGTCCTAAGTCCCTGCTATCTAATCCTTTTACTGCTTACAGGTAGCTACCAAATGATATGACGTCAACATCATGTCATAACATAGCAAATTGATTACGATGTAGCGGCCTACTATTAACATTATATACACTCACTAGAGCAAAATAAAATCTTGGCGTGCATAATATTGGTGGATGAAATTTGGGGATTTTTCACAACTTATTTCTCATTTTAACGTTAAATAATGTCATATTAAAACTGTATGGGGTGTAAAAATATGGGGATTATCTCGAATAATCCCCAAATTATAAACTCCATTATAAATATCCCACGTTAGGCATACACACACTCACTAGACTTAGTTCTATCGAGCGATCAAAGTATATAATTATACCCAATAAGCAGGTAAAACCAAAGTGAGTCTGATTTTACTAAATATCGCACGTATTATGGGCTTACTGAGGATCACACAGCCGAATACATAGGGGGAATGAGTAATGTAAACATGTGTAGGATTTATAACTTTTTTAATGGAATCTGATCTGATTGTCATAATTTCATAAATCTATTTGACGAAAGTTACTGTTATATTATTTACTAAAAAGTAGCTATAGTAAAATCTTAATAGAATTTAGATCTCAGCGCAACATCAGTGTAAGTAGGAATGTTTTCGGCCGGAGTGGATGCGTTCAAAGCCGTCAATTTATCAAACAAACCAGTACAAAACAGTAAAACACCCGAATACAAAATAGGTGGTTGAGAGTGACGTCAATATCATGGTTTGTAATGGAAAATTGTTATAGCGAATACACTTTTTTTGACTTGACTGTAACCCAACATGACATATTTTAGAGATTGAGAGAAAAGTGTGTAAAAATTGTGTAGGAATGTATTCTTTAGATTTAAGATATCATCATAATGATGTCTAGAAAGTACAGCAGGGAGTAATGTATGATACGATATTTGCAGTTGATGTGACGTCATAACTACAACTCAGAGTGGTAAGTTGGTGACCTTGATATTTCACTCACACAGAATGAAATGTTATCCAACCATAGGTAATACTTACTACTTTGCTAGTACCATCATCTCAAAACTGGGAAATTGTACCAACAAGGAAATGAGAAAATAAGGAAATATTATGATGTTCATTCTATGTTATTTATACCATTAGAAATAACAATACCAATCTCAATAGTTCATTTCCTTCGGCGAGAAGAAGTAAAACTAGCCTCACTTTTGGTTTTGCAGTATTCAGTGATGAGTAGTATCTACAATAGCCCTGCCAACCCAAAGAACCTTTTTGATGTCATCAACTGAACAATCCAACCTAAGATATTTACATCATTCTGTAGCGACATACGCTATACTGTGGTTAGATACAGTGCATATTATAAACATATATAATGTATAAACATAAGTACCCCTCATCAGACTTGGAGAGAATATTACAATACCAATGATATACCCCATTGGCGACTGTAGAATGACGTCATTACCATAGCTCAAAGTAGTGAACTGATCACGTCAAGCCGCATATCTATCTACCAAGGGTGCTATACACATTATACATTCAAGTATTTCCAGGGTACATATTTAAGATATTTTACAATCTACGCAGACACTAATATGCGCTCAGAATAAATAGGCGGTCGCAATGACGTCATTGAGGGTGGCAATTAGAAATAAGCAGTTAAAATGACGTCATTTTCATGGCGTAATATGAAGCGATTTAATATCGTTGTACCGCCTATTTTACTGCACAGTGGTTTGCTATATACTGATATTAGAATACTAACTGCAACGTACTATTCGGGATATTCAGATGTAATGGAATTTTTCTGACGACATAATAACAGTGGTAGTTCGACTTACAGTTATGTGTGCGCGGCGTAAGTTTGCGCGGCGTACAGACATTCTATTCAAATGTCTTAACGCCGCGCAAACTTACTCCGCGCACACAAAACTGCAGTTCGAAATGTCACCGTAACGCTCCTTTGTTATTCATGATAATGACGGTCTTCGCAGCAACATATTTACCATCTTTGACGGTAGAAAGCTAAATTATATTTATTTATTTATGTGGGATACAATACTTACTTATCATAGTGCAGTACTTGAAGAGTGCAAAGTATAGAGATTGATAATATAAAGCAGAAAATTATTTTTCTGACAAGTTGAATAAACTTTTTCTTTCATGACATTTTTCTGTCATGTGGTATTTCTTTGAGTGCCAAGAAACGGTCCTGAGAATTGATAATTACCACCACTTCTCTAAGTAATTATAGAAGACCTTGGTACACTGGATTGACCTGATATTGGATAAAATTAAAAAGTGGCTCAAAAATGGATTTCGGTAATAGTTGAACTATTCAAATTATCAATGCGGCCACAAAATTCTAAATTTGTCTCATTTAAAGTTATATCTTTATGTCTTTATATGGAGAGAGTCTGTGTGCCTCGCCTGTGGTTGAAGTCCTTGCTGTGTGGCTTAAACCTTATATTTATGAAACCTTAGAGTTCTATACCGTATTTTCTCTACAACTTCTTGTTTGATTCTTCTGGTATGATTCTTGCAATGTATGAATTTGTAATGACACTTGCATAAATCTTAGATGAGCATTTTATAAGCACGATACTGAATTATTCCTTTCTCTGTGCATTTTTGCCTACTAACAATAGACAAGGCTGATCTGAGTACAGCACTTCTGTACTGTGGTTTCTAGATAAAAATACGCCTAAGTATAACAATATAAACGCCTATTTGATGTCACATTGATGTCACTTCATCCACCGCCTTTACACAAAAAACAACCGGAGAAAGCAACCTGTTCCTGTTTTGACAATTTGCCAAATTTACTATACTCTCTCTCTCTCAGATACCTACACATGCACACCCAACATTCCACCAGACTTCAGCACGCAGTGCATTTTTTACTCGGGAATAATATTTTAGTCGACATGATACGTCATCAACTAACCACTCTGCTTTATCACAAGGGTGTCATCTTGCACGCCCATATTTGGTGGACAAGGTAACGTGGGGGAATATACGCGCTGCGCACGAGATGACGTCATAATCATATCATGAAGTAGTGAATTGATGACGCTGAACCGTCTTTTTCTCGTGCGCAGCGTTTAGTAGATAAAATGACGGCGCCAATTCACCATTCAGAACCGTGGTATCACCGTCACTTCAATCTCCCTTGCAACCAACATACAGGGTACACATTTCTCTTGATATGCCCGCACAAGAAATATAAGCGGTTATATCAACATATTATGACGTCATTATCATAGCACGAAGTAGTAAGTTGATAACGTTGAACCGCCTATTTTTCGCCTACATTGGTATTAATAATGGCACATCTGACAGCCTGCAATTACCATTCACACAGTGTACCAAGGTCCGCCAAGAACTTGAAGTCAAGTTCAGAACTTGAAGATAAGTAGATGTATACAGTATAGTATGTATTCAGAGGGGGGCGGTCGCCTAGTACTGCGACATGGCGCAGCCAGTCTCAGTCAGACCGTCTCGTGCAAGCCCCTGTCGTAGCAGATGATCGAGAGTCCCTGCGGGCTCCCCATCGATCTCTGGTAGGTAGACTGGGTATGGGAGTTGGCTCCCCCGTACCCAGTGGGGTCCCTCTGCGGCGGGACTGCTGCTGATGTCCCATGGCAGCCGGAATGCCCCAGATACAGCCTAGTCCAGCGGACATAGCACCAGCGTGCACCAGAGTCCAGATCTGGACTCTGGCCAGACAACCTTTTGCCATAGCGGCAATAGTCCCGAGTGGACAACTTCCATATTCCATAACCCCTTGCCATTGCGGCAAAACGGATTGATACCCATCTGATCCACTTCAAAAACACAAAATTCCCAAAAGACATCAACTGACAACTCGCCACATCAAATTGCTACAGTCTACACCAACTCAAAGGTCACACACCAACTCAAGGGTTCTGAAGCCCCATAGCGGGATACCAGTCCCACCCTTACCAAGGGTTCTGAAGCCCCAAGCGGGATACCAGTCCCTCCCTTACCAAGGATCTGAAGCCCCAAGTGGGATACCAATTACCAGTCCTTCCCTTACCAAGGATCTGAAGCCCCAAGCGGGATACCAGTCCCACCCTTACCAAGGGTTCTGAAGCCCCAAGTGGGATACCAGTCCTTCCCTTATCAAGGATCTGAAGCCCCAAGCGGGATACCAGTCATTCCCTTACCAAGGATCTGAAGCCCCAAGTGGGATAAGGCTCACCACCAGTCCTTCCTTACCAAGGATCTGAAGACCCAAGTGGGATACCAGTCCCACCCTACCAAGGGTTCTGAAGCCCCAAAAGGATACCAGTCCCTCCCCTTACCAAGGTCTGAAGCCCCAAGTGGGATACCAATTACCAGTCCTTCCCTTACCAAGGATCTGAAGCCCAAAGCGGATACCAGTCCTTCCCTTATCAGGATCTGAAGCCCCAAGCAGGATACAAGTCCATCTCTTTATCAAGGGTTCTGAAGCCCCACAGCGGGATACCAGTCCCTCCCTAACCAAGGGTTCTTGAAGCCCCACAAAGGGATACCAGTCCCTTTAGTCTGACTCTAGCCTCCAGCTAAGATGCTTAAAATCCTGAAACTTTTCGGATATATGCTTACAATCTTGACACTTGTCCCACGTTTTTTTTCTTCAAATACACTCTGTTCTGCTTTTCTGAAGCAAATACCAGGCATCGTACGGATATTGCATCATTAAATACACTTTCTAAAACATATCTAACAATTATTTGAGTACCTAAGACCGCCTTGGAGCCGTCATAAATGCCAAAATACAAGCATAAACGTAGAAACCTGACCCTAACAACCTATCAACAATGTCAATTCATCGTCAAGACATACCTATAACAACTTGATGTCTGTCCTGGTTAACTCTGGCCTCAGTTAATATGCATATGCAATCTTGACACTTTTAGCGTATATGCTTACAATCTTGACACATTTTAAAATGCACTTGGTTCCACTTTCTGTGGTTGATTACGTCGTACGGATACTGTATGATTTGATATACCTCCTAGAACATTATGTAGCAACATTTGAGTACCTATGACTTACTTGGAACCGTCAGAAACTCCCAATTTGTGGCATAAACTTGTTTATCAATTCAATGTCTCTATACTCTATAGTCTATATCTATATCATCATCATCATGAATTTAACCCAGATCTAAACCTGGCCTCAGGTTATATGCTTACAACCCTCACTCTGTTTCGCGTATACAGTATATTATTGACATTTTTACTCCTTTTTGTGGCGGCACCATAGGGGCAGCCTGAGCCTAAAATTTCTAAAACTATGTGAGAAGGAACATACATGTCTATTGTCTACAAACCAGAACTGCCTAATTAACAGCAAGAGCAAGAGGGGCCCTAACTCCTCCCCCTTTATTTTAACACTGTCCCGGAGTTAATCACCTTTGATCACTTCTTTGGGGAGTGCCTTGCTTACTCCCATACTAGCATAAAAGGCAGCTGATTTTTGGCATCCTATGCAAAAGCCTTACACGCAGAAATAGGACCAAGCAGTCATTCACTAAAGATTTCACCTCCCATAGTCATATTATAGTGTCAGGACATTATGATCTCCCCATCCTGCCATGATGTAGTCATGATGACCGTCATGATGTCATTATGGCCATCCCATGGGGACATATCATTCTGTTCTCACTAAGTTTCTCAGCAGGCACCACAAAACTCTGATTGGGGATAGCAACCCACCTATCAAGAGATAATTGACATGACAATCAGCTGACCCGAATCAACAAGTCCCATCCCAGCTCAACAGAGTCGTGCCACTGAGCGCAGGCGCACATTCATTTTATAAACTAAATAACACCACACAAAGGCGGAAGGAGACGCCCTGCCGTAGATTGTAGAAAACCAACTCTTCTGTAATAAAATGAGTAAAAACACACCAAACTATTACAACATATACACATACTAAAAACACAAGTTAAAAGCCGGTCCCACCGCTTCTCAACAGAGTGCCATGGAGCGCAGGTGCGGGGAACATTTTAAAGCACATCACATAAGCAGGGAAGGAGAGGCACACACGGCGTGCGCCGGCATAACTAACTCCTCCGCAACAAACGGCAGTACGAACATACAAACCTATCACATCATAAAAATACACTACAAATACCAATAAATTTCAAACCAGCACAACTCGCCATCAGAGCCATAGAAGTCGATGGTTGTAGGTTAAGGCCCATGTCGCCACTTACCACAGGGATCAAGGTAGTCAATCTTCGAGGGGCGCCCCGACTCAATTGGCATCTGTGTAAAGATGCCATCATCTGGCATCCCAGGTAAGGGGTACTAGTCAAACTAGTAGTGCATGCCAGGTGGGTTCCAGCAGAGCTCTCTGCTATATGGAGAGGCTGCCAACTCCCCACGCGTGGCGGGGGAGGCGGACAGTGAACATTGCAACGAAAAAAAAAAAAAAAAAAGAAAAAAAGTATAGTAAGGAGGCACTTTTTTGTAGTCAAGCTCAGAACTTGTTGTCAATCCCAGAACTTGTAGTCAAGCTGAGAACTTGTAGTCAAGCTGAGAACTTGTAGTCAAGCCCAGAAATTGTAGTCAAGCTCAGAACTTGAAAATAAGAAGAGGCATACATAACAGTACAGTAGGGAGGCATTCATATAACAGACTATTTTGGTGCAAATCCACAGACCACACTTACGTTTTATCTATTAAGTTTTTGAATTAACAAATTAATACAGTATAACTGCTAGTACAACGTTCAACATATTTTGTTTATTTTATTTTTTCGCTTATCACCATATAGGGATAAAGAATTTTAACAGCTAAATTATAATAAGCTGAATAAATAAGATTTCGTGCATTGCTGCCTAAGAAATTCGTGGCACCTGTCATGCATGACGTGTTTACTAAAATGCATAATGAAATGTAAAAAGGCTCGCATATTATAGCATGCAGTGATAATTTCTATTGCTCATTATATAGTTTCGTAAAGCTCAAAATTAACATCAGAGCCATAGAAATGAACAGCTCATAAAACTATGTATTAAGTATTCACGCAAAACTCAATCTAAGCTGATGGAAGGCTTCATTTGATA
This sequence comes from Beroe forskalii, assembly GCA_011033025.1. Classification (NCBI taxonomy): domain Eukaryota; kingdom Metazoa; phylum Ctenophora; class Nuda; order Beroida; family Beroidae; genus Beroe; species Beroe forskalii. The sequence continues at coordinate 329,808 of WFMF01000141.1, forward strand.
AACCTGGTAAAACTTCCGATATGTTCCGTTAATTTACCGTGTCACAAGTGGCAAAAGACTGAAAGATGAATATTTCCGTAATTTGATTAGGCGTTTTGTCACGTGTTTTGTAGAAAACTTCGCTTATTTTTCTTCAGAATTTAACAACCCTGCCAAACTACAAGCGTAGGAAAACAGTGCCCGAAGCAGCAAAGTTCCATGGGACTTTAGGAGACCATGGATGGGACCACTCCCATGCAAATATACAAATGAATCTAACAAGTTCACACGAAGAACGTTATTAATTATGTTGGCCAAATAACAATTATATCCAATAGTGAATGTACAAAATATCTATTAGTTATCATTGATATTATGAATTCATTAGAATTACAATTTATTGACTCTGCGTCTATTAATCTAATGCAAATTCCCCTGAGATTTGGGAAGTTGGGACTGTGCCTAATGTCACACAACTAGGCAGAATGACGTAATCAACATGGTTTTATCTCAACAATTCATGACGTCACGTTGTCTACTTTCCACGTGTGAATCGCTTATTAGGATTCCAGAAGCCGTGATAAGTGTTGCTGGCGACAAGTTGACCGAACGAACTTGACAGTACGGAGTTTCAAGGCACTTGGGTCTGCAAAAACAAATATTTCTAGCTCTGGTGAGGTTACATTTTATGTATGGGTGTGAGCATTGTACATATTTGGAAATGTAGGAGGTACAAAGTAGAGCACTGTTTGTGTGAAGATCAACTGTCATTGTATTTGGAAATGTATGTACGTACATTGTACATTTTTTCATTGTTCGTTAACAATATCTTGAGAATTGAGAACGCAGGTATACGTATCTGCACTGATTGAGGTCTATCTCAATGTTACTACAAGCTTATACGAACGACAGATAGTGAAATTTTTGTCAAATTACATACACACATACACACAAAACATATTTTATTTGGACTTCAAATATCATAAAACAAAATTCAGATGTATCTTTGAATGTGTGATATCAATGGGTTTTATTGAAGCTTTTAAACCACATAACCACATTATTATTAAAAGATATAGACCTATACTCCGCGCACGAGAAATAGGCGGGTAGGATGACGTCATTATCAAATCATGATGTAGTGAGTTGATGATGTTAAACCGCCTATTTCTTGTGCGCGGAGTATAGTCACCCCTCAGCAACTGTTGCAAGTTTAAGTTCTCAACTTGTGCACAGACGTAGGTATTATCAAGCTAAACCTGTACACAGACGTCAGACAAACGTCAAATATGGACCCACAGACAGACACATACTGATATCACAGAGGCATATACGTACAAAGGAACACACACACACATACAGACAGACACACATACATACATACAGACACACATACTGATAGCACAGACACACATACGTAAAGAGCAACACACACACATACATACATACTGACACATACTGGTAGCACAGACAGACATACGTACAGAGCAACACACACATACGTACAGAGCAACACACACACATACCCATACATACATACATACATAGTATGTATTACATACAGACAGACAGGTACATACTGATAGCATACAGACTCACATTCCGCAACATACAGACACAAACAAACTTACAAACATACAGACACAAACAAACTTACAAACATACAGGCACACACCCACGTACACAGAAAAAATATCTAGAAAAAAGTAGCCACTCATTTCTAGTAAGAGACTACTTTGCATACCCGGGCATACAGACAGAAATGCACCGTTACAGACAAAAGCAGATACACAAACGTACGTAGAGAAACAAACAGACGCAGCTACAGACAGACACACACAGTAGTTACGGACAGACACACACCTTGCACAGATTAGAGACTTACACCACGTTTAATAATAATGAACAGGTGACAAAATGAAATATACTCGCACGGGTTACACGGCACCAGATCGCTCTACCATTCAATTACCAAGGGTCATTATGCCATATTTGGTAAAGGGAGTGGGGTGGTTGCTATAGTAACGAGAATGTTACTATTTTGTGAGCAGAGCTTGAGTGGTGTTGCTATGGTAACCACAATGAAAACGTGAAAAGTGAAAGTGAAAGTGAAAGTCGGGAAAGTAATCAAGGCCCAAAGTATCTCGAATCATCGGTATATTTACTATTTAGGGTAAGTTTAGGGTAAGTATATGAATTCTGCTTCTGTAGCTCTAAGAAACAAAAGCCGATATTCGGCCACCTCAAATCATTCTTGAACCATTAGATTTAAGATAACCCCATCAGATTCTTCACTTTCCATACCAAGGCCACGTTACATTGCGCCCATAAATTAGTTAATCCCACACACATTAGATGGAAATTCCACGTCCATCTAAATTAGTAAATTGTGAACATTTTACATACTGCACCAGGTGCGTGTTACTACGTTCCAGTGTACATCAATACATATTTCAAATTTCATTTAGCCGGGAAAGTTCTCATTACACAATAGGTACCTGCGGGAGACCAACTTACATTGTTACTCATTACTAAAGAGTCTTTAGGTAGTTAGGAATTGCATTGTTTTATTGACTTATCTTTCTACTTATAATTCTTTAGGTAGTTAGGAACGTGTTGCAACAATAGAATAATTTACTGAAAAAGTGACATCACGTAATAAAGGGGTGTAGGTTAAAAGTGTTTCTCATGGTGTTTCATATGTATCATACTTAGTGTTTGAGTGTCTACTGTCTAGTGTCTATCAGCTTGAATCAGCTTGATTTCTGTGTGCAGTATTTTACATGTTTAAACTTGTGTGATATCGTCTAAACACACTACAAACACTGATAATCACAGGATTATGAAGGTTCTACACAGTGAGTGTGTGCACACACCTGGGGGTTCAAGTAGACACAAGCAGCTGCATACATTTAACACGTCGATTACGAAAAGAAAGTAGGCTTGGTATAACTTAAAAACACCATTTATAAAGCTGTGATAATGACATCACACTTATCCACCAACTATGTCCACGTAGCCTGAATATTGTAGTATTATACGTGTACTATAAACTACATTTTACATACGCAATTTGCTGAACAATGAGATCTGACTTTCTGACACCAAGCGCACCTCAGTAGTCGTGGTCACACGTGATAAATAGGCGTTTTGTATTACGTCACTAGCAAAGCGGAGTGTAGTAAGCTAAGCCGCCTATATTCCACAGGGGTCTAAAAAGGCGCGAAGAGCGTTGTCACTGTGACACGTTTAAATTGTGAATTGATGACGTTGAATGGGTCTTTATTTGAGCAAAGCTCTTAACATACTTCTGTGATAAATGTAGATTGTAGGCTGCACAGTGGTATGATCTTAAGATGAGGAATAAATATGTAATGTGGCAACGTCAATATATTAACCATGTTAAAATATAAAATTTCGTCACGCTCGTTGGTCAATAAGTTGCACACGACTTTTGACCTTGTACTCTTGACTAATGTGTGTATTATGTGTAGTATACATGAAATACTGAATACATGTTTGACATTCAGTATGATAAAAAGAGTGTTTGAATCTTGATTTAATCTTTTTCAAATTAAATCTTTTCAGATGTGTCAAGGTGGAAGAAGCGTAATTCGTGTTCGCCTTACGACTATTCATCTCACGACACTTTATCTCGTACACTCGTAAGTCGTAATATTTAGTTTCATGCAAAGGTTAGGGTCTGGGTTAGGTTCAGGACACAGAGATAAAATGGCATGAGGTACAGAAAATGGTACGATGTCGCAGGAAATATTTTCTAGCGATTTGAAAATTTGCTTATTAAGTTATTGCAGTCATTTTCTCATTTATAAGTTTATACATGATCCATGTAAGCAACAATGTTTATTACATAAGCACAGACCAACATCCATGAATGACGATTTACATATTCATGAGCACAAGATTATAATCATGTTTAATAAATCATAAAATTATGATAATATTAATATTCAAGTCACTATGAGTTATTTGACCGGGGTTGATAGCTAAGTGATCATAGCAAAATAAAAGTGCAGGAGCAGCAGGTACTATCAGTCAATTTGTTTTTTGTTTTGTTTTGTGTATGTGTTTTATGCAATATTGCGTTTGGTACAGTTTGATTTCCTAACTCGGCTTCAAATTAATTCAGGCCCCGTTCTTTTTCCTGAAGAAATCTCCTCCTATATTTAGCTATTAACTGTACTGTGTGCGCTACAAACTTCTTTTAACTTTTATTTCTCCTATTTTCCTTCCAATTTTGTCAGGAAATCTCCGCCATTCTCCACACAATTTTTTATATAAATATTTTGATGTGTGCTTAATGTACACAACAAACGCTCTCTTTCTCACTCTCTTTCTCACTCTCTTTCTCGACCTGTTCGTCTTGGTTGTTTGCTAATTGTACTAAAGGTGACGTTCCCAAAACAGGCGCTTCCACATCATCTACTTAACACTTTTAACCATGATAATGACGTCACTAGGAGCAGTAAATTGCTGCGGTTAGGGCTCTGTTCACCACAGTGCAGGGCAATTACTGGTTATTATCTGCCCAATGTAAGTATACACCTCTGCAGACGAAATAAGTTTAAATTATTTGGGCCGTGCACCAACAGGCAGTTTAGGGTGATGTAATTATCAGGGTTTAGAATGGTGGGTTGGTATGGAACCGATTGTTAAATTTCGTGACCGAGATAAAGAAGTGGTTTTAACTTTTTAAGAGGATGAAGACTTTTTGTCTATGATTCGTGATACGTCCACGACAAATGTACTTTATAACCAACGTTATTAATCGAAATACCGTCACTATTTGAAGTTCTATATAAGTATATATTCCCCTTTTACACATCAAACACAACGCATCAGTGATTAAAAGCCAAAACCGAAAGCTGAATCGCACTTCTAGCACAGCTCTTTAATAGTAGTCGGGAAACTTTTAAGCTCTTGCATTTAGCTACGCGGGCTTAAACGCAAAATCACCTATTTCAGCACTACAATTCATACGCCGAGAAGCGTAGATAATGTTATAAGCGCTCTGTGACGACGTCGTAATATTATAAACGCTTTCTGACATTATATTATCACTATTGACCATGCTGAGCCGTGAGAATTGCGTCAATTTACGTCATAATAACTCCATGATCCGTCACTCTCATTTGTACGTCAGCAGTTATAGACACGGGCAGTAACGAACATACAGTCGGGGTTTGAGATCAGGGTATGCAAAATATATCCATGCAGATTTGAGACTATGCAAGGGACTTTACGCCGGGGCTATGAAATCTAAAACTATTTGAATTGCACCATCAAGTTCAAATATCTAAATATAATAATTTGAGTAAAAGACGTTTCAGTAATTCAAAAGTTAAATAGTTCCTTACCAGGGTGTAGATGGGAGTAAGGACGGTGTGGTTCATTGCATCTCCCTCCACTTTCACTATCGTACTCACAATACTCCGCACGTAGTTCAAACTGAAAGTACAGGAAATTAAATGCGCACAGGAAATTATATATTCAGGCAGTAGAAAAAAATACTTAATTTAGTGTAACGTCAACAATTGATATGGTATAAAAATCCGTTATGGGTCGGTTCTTCAATGATTTTCTAACACTTAAATCAGAGCATCTCACCTCTCAATGGGAATGGGTTTCCTGATGGGTTGGGTGGGAGGCCGGGGAGCCAGTGTTACCCTGGCAACGCTGTCTGATGACGTCATGGCCACGTGTTGTCACGTGAGATGTCACGTGTTAGTTGGGGTGTCACGTGGTATGGTTCAAAGCGTCACGTGATCAAAGGACATCCCTAACGCAATGGAAATCATTAATATCTAATAGGTGTTACTGTAAAGCGTGTGATTGATTTCATTCACTTGAAATAAAGTAAAATTTCATATTGCAATATCGAACAAGGTTTGATTTCATGAAGGAAATTTGACTTTGTTTAAAAACGAAAATTGGCTTAATTCGTAGAAATTGATTTCATCACACTTTTTATTGGTATCAATGCATCAATGCAATAAGTCTTCAGTTCAAGTAATTGTACGGTTCAGATGTGTTGATAAGAGTCACATAGATCAGCGAGAAAGTTCTTTTATCTTTTATTCATTCTCTTGACTCAGTGGTCCCGAAACAATAGGAATCTTTACTACTTTAATCTGATATTAATGAAGATCCATATTGCTTCTATTGTACTTGTACCCTGAGTCAAGAGAGACGAGATTGAAGAATGTTATCTTTTATTCAATTCACTATTGTAAGTGAATTATTGAATCTGTCATTTGCAAAAAGTAGAATAAAAGAAAAGTATAAATATGTACAATCTGTCAATCTATGTCAAATTATATACCTTGCTGTAACGTCAGACACAAAATCATGCAGATTATAATCCATCTCGGCTTCTCAAAGCAAAGAAGTATCGAGCAATTTTGGCGATTAGTTTATAAAATTTGATTACTCAATCATTTGAAACATTTAAAAACATCAAATCGATTCTAAGATTACTCATTCAATACTTACAAAATCACTTTACATTGTTACTAAAACAGTGTTTTTAGAATTATATCATTCATTCTTGGATTTGTTATAGAAATATGCCATTTCTGCTCTGGGAGAGATAACTCAAAGATCTAATAACGAATATTGTGCGTCTGAAGCTCAAAAACATCCAATATTTCATTGCTCCAGAACCTCTCCGGCTGAATTCCATATCCTTATTGAGGTACCAACACTCGAAACATCGTAATTCAGTCGAAACCTCACAGCTGAAAAAATGAACTTTAGCACATGGATTTGGAATATTTTCTTGAACTGTTATTAAGGATGACGATTATATTATATTGAGGTGAAGATTATAGAATTTTACCAGGCCGAATTTAAGTTATAACTGCTTTTCTCACTCCAAATCAAAGATCTTACTTGGCTTTTAGATAAATTTTGATGAATATTGGTTACTTTCAGTACCTACAGTCAACTAATTCTAAATTCTAAACTAGAATAATAACACACGTTGAAATAGAGAAATAGATAGACGCAAAACTAATACTTCACTCGGCCAATTCCGGTCTGTATGAGCAAAAATAACAGATCACAAATGAACCTTCGAAGATGGGAACAATAATAATTACTCAGATTTCGTTTAAAAAAAAACTAAAAGCAAATTTGGGGTTTTGAAATTTTGAAATCGCTTTTAATAACGAATTATAGATTTTCGTAACGCAAACCTTAAAATTTAAATTTCGACACTCTGCAGTTATATGCATTTAATTCTAGTCCAATGTGAAGGATAGGGGAGAAAATTGTATTTTTTGTCTCCAAAAAAGAAAACCTACTAGGTGCAAATACTCAAATACTCAAATAAAATGACCGCAAACCTACAAAACAAAGTCTGTTTTGTCGCGTGATTACGAACAAAAAATAATTAACATATAAATTTTATACTGTCTTGACGCCATTAAGATAAGAAGCGCCAATCGCCATTTCTTCAAAACCCTTGAAGGGGTTTGCAAGCTGTGACTGAGGTTTTGAAGATAGCACATACCAAACTTAAGATGCTGGATATTTCTTACTAAAAAAATTGGGGTCTTCAGTTTTTTCATCTCAGACTAATCGACTTGGAAGTGCCAGCATCTCCAGCCTTGCTGTACTGTTAACTTACTAACTTCCTAGGGAAGAAGATGGCTCGCTCAGCAGCTATTACCCATGGTAACGTGTGATGATAACGTCATATTGAAATTTTATGGCGTGCTAAAATGCGGGATTTGTTTTTCGTTCGATCTCCAAATTTCGTTCAATAAGCACATCTTATTGAAAGCACATGCTATTTGAAAGCTTCCGATTTTAAAACTTCTCGTATCGTAAACGTTTTCAACTTACTGCCTATATAACTGGTAAGGGACTTAGTATTAAAGTATTAAAGTATGATCCAATCCCTGATAATAACTTACAAGGAAATACGATGACGGCCTCGCTCAGGAGCTTCATCTTGCTAACCGTGGAGGAGGAACACTTGAAACTGACATCAGCGTAGGCATTAGTGTCTTGTAGCAGTGGATGCTTCTCGGTGGTGGCTAGTTTAGAGTCGAATTGGAGGGTACCGGATAGGCTCATTTTATCTGGAAAGTAGCAAGCTTAGAGTTGAATTTGAGGTTGCCAGAGAGGCTCATTTTGTCTGAAAAGGGACAAAATAAAGATGCAAATGCGGAATAAAGATGCAAATGCGGAATAGGATAATTGAATATTGCATTCAACTGGATAAATTTAATTTTTCTAAATGTTTACTTAAACATGGGCTGTTTGAAATCCAGTTTACGGAGCGGGCTCGTATGTTTCGCGCCGATCATTAAATAATACTGTTACTACACACTATTCCGGTGTGGATTTTCTAAATTCCACTTGGCTTCTCCTCGAGGAATATTCTCAAATGCACAGCTCAATAGTGTGTTGTAACAGCATGTCAGTATAACGTGTACTTGTATAAGCAACTTGTTCAGTGTCTACTGTTGAATGTACATAATTTAGCAGCCGTCTGATACATAATTAGCAACATTCTGGCGCAGCATTTAACACAATGGACTCTATATGATTGTATACATAATACATAATACCTTGCAAATCCGACCAATAGCCAGTTGATAGCCATGAGTTTGGTACTAAACATAATTTGGCGTATTATAATGAGTCTCCTTTGTTGATGATACACATTGGATTAGGTCACCTAACTTGGTAATCAATGTTGTGGTGTGTTTGAATGATGGTCACACCACTTTACGGGAGGAGCCACATGGCACATGCGTGTAATTTATCTTGCATATTACAGCAAGGATATCACACAAACATCTACTGTAAACTTCCATGTGAGGCGTTGTCACATACTTTCAATAACAGGACTATAGGTAAGAGTTCAATTCAATTCAATTCAATTATAGACTTTTACAGCCCACAGAGAAACAATACACTCTCCTAGCTTGATATGTGAAACATCTGTGGTGTGCCGAGGGCAAACACCAAGAGTAACTCATTAAAACTAACCTGTGAGGCTAGGTCTATTCCTTCGCCATGTAATCTGGTTTTTGGCTTTGTTCAGGGTAGCTTCACTGTTTTGAGGATCAAATGAGAAGGATGTGATAGGACCCCGATTAGGGTATGGTAGAGCTACCTGAGGGCAGAATAGCGATCTAAAGTAGTATGCTAATTTGTGATATTATGCTCCTTGTCGAGAATCGAGATCATGAAAATACAATAGAATAGCAAGAGATACATAGTACATATTGTATAACACTGAACGAAATTTTGAATAACTCATTAAGTACAATAATTCTATACTTTATTTTTGATGAAACTTTCATCTTTGAATAGTCATACTATGCTGATACTATATTGTGAGAATACAGCAACCTTTAGTAAAGTATTAACATTATATTAACTGTTTAGGATGATAACCTCAATGTAATCAAACACCAGCTTATCCTCCAGATAAAACTGTAGTTGCAGGTTGAACTGCAAGCCCGGCTTGGCATTGGTAACTTTGTAATAACCAGATACAGGGGGATGGACCTGGTCGAACTTGTACCTGAAAAAGCAAACACGACGATAAAATGAAGAATGAAGAATATACGGAAATATTTGACACTGCAGTACACAAAGATACTTCGTCATCACAGTCAATGATGAATGCTTGTATTCTAATTTTCTAAGTACATTGTTTGGAATGAAACGTGAGCATTCGTCATTTGCATTCTCTTTGAATTTGGGAGTCAATCACAATAAATAAATCTTCATATTCATTCCTCAGCAAAATGGACAGAAATTCATTCCATTGCAGTATCAATTGAAACATTGGTCATTGCACCAAGAAATATCAAATAAAATCTCACTTCATAAGCTCCAGAGTGTCAAAACCAGGTGTAAGGAACAGCTGTAGATTATTATCTGTTAGACTGCTGGTGCTGTCAGCCTTGTTAAAACTGCCAAGGCAAGGTGATGGCACCATGTGGGTTATGTCATGAGTTGAAACAAACGTCAGGGATATGTCAGTTTTTACTGGCAAGGTTGATGTGAGCTGAAAGGAAGCATGTTATACATTGTTAGGTGTAGCATTATCAATACTTCAATGATATTCTTATACCAACAGAGAGCTGTTTTGTTAAATTAGGGATCGTTCACATATTACGTAATCACCTAGGGGGGAGGGGGGTTTCCGAATGATTACGTTACATGTTATTGTAACAAATACAACTACTGTAAACTTGATTACGAGGGGGAGGGGGGTTAAAATCAGCCGAAAATTGATTACGTAATATGTGAACGATCCCTTAATCTTATTGAAATTTCTGTTTGACATAAACTAGGTATACTTACGATAATCTTCCCAGTGTAATCAAAGTAATCATTGATGCGCTGTTTGTTATAAATAACTCCTCTCACAGACTCCTTGATTGAGATTGTAACAGTGGCATTTTGTTTTGCATTGTTTTGCAGCCAATCTGAATAGTTACCAAATAAGTTAGTTGATCGATTAACCATTTACCATAATTATAAGTTTTGTATCTACTAACCTTACAATTTTACTGATTAAATAAATTATTAAGGCATTAATTTAACCATTATACTCTTACAGGCTATCTTTGAACAATGAACAGGCATTGCAAGACCTGTAGGGCTGATTCTCATTCGAATAATACTGCAATGTAAAAATCTGATTGTGGTTTTTAAATCAGTATTTAATGATCAAAAGCACATGAATCATACCATTATTGGCCAAAATTGACAGATAATATTGTTACATTGTTTATTTCATGTGATTATTCAGCTACTCTAAGTGTAATCATCTATTCACATAGATTCCAAATTCGACAATCATACCATTCTACATTCAATTAAACCTCTGGATGAGAGATTTAAGTTAGCATCACCATTAACTCCATGCACAAAGTTAAGGACAGAAGTGTTGATCAATTCCCCATAAGGTGCCACATAATTCAAAATGTCTTCAATTTCAAACTAAAGGCAGTAGTTATGTGCTTACACAGTATACAGTGTACTAAAAATGAATTTAACTTAAACTAAAGGTATTTAATGGGTCACTTCCATGTCACTTGATCCATAAAAGTTTAATGTACATGCCAGTTCAGCAGCTGACCATTTAAAAAAATCAGAACACAATATGTGACTAGCCAAGCCTTGCCAATCATGTAATGTACCAGATCTAACAAAAGATCAGATTTGAAATATGTTGCTGTTTTACCCAGAATATATTGAACTATTACTATGGAATAGAAATCAAAAATAAAATAATAATTTCCCAGCTTATTTGAATATTTGGGGCTTGTAATTTGCAATGAGCCTTTGTTTGTTGAAAGCTAATCAAGTACATAGATCCAAATGTAAGTGCAAATCAATTCAAATATTATAATTCTCAAAATTAAACTATACCTGGGCAGGTTCCAAAGAAAGTTGGGGACTTAGTTCTTTCAAGAATATGCTTATTGTGTCTAAAAGCTCCACAGCGCTAGTAATTTCAGGGCAATTGATCAAAGAGTCATTCACTTTACTTAATTTTACCAAAGGAATTCCAATCAGGATCAGCTTGGCTGATGTTACATAAACAACAGGCCACACAATAAAATTTTCAACCTGAAAATTCATAGATTATGTGGAAACAATAAATCATATTTATTCAATCTATTCTTATTATAAGAATATATAATCTGTGCTTGTCACCCAACTATTTCTTGACACAATATTCAAATGGATTATGCTAATCAAAAATTTTGAGATAAAAGAGGTTTTACCTCAATGGTGAGAACAGGGTTCCAGTCTTTCCTATCACAGGAATCTCTGTTTGGTTTGAATTGAACAGTAAGTTCATTATCCACAGAGTATTTATCAAGAAAAGCATCAATGATAGTGTCAGAACTGGTAGGAACTTTGCAGAAATTTTCAGGATCAGAGGCTAATGCTTCGCTGATCATGAAAGACTTTCCATAAATCAAATGCAATGATTTTTTGTCAATGATCAGAAGCCTCCGAAGCTTCATTGCCTTGAAATAGTTGCTGATACTGTGATAGTTTAAGTTTCAGATTCATATTCTGATTGGTGAGCAAATAGAGAATGGGCCGAAAGCATTCCAGTTTAAAGAAGCCTAGATCTCAATAATGATATCATAAATGTTTGGTGATATATTATATTTGACTCTCCTCAAAAATAATATTGCTTAAACAATTAAAAAATAAAATAAATAAAAGGGGAGGAGCATCTCTCAAGATGGAGTATTGGATCAGGATGCATGCCACTTCTCGTTAATTTATTAATGTGCAACGTAAAAGGACACAAATAACCCGGATCCATCCACCGGTCCTCTACTTCTCTTCACTAAGTGTGTTACTTAATTTCTTGATGCTTGGAGTACATACAAAGACAAAAGAGCAAGTTTCAGTTTAATTCAGGCTGGTGGTCACTGCACTTGACGATGCTATACCCTGGTTCCAGGGGGTGACTGCTGGGGGGCCTACCTCATAAAAAGCTCTCGCAATTTAAACACCCCGAAAGCTGAGGTAGGTATTCGACTGAAGAAGCCTGCACACCACTCATCTTGGTGTGACTCATTTGGATCCTGCTGCTCTCTACATTGCATTACCTAAAGGATCATGTTGGAGTTCAAGTACAGAGTTGGAGAAAAATCTTGCAGATTGATGTCTTGAAGAAAGTTTTCTTTTTAATTCAAATAAAAGGGTAATGGTATTTAACCATCACAATTTACACAATATAAATAACATTGGTAACATTCTTACACACCATTCAACTCAGGTTTATTTATCCCTGAACATAAATGTACACCATAAAACATCAATGAACAAATAGAGCATTTAAACCATTAATATAAATACAAATATTGAATGAAATCTATTCAAATTATCAAAAAAAATTCTTCAAGACATCAATCCACTAAATTTTTTATCCAACTATGTACTTAACACCAACATGATCGCTTTGAATAATTTAATTTGTCTGACGTCGCGCGCGCGAGGGGGTCAGGCAACGCCTGATAAAATTTAATAGGGTTCCCCTTGCTAAACACGGTAGGTCTCCCATATAAACGGGAGCCTTCATTATCTATGACAATGACGTCACTCAGAAAAATATAATTAAGCGCACCTAGCACTTTAAGGACTAGGGTTAGGGTCAGGATTAGGGTCAAGATTTGTTAGGGTTAGGATTAAGGTTAGGGTTTCGGATAGGGTTATGGTTAGGTTTAGGATACAGAAAAATTGACGTTAGATCTGTGACGTCACTCAGAGCCGTTTATATGGGAGAGATACCCTAAACACGGGACGTATACCCTTGTCTGACGTTGAAAGACCCTTTCGAGAATCAGCGCCGCGTGTGCGGCGCTGATTCTCAGCCGCGCGCGCGGCTGGCGTCGCGTCAGCGGGTCATACATCGTATGAGTGTATGACAAGTATACCCCTGTTATCGTCGCGGCGCGCGGCGTGCTTCCTCAACAGATGCAGATGCAGATGTGTGTCCCGTAGGAAAGCGCGCGGCGCGTACACACACCTATGCTGGCTTAGGAAGGGTTCCCCTAACGTTGCTAAACACGTTTATCCCTGTCTGCGTTGCGCGGCACACCTATGCGGGCTTTGCTAAACACGTATATCCCTGTCTGCTAAACACGTATATCCCTGTCTGCTTCCCGTAGGGAAGCGCCGCGCGCGTACACACACCTATGCGGGCTTAGGAAATGCGGGCTTAGGAACCCCTAACCAGGAGCGCGCGCGTGCAGGGGGCCAGGCAACGCGGCGCTGCTGCAAGCTCCTGGTTAGGAGAATTAAAAGGGATCTGGTTAGAGCAAATATGGTTAAGAGAATTTCTGTCCCATTATTTTGATTTAAATAAATTCTATTTAAAATCTAATAAGTCTGGCCCCAGAATAGGTTTCTGATTGATGAATTTCTATCATTCCTAGCGCGTTCTCCTAACCAGGGGTGGTTTAGCGCTTGCCGCGCCGCGCACTCTGTGCGCGTAACCAGGGCCCTGGTTAGGGCAACCTAGCGCGCAACACTTGCATTCGATAGTTTAGTTTTGAGGGTCAGAAACCATGTGTGCGCGCGGGCGGAGGGTAGGGTAACATCCTACAAGTTTCTGAGAGAGTCTCGCATCCTTGATCCTGAGAGATTCTCCCTGATCCTATAAAAGCAGACTCAATGATCCTGAGAGAGAGTCTCCTTGATCATGAGAAAGTCTCCCTGATCAGTGATCCTGAGAGAGTCTCCTTGATCCTTGGAGAGCTGTCTCCTTGTTCCTGAGAGAGTCTCCTTGATCCTTAGAGATTCTCATGACCTTCGGAAAGCTGTCTCCTTGGTCCTGAAAGAGTCTCCTTGATGTTCCTGAGAGAATCTCCTTGATCCTAAGAGATTCTGCTTGCAATCTTCGAAGAGTCTCCTTGATCCTGAGAGCAGAGTCTCCTTGATCTTGGGAGAGTCTTTTTGATCCTGAGAGAGTCTTGTTGATCCTGAGAGATTCTTCCTGATCCTTGCTCGTTTGAAGGCCAACGAATCAATGGCTGCTGCCAACAAGCACACAGAACAGGGCAAATGTCATTAAGTCAGTTCATAATTGCAGACTATTTTTAATGATTTTAACTAGATTTTATTATCTCAAAATAGGGCTCTATGAATCACTGTTTTTCACACCCAATATATTGATGCCAAATCTTCTCCTGCGCTATGATTTGAGACTTAGATGGCTCAAATCGTCTTTAGCTTCTTAGAAACTGATTTAACCATGATCCCCAAAGATTAACAATTTTGGTTTTACTTTAATCTTCATTACTTGTTTTAAAACATTTGTAAATTCATCTGCAGTCTGCAGTGATTCATAGATGGTTACTTTGCCATTTCTGTTGTAAGCGTGCGCGTGGGCCTAATAAAGCTCAAATTTGATTGTATAATTTTGTATCAACTTTCAAGAATCACAACAAAGCGAAACACTTTTATAACTTCTGAAAGAGATATGGAGTAAAGTATTCAACAAGTATACTCTTATAGTATTATCAAATCACTGAACTTCCACCGTGATCTGAGTGTGATTGTGTCTCAGTGATCTCAGTGAACTCAACTGTGAATCTATAAAATCAATCTGAATAGTTCAATTCAATGTACCCTTTAATATCAAATCAATTCGGCTGCAATTCACACTTCTATTCACTCACACTTAAATTCACAATTGATGAAGTTTACACTGATGACTTCTGATGATTCTTGGAGGATGTAGATGAATTGAAGGATTCCTTATTCCCACGCTACTAGGATGGGATTGTACAAACTGTATTCTTCACAGGATAACCGAAACCGAATCTCAACTGAATCGAAACGAACCTGGGAAAAACGAAAGCATATCAGCTAGGAAAGATATCTATCAGATAATCAGATATCCCAGAAGGAACAAACAAACATACTTACAAACTAAATACTAACTACGTCCTAACTACTATCAACTTACTAGCTACTTACCGTCAACTCCCGACAGACTTCTCCTGGACAGTCCTCCTAACGATGCCAGTACCTCACAGCTCCCTCTGGCTGCTTCACTCAGCTACAGTAGCAAGTTCCTCGCACTCTCCTGCTTCACTTCGCTTCTAAAGTGTCAGTACCTCGCAGCTAGTCTCTCACTGCTTCACTCGACTTCACTAGTGTCAGTACCTCACAGCCTGTCTACTGCTGCTTCACTCGACTTCCACCAGCTGCCCTTCACTGGTGCTCTCACAACTGTACTGTCAGAGTCCAACGGTTCCTCATCATCATGTCATTAGACTTAGCTAAGGAGTAATAGGTTAAGTATCATTAATATTACAGGACATATTCTTCAGATCATCACAAATCATAAATTACATTTCACATTATATCATCAGAAATATCCTAACAATTTCTGCATATAAGCATCTGGTTAGATGAATGCTTAGGTATTCATCATAAAGTTTATTTATTTACTTTTGTGTTTCATTTTATTGTTTTAATAATTTTTCAATTCCATAATTTTCAGACATACATCACTTGACATAAATCTCAAAATTTTGTGCCACTCTTTATGCAGATATTTCTTAAATTTTGAAGCTACTTCAGTCGAATAGTGGTCTATATTATCTGGTATATGTGAGTTAGATTCCTTGATCTATATTTCGTTCATCTTTGTTTCTGTACAGATCAATCCGTCAAACACATTTAACACAATTTGTCAATCTAATAGATAAATGAAATGCTAATTTTTGCTGTTTACCACAAAGTGTTACCTAAGGGGATCATATTTGAGCTGAATTACAATGTTGGAGAATTGCCTTAAATACTTACATATTGATGTAGGTATTGAAGAAATCAATTCTTCATTATTTACTGCTGGATATCAAATTTACCCATCCTTCAGTATATTGCCAATAAGATAATCATGATTATATCTGCTTATCTGCAACACTTTTGGGACATCTGCAACATTCATAGATTTAATTGCTGTTGATGAGCTCACATATGAACAGAGGAAGAGGGTTTGCCTATATAGATGTTGCTCCCCACCTTATTTCAAGCAGTGCTGATTGATTGATTTATTGATGATTAGATAAATCAAACATTTTACTATTTTGCACATTCGATAGATCATGAATCAAGCAAAACTTATTTTCTTACCGTTCCTTTCATTGTGCATCTTGGAATCAGTTATAATGATCATTCAGGTAAAAGTGAATTTTTATAGAAAGAATGTTGACTGCAACTTTACTATTAAGCTATTTTATTTAAGTGTACCTATCACTCAACTCGGGTAAAATACAATCAGTCTTTTTCTAACTCAGCCACAAGATTAAAATTGCCTTATTTTTGAAATTTATAGTGTTCACTAATTTTGGGTCAAAAAGTGATAAAATCTGTGGTTTAAATCATGAAAGAGCCAATTAATAATGGTATTTTGTCATAAGCATGGTTTGTCATAAGCATGGTTTGTTGTTCACTTATTAATCATTTCCATATAACTACATACTTAGGACCTATATTACCTGGCTTTCTATAATTTGATTTGCCCCACCTTCGGAAGCCTTTTTTATCTGGCCCTGATCTAGACTGAAATTGAGAAGGGAATTTGAAAGGGGCTGGTTGAATAAGGGCCAAGAATCTATCCTTATATAGTGAATTAAATCTTTGTACAGTGAATGATATCATTGTATATTCATTCCAATTTCCATACATGGCAATTTTGTAAATGGTAAGATTTAGTGAATTTGAATATAGTAATGAATCCAAAATTTTCCTGGTCTGATATTAACTTTTTCAGACTGTATATGAAACGAAGGGAGAAGTGAATTCTGCTGATATTGATGATGAATCAATTTTCTCAGATTTCCATAAAACTTTAAGATATTATTTTTATCTTCCCAGACTGAAACTTCGTCTCTTGATTAGGTGATAATTAAAGCAAGACAATCTTTATTGTTTCTGTACGGTTATGCTATATGGATTTTTCTCTTGCTCTTTAAAATCTAGACTCATTTGTTCATCTTTTAAAACATTTGATAATCTGTTTGATGGTCACAGGAGCGTACAAAAGCTGTTGGAAGGTGGCCAAAGTAAGAGTATAGACAACCCTGTTAATCAGACATCTAATGAAATCATGCAGTTATTTGCTAATTCACTAAACAAGTAAGTTTATTGAAAGTTTGATATAAAGATACAAGCAGTAATCCCCAATTCGGAAAAAAATGTGAGGGCCTTGTCGTATGGCATAGTGTATCCTTGGAAGCACACATTACCTACAGCTATCTAGAACGATTATTCGTGAGATTTTAGGTTAAGAAGAGTCGGTTTATTAAGCAATAAGCTAATAAGAGTTTATTTAAGCATTCCTTGAATTGCACAATACAAAACGACAAAATCTTGTGGTTTTGGTCCGTCTAAGCATTTAGCTCATGGTTAGATAGTGTATATCGACCAAAGATAATGCATTTACAATTCGGCCTTCGGCCTCATTGTTAATTGCACTGATTAATACACTCCGGACGATAAAGCCTATTCAAGTCCATGAAACTAAAGTCCGTGATAATTATGTCCGATCGAGTCACTTGAATGATTAGAAAAAAACCCTCATTTTTATTTAAATTTTCGATATAGGCGGCGAGTTTCAGCAATAGATCCAGCTGATGAGCAGGTGTTGGAGCAAACATATTTTGCTCATTAGTTCATGGCATTAAATTCTACTGATTCTATGTGGAAAAGTTCCTGTAGTGTTTTATCGTATTATGATATTATGGCGTTGGTGGTGTGAAAGAATGCGCCATTATTTGCAATTTGCATTGGATTAGGAATCATGCTGCAGTATTAAGCGGTTACATGTCGAAGTGGTGATTGTACACCGCGACTTACATGGTCGAGGCGACAGCCGAGACTGTGTAAGTTGAATAATGGACGAGGCGTGCCGAGTTCATTATCGAAGGTATACGGTCACAGCTCATGGAACCGGATTATACCCCGACCGGAAACAGCTGGGACCGACCATTCTACGGCCAAACAACAGTATTTCTTCCCACTCGGGTCTGACGACCCTCGTCCGGATTCAACGCTTAAGTAGATTTTTCAGTGCTCCTTTATAAAATTAAATTTCATTTTAAGCTTTTTTGCACTGTAATTCAGCGGAGACCGACAGACCGTATAACCAAACTTACACGGTCGCTAAAACAAGCTTGGGAGGGGTATAATGCTAGATAATCACATGCAACCCTGGGTTTGTGTTGAGAATTTATATAAACCACCATTTGACACAATAGTTCGGTCTGCCATTAAACCTAATACTTGTTCATGTACTAACTCTGGATTCCCGTCCTCCCTCAGAACAGATTACGTACAGTACCTCGTTTTTGTCGTTTCGTCACCCCTCAAGAAAGACGTAAGGGACTTGTTAAGAACGGAAGGATATTGGTCTTACAACTGGACGGATTCAGATGGAACGCCTATTGACTGGAAACAATTCTTCGTTGTAGGTACCTTAAGCATAATTCACTAATTGAGAATGATAATGTAACACATTATGGCACTAACATTGAATAAAAACCACTGTCGAATGGGCAAAATCCTACCTATTTATGCTTACCGCCGAGTCAGCGCCGAATCGGCGCCAATACGTGCCTACAGGCGCCTATGAATTTTTAAGGCGCCGATTCCCATCGCCGCTTATGGCAGATTCGGTTTGCATCAATAGGATTTTGCCATCGAATGGTTAGTTAATAGTTCCGCCAACTCATAAAGCCTTGTCACATTCAGGGAATCACACAAGAAATCTTTGAATAGTAATTACTGATAAAATTAACTTATCTATCAACACGACACAAATTTTGTTCACGAAATTTATCCTTCATATTATCCTAATCACATCATGACTCTGGCCTTGATTTTAGGTCAAGCAGAAAGCTTTGAAGTCAATGCTGCTGTGTTGGAGGAGTCGAAGGAATATGGTGATGTCCTTATTGGACAGTTTGCTGATTCATACAGGACCCTGGTGCACAAAGCTCTGTGGCTCATGGAATGGGCAACAATCAGGTTCTGTGGCAATAACAAGGAAAATACGTTAAATTTTTTTTGTTTGAAAACCCCCTTCTTTTATGGGCGAACAGTTAACCGTTAACGAATAACATTCAGAGAATGACATCCATTCATGAAATGATAAAATGGGTAGTATAAGGTATAACATTGTTTTGCATGTCTGTACTTTAAATCTATTTTCTCAGCCTGTAAGCTACTGTCAGAATTAAAAGGCAAATTTGAATGTTGGGTGTTTTAGACACTAGACTAAGAATAAAACTAAATCCCTTCGTAAAAGACAGAATCATATATTCTAAAACAACTTACTCAGAAAGCAATACATATTGGGAATATAACAAGCTGACGATCAAGAAATTAATTCACTATTTTGTTATTAAAACTCTGCTTCTCACTGTCCAAGAGCTGTTAATATAATCCATCAATTTGAAATATGGGAGTATTCAGTATATGTGTCATTTGCAAATGATCCTTCCGGCAGGTATAACTTCGACGTGTTAATCAAGTGTGACGATGACACACTAATAAACATGTCCAAGTTCCACGAGCTAATGCAGCGGCAGAACATTACCCAGGCTTTCTACGGAGGGAGTAAGGTTCGAGGGACCACGTCGTGTGCTCCGTAAGGGCGGCAAGTATGTGGGAATGTGGGTATGTGGGTATGTGGGTATGTGGGAATGTATGTTTGTGAGTTTGTATATGTGTGTCTGTTTGTGTATATGTCATTATGTCAGTATGTGTGTCAGTATGTGTGTCTGTGTGTATGCCTGTGGGTGTGTCTGTAATCTGACTGTGTGTCTGTGTGTAATACACACAGACACACAGTCAGACATACAGACACAAACACAGACATACACACAGACTGTGTATGTTTGTGTGTCTTTCTGCCTGTATGTCTGTGTGTAAGTTTGAGTGTCTGTTCTGTTTATGTGGGTCTGTATGTCTGTGGGTATGTATGTATGTATGTCTGTTTGTTTAATGTTTATTTTAATCTACAAACTACTGTACAGAAAGTGCTGTAGTTTGATCCGTCCATATCTTTTTGTTACAAAAGGGCAAAAAATTATGAACCAATAATGAGTGCCTTAATCTTTATGTGTTTTTGTGCATGGGTGTATGTGTGTATGTATGTCTGTGAGTTCGACTGAACGTGCCCAAGACATCTGGCTAGGTAGCGCAGGGGTAAAGGAATCGAATTTCAATCGAGAGGTTGGTGGTTCGATTCCCATTTCCCGTGCCTAATGCCTATCGTGCTAAGGTTGAGACCTCTCACCTAAGCAGCCACACGGTTCACTCAGCAAACTGTGCAGGAGGGTAAACTGGTTAAGTGTAGGCTGCCCACTGCAGCTAATAAAGTATAGATTACACTGGCTCGAATCCTTCCATTCCTGTCATTGGCTTTATAGTTGTTGAATTAGAAGTAAATTGAAAAGTGCGTGTCTCCTATGTCTGTGTGTGGGGGATATCCCACTTTTATTCCACTTTAATTCCACTTTCTTACACATTTCAATAGTCATTATTTGCCAAGTGCATAGAAGAATTGATAAGTAAAATTTCATCATAATTTGAATCTCTCAGGCACCAAGTGCCCTTTTCCGCGTGGGAACCAGACAGATATCCGCCTTACTGCTCAGGGGGAGGCTACGTTCTCAACAAACTAGCCATAGAGGTAATTCACATGGTATCATAGCCAACTACTGTAGTTCTCAACAAACTAGCCATAGAGGTAATTCACATGGTATCATAGCCAACTACTGTAGTTCTCAACAAACTAGCCATAGAGGTAATTCACATGGTATCATAGCCAACTACTGTAGTTCTCAACAAACTAGCCATAGAGGTAATTCACATGGTATCATAGCCAACTACTGTAGTTCTCAACAAACTAGCCATAGAGGTAATTCACATGGTATCATAGCCAACTACTGTAGCTCTCAACAAACTAGCCATAGAGGTAATGCACATGGTATCATAGCCAACTACTGTAGTTCTCAACAAACTAGCCAAAGAGGTAAGGCGCCATCCATGAAGGACGACCGCAAAGAGGAAGGGGGAAGCAGGCCATGATGTTATCCCTTCCCCCTGCACTTAGTTACTTTTGGTTACTTCAGCATCAGAGTCAGTTGCCTGCATGCATGTCCTAGTGGCCGTGGACGGAATTCTTAATTTGAATGCCGATACACAATCTCAATATCTGAGTTACAACAGCCAATGTAGACGTTTGGGGACAAAGTGGGAGGAGGTGTTTGGCCATAGCAGACCTCTGCATTTATTCAGATAACTCTCATGAATATTTCGCAGAGTTGTAAACTATTTGTTGGATTATAATCTGCCTGGGATAGAAAATGCAGTATTCATGTTACGTTTGTCATATAACCACACACCTTTCGTGCTTCGTAGATAAAACTTTGCGCCTCACTCAAGTCTTGTATTAGGATTTATTTATTTGGGCAGATTTGGGCGCAACCTCGAAAATTATGATTGTGGGAAAATGGGTTTTCCCATTTTTGATTGATCCTCTTAAATTGTGAAAGTTTCCACAATTATCATCCCCCTGGCCACATTGAAAACGTGGCATGTACTCGTATTAGGTATGATGTAATATTTATGCATGTAGAGTGCGCTTCCTACTCTCCAGTGCCAAATAGAAGGGGGGGTCGAAATAAACGTCTTTGGGTAGTGAATTAGCAGAATCACTGCAAACGGTGGGGTCTCAAATAAACGGGTGGTGATGATTGATTGATTGATTGAAACCACCCCCATGGGGGCGTTGCCTCTTTTATGGGCGGAACAGAGAAAATTATATTATAATAAATTAGCTATAAAAACCCACAAATCTTTCCAAATCCTAAAATTTTCCTTAAATATGTCAACATTTCACACTCAAACCTTCGAAATATTGATGCAAAAACAATCAAGTTTTGTGTGATCAACATTTGGAAAAACTTAACTCACCTTAAAATCACAACAACTAGATAATTTGTAAATTTGTGAGCCTAAGAGTTATGACGAATGAAAAACTAGCCACTATCACCCGCAGTTCTCCTTATTCTAGATATGATAGTCCCATCCCGAATCACATGAAACTGGTGAGGCTCCTCTGCAATTTTCTTTCGAAGTTCCGATGGGATGATGAGACTCTAGTCACAAAATTATCAAATTGGAAGAGGAAAAAAGAAATCTGTATGAAGCTGTGATCAAAATATTTGCTGTATTATTACCTTGGACACTTTATTTCATATAGGAATATTATTTTTTGGTCAATTCGCTGTTTAAATCTGCTTTCAGAAAAAATTTATTTTAAAAAATCCAAAAAAATGAGCTAACGGGGAGGTTGCTTAATAAGCGTCTTCAGCTGGGAAAAAAGTCAAAAATTTGCTAACGTCTCCCCCCCCCCCCCCCCCCCCGTTTATTTGGCACTGGAGAGTAAGAAGAGGCCCCTCACAAGAAACGACTGATGAGAGACCATTGATGTACACGTGGAATTTGATTAAATGTTGACTTCTTGGGAGTGGGATGCAAGATCATTGATCGTTGGACTTTAAATATTGGGTACTTAGAAGTGGCATCATGACTGTTTTCGATAGAAGGCACGTGGAGCAAGCGATGTTGCTCAAAAGATTATGAGGGGTCCGCCATAAAGGGCGTTCGCAAAATTTCGGCCGTTTTAATCCCCTCCCTCCCCCTTGCATTGTTGACGCCTTTTATGGATGGCCCCTTATTATGGGCAATTTTCAAATATTCTTGCTGCCATTTGATTAAATTTACTGGTTATGTCCAAAATTGATTTATGCCTGTTATTTGGGGGGGGGGGGTGTACGACATTTTATCTCACGACATTTCCTATCACGACACTTCATCTCCCAGTCCTGACCCTTACGATAACCCTTACCCTAACCGGAACACTAACTCTTACCCATATTGAAGCCTTAAACCTTCCCTTGCGAAGAGTTGAAACATTGCGAGATAAAGTGTCGTGAGAGAAAGGGTCGTGAGATAAAGTGTCGTGAGATGAAGTGTCCGTTCCCAATATTGGGAGTTAATACCATAAAGAACTATTCGAAAAATCATTAAGCTACTAAGAATGAAGAAAAAATATCTTTCGGGTATTCTCCCTATAACGAATCTTTAACCACAGAAAATGCTGGTTGCCCAAGATACTACAAATCAAGAAGTTTTCTTTGTTGAAGATGCTTACATGGGTGTCCTCGCTTATCACGCCGAGGTAGGTTAAAATGCTGTGAAGATTAGTGTGATATCACGCAGAGGTGGCCAGGTAGCGCAGTGGTTTAGGGTGTCGTGCTTCCAATCGAGAGGTTGGTGGTTCGATTCCCGGCCGTGCCTATCGTGCTAAGGGTGAGAACTCTCACCTAAGCAGCCACACGGTTCACTCAGCCGAGCGTACAGGAAACTGTACGGGAGGGTTAAATGAGGAGCTGCCCATTGCAGCGAAGTCTCGGGCGACGAAAGTATGGATTACACTTCCTTAACCGTCACTGGCTTGATTACACTTGAATCCTTCGATTCCTGTCATTGGCTGTTACAGCTGTTGGAATAGAAGTTACACCATATAAATAAAAATGTTAAAATTTTGTGAAGATTTTTAATATACTTTTATGGTGTATCTATTCTCGATATCCCTGTGCCCGTTTTCCTCGTTTATCATTCGTTAGTGCAGACAGTTATTGTACAAAAGTACAAAGAGAAAGCAACATAACTAAGTACGGCTTCAGAACTGTGACTCTTCATTAGTATATGATTTTGATATTCTTGCACTAATTAAATTTACATAATTAAAATTGTGTTCTCATAAAGTTTTGTTCATTTAGAAACTCGCGATAATTAAGTGCTCATATCTTTAAGTGCATAATAATAATAATGCTATGCAGTTTAAGAGATAAGATCTTAAGTGTGCTAAGTATGCTAAGGTAATATTTGAAAGTTGACCAATTCCAGGAAAATATGTAATTTCCAATTCCATGAGGTGCAATTGAGTAAACGTTACGAGCAGTTTGGCAGCCACTCTGCAACACTCGTTCGCCACACTGCCAAACTCATTTGCCACACTGCCGCATTGCCACATTGTGATATTTGGTAAGCTGTGCCATCATGGAAAGTGAGTGAACTCTACTCTGTATATGTTTGGGATCACAATTCACACGTGATTGTCAGGTGGTGTAAATGAAATTGTAAATTGTTATGTAATCTGTATAACGCTTGAGTTTTAATGTGAATTGCCTCTATAATTATCTCGCATTCTCAGTCAAAGGTTGGTTACCAAGGTCAGCAGGAACCAACTGATTACTGAAGCACATGCCCGTCATAGGATGATAAGTTCGGCCACAGATAACTCTTAACCGTAGCAATAAAATGAAATAATCAATCAAATAATTTACTTCTTTTGGAGTAGTGTGGCTGCCACACTCTTCATAAGGTCGGATAACGGAGTGTGGCTGCAACACTGATTTCGGGTGTGGCAAGAAGCATAAAATAGTGTGGCAGAAAACTGCCATACTATATTTGCCACATTCTCGAGTGTGGCACTGTGGCCAGGGTCGTAAGGTCTACTGGACGCCAACATAAACTTTAAAGTCTTTTTTGAAAGATGACAAATATCGCTGTTCAATGCGCACAATTTTGGAGAAAGTCCTACTGGGCGCCATTTTCTTATTGATTGAAACGTAACGCGCGACATTTTAAGTATTTGTATGTTGGCGCAAAAATGTGCTTAAACGAGTATAGTCGAGCGCGCGCCAGCCAGTTAAAATTTGTGATCTGAAATGTGAATAAAAAATGATCAAATGAATTGTATGGCCTTCAAAACACTGGTTTAGTTCGTCAAAACCAGATCCTTATTTGAATAAACCATGAATATAATTTCCCATTTGATGTAATCATTCCTAAATTTTCCGTCTCAAGTTTATGATTTAATTGACTGAATTGAATTTCAGATTGAACCAGTGCGGTTGAACAAATACTTCAAGACCTTTTCCCCACACAAGAACTGTAACACAAAAGATCTCGTGTTACTGCACTACGTCAGTTCCGACTGCCAGAAATCGTTCATGCAGAGCTTCAAAGAAACTGGAGTATTTTGTGATGAGAAATGGGTGAAAGATCACCAGGGAGCAAATATTAAAGGCTTGATCCGGCCGACGAAGACAAAAAAGTAAAGGAAGGAACAACTTATGTTTAAAAATGATTGCGGTTTAAAATTGACCAACAATGATAACGTAACGTAATATGGCAATATGCGATTTGTGAACGATCTCATATTCATTGTCCTTTTATTCTATTTATTCATTGTTATTTCATTTATGTTCGTGTTTAATTCGTTAGATTTCAATGAAAATTTTAACAAGTTTAAGTTAGGAATTGAGAATTTCACCACCCACTATCCATTTCTTAAAGTTGTTCATTTTTGAATCATCGAAACTGCAATTTACTGAAGGAGGAAAAATAAAATTTATAAAACTAAAATCAATCTCCAAGGAATTATACTGAAAGTTACCGACAGTCATCACATCACATTCACACACAAGTAGTCTAGGTACACTCGAATACTGCTGTCCATTGTGGAACCCAAGCAAGGTGTGTGATATCCAGCTGATTGAAGGAGTCCAAAGGACCTTCACCTTTCGGGTATATGGCCTACGTCATCTGAACTACTGGGAGAGACTGAAGAAGCTTAACTTGATGTCACTGCAACGCAGACGGGAAAGGTACATCATTCTGATGATGTGGAAGATTTTACATAAAGTTGTTCCTAACTGCTGCAACATCCAGTTCAACATGACATCCAGGTATGGTGCAGTAGCAGCGATTCCTCCCTTGTCTAGGTCAAGCTCATTGGCCAATCAGACTCTCTATGACAGATCCTTTGCAGTCTTAGGTCCAAAACTGTGGAACAAAGTACCGAGCACTATTAAAGCAGTCGATAATTTTGATACGTTTAAATCTTACTTATCGAACTACATTGCTTTGATACCGGACACCCCTCCGGTCGCCGGGTACTGCTGCAACTGGTCTAACTCTCTGGTAGACTACTCACCAGCGCGGTGGTCGGAACTCTGATGACCCTACGACTCAACGAAAACTCAACCAAGTTACCAAGTTACCAAGTTAGTTAGGTCATTTGGCCTAACTGGACATATTTTGGCCTAACGGCTGAAGCTCACACAATTTTGAATTTATCTCTCTCCCCTGACCCTAACCAGTGTTAGGTCTAATGTCCAGTTAGGCCAAATGACCGAATACCGACACAAGTGGAGTCGTCCCATCGAGAATGACAATCATGGCAACATGTATGCACTTGACTATGCTGCACTTTAATCAGCATCACGTACGTACAAATGGCACACGAGTGGAAATGTGGATTTGGAAATCAACCTCAGATGTGGCGAATATACCTATGCTAATTCAGAATTCCGCCCTAATTTCGCTTGAGCCTTGACCAACAAAATACCAAATAATAAAATTTTTGTCACATCTAATTAATATACATGCACTAATCAATATCATCTTAGGTTAAGTTGACCGCACGTGTATATTATAGATCGCTCGAATGAAACAAGACGACAAATACAGTACAGGCACAGCTGCTGATATGGGGGGGGGTCCACCGGCCAACGGCCAATTGGCCGAAATTGAAAATTTTTTAGACGGTTGGCCGGTTGGCCGTTTTTTTGTTTTTGATATTTACGCTCTTTAGGGGGGTCCAATCAAAAAACTCCCAGAGAGAAAGTTGTTTGTAATAGTTCTAAGAACACATCTGAGTACATTTTAAGACACTAATATCGAAAAAAATGTGATATTAAAGATAATTTAGCTCATTTTCGTACAGTCTAGTACTTGTAGCAACTCATGGACCAGGATCATCCTACTGTTAACATCTAAATAGGTTCACCAAGAGGTATTGAATATGTTCCAGTGGCCGGGAAAGTACCTACTTGAGTGCTTGAAAAAAATGTCCTTGTATGAGGGCTCCTTAATTCTGATGAAAGGGATTGCCAATTAATAAGACTGCGGCACAGAGTCCTGACATTGGACTATTGGAGCTAAAGTTGGCTTCCCAGAATTCTGTCAACCTCAAGGCCCTGCAACCAGTTTCAACCACTAATATCACCTTTCCACAACTTATATTACCTCCTTCAACACCAGTGCTTCCTTCAGCTTCACCTCCTGACTTCATTCTTCCACCGTCATTCTTTCCAGTACAGCCCTCTTTGCCCCAATTTAGCCCTGAAAGTGCCCCTACCCATCTAGTCGCCCTGACTCAGTGCCTCACACTATAGTACCATGGATTCCTCAGCCCTGTCCCGCCTTAGTACCTTGGCCTCCTCCTCAACTCCTCATGATCAGCCACTGCTCCTCAACTTCGTTCTGAGTCTTGTACCCAGTCTCCTCCTCAGTATTTTAATCCTGTCTTGCAGCTCCTGGCCCTCGCCAATGGATTCCTTGTCCATCCCAATCGAGTGTTTCAGAAATCACCAACTCCCCCTCCTGCTGCACACAGATCTATCCTTCTACCTGGGTGCAAACCTTGGTGCCTAGACGAATCGCTTAGCCTGCACATCCTGGATATGATGGTACATCCGGTCCCCAAGCTACAACAGATCCCTACCTTTACCAGATAGTTCCTCTATCTCTCTATCATAGGCACCTCATCATTGTATCATTGGACACCTTATGGTTAATGACGGTCTCACTGTTACTGTACACATCTGCAAAGGGGAATTCACCCTGACCAGGTGGCCAGGTGCTTCCTCTGCTCAAAGCACCATAAAAATAGTTAAGGGACATTTAACCCCCCAACATTACATCACCTACTTCAGTACAGCAAATTTCTGTAGAGGAAAGTGGGGGATCAAACATCACAGTTCGAGGATTGCAGCGACATTTACCCCCCCTCCCCCCCCTGGCATTGCATTCCTCGATGAATCAACACAGATCAAACGCAATAATCCGCAGCTTATTCAAGGTCTTTAAGTGGGATGAACCTCTCCTGAACCAAGATGTTCCGTGCCGTGATCAAGCCATCTGCACTGGAAACAAGGAGGAACGAGAGGATCCAGATCCTCATCCGGAACTACTCAGACCTACTGCTGACAGCTTCCTGACTATGACTACATGTCTTATAGATCAAGTGTTGGGGGTGTATTTTCGGAGGGTCAAATGAATTGCATGCCGCACTACAAAAAGGCCTGAGCCAATCCTAGGAATCATTGCAAACTATAAGGCCTTAGTACTTGGACTGCATAAACTATTTAGGACTGCTAGGCAAGCTGGCAAGGGCTCGTGAATGTCATCTCTAGGTCATTTACATGCAGGGAGACAGTCAATAGAATCATTTGTTTCATACATGAACAAGAAATAGTTCCAGGCGTGGCAGGGAATCAGGGATACGACAACATGACTATACTGCAATGGATTTTTAAGACTATAAGGGAAGAACTTTACAGGTGGGATGGTCTACACTTGAACTTATCAAGGGTTAATCTACATATCCTAGACCATTAACAACTTTCAAAAGTTGATTTTGGCAACATAAAACAGCATTATATAAACATATGGAGCTTGGGCCTTCTTCAAGCACAAGGGCTAATTTTAACTGTTTCAACGACCTTGATTGACACATTTGACACCCCCCACCAATCAAATTAGCAGGAAAATGCCAGTTATAGAAATTGTAACGACTTTTTCTCTCACAACTTTCAACTATAATGCTTCTGGACGAAACCAGGGATGAAAAAGGAAAAAAACGGCCAACCGGCCAACGGCCAATTGGCCGAAACACCAAATTTTTAAGACGGTTGGCCGTTGGCCGGTGGACCCCCCCCTGATATACAAGAATCATTACACTATGTATCACGTATACAAATCACTCGATGTTCGATGAAACCGCGCAATTTGGTGTACATTCGATTGAATTCATATAGAAAGTTGACGTGAGAACCGTAAATTTGCGTTTTTTAATTCGAGCCATTTTTCATTCGAGCGATTGAAACTTTCAAGGCTGTGGATAAAATGCTAGAACTTAAAGTTAAATTGAAGAATACAAGGACACACTGCCTAGTCCCATTAAGGGTTAAATTTTAAGTTAAGTTGCTCCCGTTTTCTAACTAGCACAATTCACATCGCAATTGCAATGAAAGCCATCAAATTTTTGATTCGCAATCGTAGCGTTAGGCGGAGAATCGCACAATTCTGACAAATGATACGTAAACCAATTAGCATATTACAAATTATTAACATAAGGCTAAAAATTGAAAATCAAAACATTTTTGCTAATCATTAAAGGAAAGAGGTACACGGACAGTTCGAACTGCAGTTTGTACGTCTTTTGTGTGCGCAGCTTCTATAACACATTTCATTTGAATATTGATAACAATCACATGTCTGTACGCCGCGCATATTAAAGACGCGCACACTGCAGTTCGAATTGTCGCCGTAATGTGGACATTGGGCTGCCGATTTGTTTTTAAAGGAAAGCAATCCTCATACAACATATTTAACATCTCATTCATCATAAACATAACATTGACATAGATTTTATTGAAAACACTCAACTCATCATTATTATTTTAGCCGTACCATATTTACGTGTCAGAATTAGGAAAAATCACCCCAAGTCGAACTCAATCGTGATAGGAAGAGTACATGGGCCGATAAAAGTAAGGGGATTTTTAAGGCGCCCAATTTCGTTTTGTAGGACTAAGTAAAAGTTTACTGAACTCTAGCGATTTACACCAAAATCGCACGTTTTATCGATCACTTATTAATCTTATCGATCCATGTACACTGTACAGTGTACACGCACATTCATATGCGTTATTATTTATCAATCATATCCCAAATCTAATACAGATTACAGAAGGCATAGTTTAATAGGCTGAAAAAGTTGTAATACATTGGAATTTGAAAAAGGAATAAGTATTAAAAATAAAAAAAGGTGTGGACATGCTAGATATTAAAGGATTGAATTTATTTTGAACGTAAAAAACCCATATTTGTGTGCATACCGCTCGATTGAAAAATGCCTCGATAAAGACGCGCGAAATTGTGTGCTTTTGACGGAATTTATATAGAAAGTTGAAGCGCGCAGAGGAAATCCGCGCGTCTTCATCGAGGCCCCAGTCAATCGAGCGGTCTGCACACATATGCGTAATGATGGTATGTCTGTCGTGTGACGAAAGATGCGATGCTGGCCTCCGGTCACCGGTGGCGACTGGTGTATTACATATTAAACTCGGCGGCATATTAGCTTTCCGGTAGTACTAGTCGGTACCCATAGGATCGCGAAATCTTCAAGACATTGACCAATCAGCGAACGAGTTTTCAGTCAACTCGCGCGCTGATTGGTCAATGCCAAATAGACCTGTGGGTAAACAAATAAGTAATACGCCGAAGACACTAGCTTACCCAGAGAATCCCGAAAACGTCTTGTCTATTTGGTACAGGTATCAGATTCAGAATAAAAACCTTAAAGTTTATGTCCTAAAACCTACCTAATCATACTCATAGATTGGAAATGGTAATGGTAATGGAATTACATACTTACGGTGGCGTGTCGAGCTCTTACGTGCGCGGCTTTCTCATGTGAGCCGCGCACGATTACGCCGCGCATGGAAAAGCCGCGCACATATGAGTTCGACACGCCCCTGTTATCACTTAATACGCTAACACACTGTTTTTGCAAAGAAAAAACACTCAAGTCAATTTCAAAAACAATGGCTTTAATCTTTCTTGAAAGAAGAATAGTCGCGCATAGAAAATAAAAAATAACCTGAGAAAGATCTATCACTAGAACTTAATTTATGATATTTGACAACCATTTTCACGCGTCTCAATAACAATTAGTCAATTAACCCCGAGACTATTTAAAATCAAAAATGAATTCATGCGATTCTTGTAACCTTGGATTTAACTGCCGCAAGCTATGGAAAATAATTAAAATATTTCATTCAAATCAAAAAGAAAACTCGTCAAATCTAATTAAACTCTGTAAACCTAACAAGTATATCATATACCCAAAACACACTCTCACTCTCTCACAGTCACACATAATAACCGTGGTGTCAAGTCACCTTTTTATGCGCGGCTTATTACGACACAGTTGGGTACTTTTTGTGGCAGGTGAAAGCGCGCAAATGTGCTTTATAGTTATACCGAAAAGCAGATTTGCGCGCTATCACGCGCCACAAATAGTACTCAAGTATGCGCCGCGCATAAAAAGATCGAGACACCACCGTAACTTTAATATTTAATGCTTATCAATCCTGTATTGTATAAAAACATAATCTTGTATTCACAATTACTACAATAACTCCTGAACGTCTCTCCAGGTTTTGTCCCAGGTCTCGACAGCGAGGCGGTGTATTGCGCCGCCTGCGGGTAGTGCTTTGCTGCATTGAGCCGGTGCATTGAATTTGAAAAACGCACCCAAGCGCGGTGTAATACGCCGCGCTCCAAAAGGTCGAGACACCACGGTATCTGATGTATCGAACATGGCTTTCAGTTTCACGACTCATATCCCTCAACTCATACCGCACACAGGCCGCTGTCAAATGTCAGTTAAAACTCTTCGTCGATTGCAATAAATTCCACCGATTTAACATCGATTATCGTACAAAATACATCCATCGATTGGTATTTGGGAGGAGTTACCGCTATTCGGGCAGGGATATCCCGTGTTTGGCGAGCAGGGCTTCTAGTTCCGCCACTCGCTGATCCGATTTCGATTTGTTTTCTTCCAACCTGCAATCAATTAGATTAATAATTTGTAGGATGTTACCCTACCCTCCGCCGCGCACACAACGTTTTCCGCGGGGAGTATGCAACACGCGGGGAGTATGCAACACGACCCTCCAAACCTCCGAGTGTTGCGCGCAGGGATGGGAGAAATCCATCAAATTAATAATCGATTAATTACCTCTTTAAATCATTAAATGCGTTTGTCAGAGGCAACGGGAATAATTTAGACTTTTTGACATTCGTGGGTAACATCAGCCAGGATTAATATATAAGTTTTTGAATTAAATACGGTTTTTAGATTTTAGGAAAACCAAGGAAAACTGAATATCAATTGGTTCCAGTGGTTTCAGGCGCATAACATGACCAGATACACTCTTTCACCTCCCCCAGAGACCTCTATATCAATAGGGTCAAAAAAGGCGTTTTCAGGCCGAAAAAACGCGACTTTCACCCCCCATAAAAGACTAAAAATGGTGATTTCGAATTCTGAGGCCTGTTATACTTTTCATTAGTGTTCCATGAATAATGCCAAATTGCCAGCTCATCAGTCAAAGACACATTTTTGGTTTTAGGTGCCTCAGGAAATGAAGGACACCCCCAGTTCACTTTTTTAGAAATAAAATACGGTTTTTAAGATTTTACAGGAAAACAAAAGGAAAACTGGGTGAATATCATTGGTTCAGTGGTTTTGAGCGCATAACCAGATACACCTCTATTTCCTCCTCAGGACACTCTATGAATAGGGTCGAAAAAAAGCAGTTTTCAGGCCGAAAAACGTGACTTTTCACCCCATAAAAGACGAAAAATGAATTGTTTCGGAATTCTGAGGCCTGTTATGTCTTTCGTAGATTGTGTCAGCGTGTCTTGACATCAGTGTCAGCGTATGCCTTGACATCAGTGTCAGCGTATGCTTTGACACTGGTGTCAGCGTATGCTTAGACATCAGTGTCAGCGTATCCCTTGACACTAGTGTCAACATATGCCTTGACACCGGTGTCAGCGAATGCCTTGACACCAGTGTCAGCGTATGCCTTGACACCAGTGTCAGCACTGTATGACACCGGTGTCAGCGTAATAGCACGCCTTGACAACAGTGTCGCGCATGCCTCGACACCAGTGTCGCTCTGCCTTGACACCAGTGTCAACGCATGTCTTGACACCAGTGTCAGCATATGCCTCGCCATCAGTGTCAACGTATGCCTTGACATCAGTGTCGGCGTATGGCTTGACATCAGTGTCAGCGTATGCTTTGACATCAGTGTCAGCGTATGCCTTGACACCAGTGTCAGCGTATGCCTTGAAATCAGTGTCAGCGTATGCCTTGACACCGGTGTCAGCGTATGCTTGACATCGAGTGGCGTATCCCTTGACATGGTATGCCGCCTACACCGGTGTCAGCGAATGCCTTGACACCAGTGTCAGCGTATGCCTTGACACCAGTGTCAACATATGCCTTGACACCGGTGTCAGCGTATGCTTTGACATCAGTGTAAGCGTATGCCTTGAAAACAGTGTCAGCATATGCCTCGGCATCAGTGTCAGCTCCTGCCTTGACACCAGTGTCAGCGTATGTCTTGACACCAGTGTCAGCATATGCCTTGACATCAGTGTCAGCGTATGCCTTGACATCAGTGTCAGCGTATGCCTTGACATCAGTGTCAGCGTATGCTCTTGACATCAGTGTCAGCGTATGCCTTGACACCAGTGTCAGCGTATGCCTTGACATCAGTGTCAGCGTATGCCTTGACACCGGTGTCAGCGTATGCCTTGACACCGGTGTCAGCGTATGCTTTGACATCAGTGTCAGCGTTTGCCTTGACACCAGTGTCAGCGTATGCCTTGACACCAATGTCAGCGTATGCTTCGACATCAGTGTCAGCGTACGTCTTGACACCAGTGTCAGCGTATGCCTTGACCTCAGTGTCAGCGTATGCCTTGACATCAGTGTCAGCGTATGCTTCGACATCAGTGTCAGCTTATGCCTTGACATCAGTGTCAGCGTATGCTTTGACATCAGTTTCAGCGTACGTCTTGACACCAGTGTCAGCGTATGCTTTGACATCAGTTCCAGCGTATGCCTTGACATCAGTTCCAGCGTATGCCTTGACATCAGTGCCAGCGTATGCCTTGACATCAGTGTCAGCGTGGGTCTTGACACCAGTGTCAGCGTATGCTTTGACATCAGTGCCAGCGTATGCCTTGACATCAGTGGCAGCGTATGCCTTGACATCAGTGTCAGCGTATGCCTTGACATCAGTGTCAGCGCATGCCTTGACACCAGTGTCAGCGTATGCCTTGACATCAGTGTCAGCGTATGCCTTGGCATCAGTGTCAGCGTATGCCTTGAAATCAGTGTCAGCGTATGCCTTGACATCAGTGTCAGCGTATGGCTTGACACCAGTGTCAGCGTATGCCTTGACCTCAGTGTCAGCGTATGCCTTGACATCAGTGTCAGCGTATGCCTTGACACCAGTGTCAGCGTGGGTCTTGACACCGGTGTCAGCGTATGCCTTGACACCAGTGTCAGTGTATGCCTTGACACCAGTGTCAGCGTATGCCTAGACATCAGTGTCAGCGTATGCCTTGACACCAGTGTCAGCTTCTGCCTTGACACCAGTGTCAGCGTAGTTTTGACACCAGTGTCAAGCTTGAAATTTTCATGACCATCACGTCACCAACTCACCCCCATAGCAGAAGATATAGCTAAACCAGCGTTGGCAGCATCAATAGTCCTGGCTTGTAACACGGAGGTAAGAGCAGTTAGGAAGATAACAATGTGACCTGTCACTTCCAGTCTCATTGATAGCCACCTGCGAAAGAAGTTCATTTAAATCATGCGATTTAAATCATTGAATTCATTGAATGGATTGAGTTCATAAGGCGGGGTTTATTACAGACCGCAAAGGGCTGATACTTTGGGTCAAAGCCTATAATTTCATAATTTTTAGAAAATCCAAAATAGGGACACACTTCATGATATTATTGTTAAAAAGCCGCTTTAAATTTTTCAATGAATTATCCTAAAACTTTCATTAGAATCCTGACTGCAGCACGACTCTGTAATTCAAAAACTGCAGCACGACTCTGTCACTCAACAACTTGTATAACTCACCTATTACTCATGATGTTCATGTAGTAAGACCTCACGTTGTCATCAGTTAAACCCTGGTTGTACCCAATAAACTCCCTACACTTGCCATACCCTCGAATACTGGACAGACCTGAAATGAGTGACGTCATCAATTTAATATTTTAAACCCTGGAGGGTCCTTACTGAAACTGATCCTAAGCCAAAACCGGACTTGAGTTGACATTTAATTACGTCACTTTCAATCCTTCTTTGTTTTTCACGGAGTATGATAATCATAACGATATAACGCCAGAAATTGATGGTCACGATCCATGAACTCCATTAATTGTATTGATTAATTTGATCGACTGATCTGGTTATTAATAAGTTATTATCAATAAGTAATTTGCACCAGAAACATAAGAAACAAAGTAAGTAACTTTTCATTCAGATTTCAGCTATCGAGTCTTCAATTTATAAAGTAAATACTTTATAAATAGGCCCGTATGCAATGTAAGTCACTACCTAGTTGTTACTAGGTAGTGACTAGGTAGTGACTCACTAGCAACTGAGCCGATAATTCGATGATACTTAGGTTAATCAGATCTGTTCTTGGAATAAATTCAATTTAACAGAATAGCCTACTTGAAAGGTGAATAAAGTGCTTCCTAAATGCTAACAGCTTAGTAGCTGATAATCAAAGAGCTTTGCCCCAGCTGCTACAGATTGAATTAATCTTGGAGGCACGAGATTCACAGCAGTTGACTCAATCAAACCATTCCTCATCAAATCAACTTCTGGAATTATTGATTGACCGATATTCTTTGTTCTGAAGAGCAATAAAAAGACCGGAATATCACAAAGTTTCCCATTCTATTTTCAAGTTTTTCTCTAAACGTAAATATGAAGTATCACATCACTATAGTCTTCCTCCTATCCTGCGCTAGCCTCCTCTCTCACTCCTACGACCACAGCTTCGACCCTGAATCCTACGTGGATCCTAACTGGAGTGAGCCGCACGTGGATCTACATTCCATGGTGGATGAAGCTCTGGTGTCAAACTCAGCACTGGATAACCTTTACACTCACTACAAACAAGTATGTGTACTAACATTGACCAAAATACTCACAACTCTAGCCGTTTTTTCAAGCAAAACTTTCTCTATCTTTTTAACCTGAAACTTTCTTGATTCTTATTGGTGAATTAAGAATTCTTGAACCTTCCTCATATTCATTCATTCATACATTCATAACAGGTTCACGATGTAGAGCACGGTCACCACGAGACCCGGAACCGGAAGAGACTCTTCAAACAGTACTTGGTACGCCTAAAAGCGCTGGAAACCGACCCGTCCATCAGTTGGATCCCCCGGATTACCTTCATGGGTCACATGACAAAATGTGAGAAGAAACTCCTGATGATGACCAACGCAACAGACCACATGGCACACGAATGGAAAATGGCCAAAAACACTCAGAGAAGGAGACGAAGTGTACCGAATGTAGAGCTGGATTCCCGCGGTTTCCCGCCGGATAGCTACGATTTCAGAGCTGAAGGCGCCGTAACGCCCGTAAAGAAACAACTGGGAGATGATTGTTGGGCTTACTCGTCTGTCACAGCAATGGAGGCACAGATTAAAACGTTGGGAGGAGCGCTAAAAGATCTCGCAACGCAGGTTGGCAGTGACATGTAGAACTCCTAACTTCCTAAACTGAAAATCCCACGTAGGCAGTTTTTCCATGAGCGGAGTAGTCATGCGTGGCTAACTGGATGTTAATGACTTAATGGCAGGCAGTGAGCCGCGCACGATTACACTGCGCATGAACCCTCGTGCACGTAGGAGTTCGACACGCCCCTGTTCTGTTAGAGCCAAGGATATCATGGGTTTCCATGATAAATCGATTTATTATTTAGGTCGCCTTTTTTCGTTGGTTAAGTACACGAAAACCCGCCCAAAGGTATCGATAAATTTAGCTTAAAATAAAATATTTCTACAATCGCTATGCAGGAATTGGTGGATTGTGTCTACGGCGGGAAACGGGAGCGCGCCCCGACGGGCGGCGGGTGGCCGCAAGTAGCGTACATACACGTGCAGGAAACGGGAAGAATTGGTTACCGCTCGGATATCCCGGAGAAAGCAGGTTAGTGATTTCACGGATTGGTTGGATAAGAGTCGCATAGTTCAATGAGAATCGTCATTGAGTACTACTTCATTGAGTACTACTACTTCATTGAGTACTATCTTCATTGAGTACTACTACTTCCTTCAGTACTACTTCTTCATTGAGTACTTGAGTGCTACTGAGTCAAAAGAGAATAAATTATATTTTCTCAAGACAGGTAAGGAGACATTTTGTGCTCAACTTATACATAATGTAACTTTGCTGTATGCAAAATTATAGCAGGAGGATGTAATGCAAATTGCTAATCTCAAATATATCTATCATTTTCTGTGGGTTTCAATATATGGCTCGGCTTATGACGACTAGCACATGTTATTCGAAAGCTCCTGTTTTTCTAACTTTCTCGTATCATGAAATGTTTTCAGCTTGCTCCCTAAGCCCTCTAAGACTGTCCCAAAGTTTAACTTTTTAACTTTCAACCAATCAGGTCCTGGAAGATGCGACTACTCTCGCGAACCTAACGCGTTAGACGACAACGGAGTGAAAGTCGACGAAGTGATGTTGATCGGCAAAGCTACACCAACCAACCTCATGGCGGCCATAGCAAGGATTTCCCCGGTTTCCGTTGTAGTGGAGATTGATGTGAGAGAGTTGGAGGGGTATGGAAAAGGACCCTTCGATCCTTCCAAAAGCCGGTGTGGACCTGATGATACTCACGCTGTATCCATAGTGGGGTATGACAGGTAAAAAAGTAATTAGGTAAACGTTAAACAGAGTAATTTTATTTATCTCCACAATATTTACAATTCATACCACACAAAATATACAATTAATGGTGACTAAATGTTATTAGGAAGATCTTTTCTGTATATAATAGCTGCCAAGGAGTGCTTTACAAATAAGGATTGCTATATTACTCACTTAGAGCTTGCTCAATTATGGTTGAGCGGAGTATAAATTCATTACTTTTATTATCATTAACAAGCCCTTTAATTACAGGAAGTACTACTACATAAAGAACAGTTGGGGTAACAGATGGGGTAATCAGGGCTACTTCTGGTGGGTGAGAGCACCTGGAAGGAAGTCTTGTGGGTTATACGATAAACCGAGTTATCCGCTAATGGAGAGGGATTGGTTTAAAAAAGAGAAGAAGCAGTAGAGCACAAGAAGGAGAAGAAGGAGTAGGAGGGATCTGCAAGGGATGGTGCAGAGCAGGGAGATGGGATGGGATTATTCCCATCCCGAAGGGACACATTACTGATATATCGGCGAGATGGGATGCTTTATTTCATTATTACCGGCGGCGTATTATCTTACCCACTAATCCATTTGGCATTAACCAATCAGGGCGTGAAATGACTGTCAACTTGCGCAATGATTAATCAATTAATAACGATTTCGAGATCCTATGAGCTAATACACCCCTGATAGTCATGGTCCCTGAGGCCCTTCAGTCCACCACTTCTTTTAAAGTAAAAGAGCGAAGGTGTCAGTTAAATTATTGCAATTTCTCAATAAATCCTTGGTTCATAATAACTATTCAAAGAATGCGTTTTACTTTGTTACTACTGCTGCTAGGTTCTTACATTCATAGGTGTAAGGCGTTCTCGAACATTGCGGCTGGTACGATTTGATTTTAAGAGCTTTACGAATGTGCCATAATATAGTGGTGCTCAATTCTTCAATAGTTTCATGACATACTTTGGAGATTTACTAGGACATTTACTACTTTATTAGATGTCTAGGAAATATTATGTTATTATGCTTGATGGAAGATTGCTTGTACGCAACAAAAATCACTTTCATGGCATTCAGACAAGGAGCTCTTAAGATTAAAATGCGACAGAGACAATTAACTATCGATTAAATGATTAAACGACGAAGCGCAAAGCATATTTAACTTGTTATTTCTCTCATCCTTTCCTTCAACGAAACAGCACGAAATGCCTCTTTTAAAGGCAATGGTTAACATTGTAAAATGGGTAAAGTGGCACGGCAAAAACAACAATTCTAGAGGGAAATAAAAACTGACGAGTTAACAAATAATTTCGCCTGAATTACAATTAATAAAATGATTTCGCCTGAATTATAAGTGATTACCTAGAAGTGATTCTCCGAACTGATTGTAGATGGGGGATCTACTGACACTTTCCAGCCGTTTCAACTGTCGTGATGTGGGCACGTACAACCTCTGAGGAATGAGACATTGTCTGAATGAAATCAATACAAATTGTTCCAATATTCAGGAAAACTATAACTCAGAACTGTAAAAGTAAGAATTGACCAAAGCTGCAAAACCTAGAATCTTATCAATAGCCTCGAAATTGTCACCGGTCAAAAACTAGTTTTACCTCTAATGAACAGACAGTAAATATTTGATACTTACCAGGACCAGAATGTAGAGCACCCCAATAGGTACAAACACAGCAAACATGACAGGGATAGTAGTTCCAATGATGATCAGGGTAACCAGTACTGTTCCCAACACACTGGCTAAAGAACGCATGGATCCTGGTAGTTCTACGTCTATAGTGTTCATGTCCTGCGAGGGAATTTAGTTTAGCACAAGAAACTAAATAAGCAGAAATTAAAGCCCTGAGGTAGAAAAAATGTTTAATTTGTTATTTGAAAATTGAATTTGCATAAAATTATGCCTAAAAACGGCTTAATTTAGTGTGATATATTTTTTTGCTTTGCTCATACATCCTGCCCTCCTACATGTTAAAAATGTTATTGATTCATTTAAATCGAACCCAAATTTCATTCCGCCATCAACAGATGAAATCCAATCGCTTGTTAAAAAATAAATTTTTTATATCACGAGAATCAAGAAGAAACAAATGTCTCCTGAGTGTTTACCTTTGAGAAGCGGTTTAAGATCCTTCCCAGAGGTGTGGTATCGAAGAAACTCATAGGAACCCTCAGAATTCGATGGAACATTCTCCTGAAATCATCGAGTCACGTTATGACGTAATTACTTAATAAATTTCAATGTTTTGCATGCATTATCCTGTTTGAAATGGTCATTCTAACATCATTATCATGCGGGAAATATCAATTGATGGATTTGTGATTTCACAGATCTCACGAGTCAACATTTTACGCTCGTGCAAGGTTTCAGTTCAATTCATGACACGGATAACATTTCTTTTGAATATTTTTTAAATGTCCTGTGATTTTCTAAATGTCCTGTGATTTTTTCCAGAGTTCACTGTCAAAATCACAGTTGCAGCTCTTCAAAACGTACCTGTGCATGAAAGAAGAAGCTTTGAGACTAGCGTAGATAATGGCGAGTACGAATCCGAGTACAAATACTGTTTGTAGGAGAGCGAGCAGAGAGTAGATACCAAGGTAGAAGAATGTGTGCTTCTTTTCTGAAGATAATGACAGTCAGGTTACCAACCGGTGCATTTCCTACTAGACATTTCGTCAATTTGATGAAATTTAAATCTATAAACAACAAAATTTATGTCGTGCAACGCCAGCGCAAATCGAACCGCTGTCAAAGTGAGAAGGCGTTATTTTCTTATTTTGTAACATACCTCCCTCCACGAGTTTATCGTTAGAATTAGACCACTCCGCAAGGTGCTAACTATGTAGCTGAATGCCCGAGTAAATTCCTTATTTGTGTTTTGAGAGCCTTGGAACGCCCTCGCAGGGCTCAGGCGGTAGGTGCACAGCTCTTACAGTAAGATGGTATAATTTATCCTTTCCGTACCTCCCTCCACGAGTTTGTCATTAGAGTTAGACCACTCTGCCAGCCACAGTTGAGTACCCAGATTACTCGTGTTTTGCAGGAGAAACGAAACCAGGGTAATGGTTGAGAGCAGTCGGCCCATGTACTTGAAGTAATCCAGGTATACTCTACCACTGATCTGATGAGAGGTGGGGGGTAAAAAAGAGGGATTGATTAAAAAAGGGTTTAAAAAGGAGGTATAAAGTGAAGAAGTGACGTGAGGGATCAGACTTAGTGTTAGAGCGGAATGAAATATGAAGTAGGAGGTGGAGGGGTCAATGGGGGGTACAAGGCACTCATAGGGTGGAAGCATAAAGGGTAAGAGTAAAAATAAGGAGTGAAAATCGAGGGGAATGAAAGGACATACCTTCCCTTTTTCAACCTTCTCTTCTTCAATCAGCTTCTCTTCTTTTTCATCCTTCTTCTTAATGGATGCTCGGCTTCCTGATAAAGTGACTCCATTATTAAGAGAGTGACATCATTAGATTGGGGCGGGTGATTTGGACTCTTTTTTTGTGGCAAATAACGTCGATATGTAAGTTGCGCCATGAAAAGTCACCGTTCTGAAAAACTTCCACGATTTCTACCATTTCACCATAGAAATTTGAACATTTCACCATTTAATTCACCACTTCGACATACCAATGGTCATTGTTCCGAATATCACTAACCTACAGTAGAAAGTCTGCTCATCCTTCTCCTAAGCTTGCCCCCTTCCTCCTCAGGTTCACATATCTCCGATTCTGAAAAGAAGTTAAGAGTGAGGGTGGTGTTAACTGTGGTTATTGAGCTCTGTATCTCATTCAGAAGCTGAGATATATCGTATTTTGGAAATTTGCCCTAAATCAGGAAAAAGTAACTTGTAGCCTTTGACTGGTTGATGGTAAATTTACAAGTACGTAGCTGCTGTCCCTAGCATTCTATGAAACCATTCTTACGTAACCTCATACAGTAGACTATTTAGATCGCCACGTCCCTACTGGAATGACAACCCAGTCATTACTCTAGGTACCCAGTGTCCACCTACCCTAATACTAATGACGATTGAGGCGGTTTCGTGCGCAAAGACTAACTTTTCAGATTTTTTAAAGCTAAAAACATAAAGCTACTTAGCATATTTATCAATACCGGTACGGTAGATTAAACTGTGTATAGTGATACTAAAGATTTCATAGTTTTCGCCAGTCATTAGCTATTTATACTCTCAGAGCATTGGCTTTATTTTATAGAATCTTCTGACGCTTTAATGCGAGTCAATAATACATAGACACATATTGGTTTAAACCTCACCCTACGAGCTCGGGTCAAAACCGAATACATCCCAGAGCGGGCTTACGCCCTCGGGAAGTGTCCAAAAATGGACCCGATAGGGCGTGCCTATACATATTTTGTATCATGCGTGGCGAAGAAGAATCTAGCAATGCTCTGAAGGTGATAAGGAGAGAAAAATGCTTGGTTAATAAGAACGGTGAATCTGGGGATGGTTAGGTGAACTCTCAAGTATAAACCAATATTTCTGGTCAGCGAAGGTGTTCAATAATTAATAAGGAAGTGGTGAAAATCTGGGGATTGCTGGCACGTTAGGTGGACCAATATTTCAGCCCAAG
This sequence comes from Beroe forskalii, assembly GCA_011033025.1. Taxonomy (NCBI): domain Eukaryota; kingdom Metazoa; phylum Ctenophora; class Nuda; order Beroida; family Beroidae; genus Beroe; species Beroe forskalii. The sequence goes on from WFMF01000141.1 coordinate 372,643, forward strand.
GTGAAGGAACGCAGTGCTGTAAATTTCACATTTTCTTAACAGCGTCCTGTTAAGAAAATGTGGCCGTCCAAAGTCATGAGTAGGACCACATGAAGCTACAAACCTACAAGACATGAAAAACACAGATCTAAGTTCTATCTTGAGAATTATATGACTGGACTGTGTTTGAGAATATGATTGAGAATATGATTAGACTGTGTTTGACTTTGTAAATCAGCCCTTCTCTTGAACAGCATAATTTCCATCATGGCGGTCTGAGCTATGGCTTTATCAGAAAGCCTTCTGCCAGTGGCCATCATGTTTTGTTGTTTTGTCTGATTCTAGCACCAGCATCATATAGTCTATTTACGTGAAATACTGAACTTTTCCACTGCTTTCAAATGAAATCCTCATTGCTTATACCCAATCCAACATTCCAACGATCGAGAGAGAAATAGGACTATAACTATTATACATTAATACGATATCATAATATATTCCCAAAATATAATGGCAGCCCTACTCAAGACATAATAACATAATAGGGCAGTGGCCCTAAAGTCATGAGCTTTCTGCGGCCAGTTGCCATCATATTTCATCTGATTATACTTTCATACCCTAGATATGAAGGTTATTTTCCTGATCGTAGCCCTCGGCTGTTGGTTCGTTACTCCTCAAGCACAGACTACTGAAGCCCCGGACTACGGCAATGACGGCCCGTGTTTTGCTTGCGATTGGAAAGCTAAATGGTTTTGTGAACTTGATTCTAACTTCAATGAGTGTTATGTTAGGGAAGCGACCCCTTGCGTCGAAACAGCCGGGTTTACTTTGGACTACTGCCGTGATACGGTTGATAACTACGATTATGACAGGTCCTGTATCCTGGCCGGGGGGCTGCCGGAAAAAATGGGAACCTCCCAAAATTTTGCTCTAATCATAATGTTCGTGTAAGGATGATATTACTATATTATGTTTGAGTGTAACTGTAAAAGAATCCGTGAATGATAAACTTGGTATAATGATATTTCGACCCCAAAAAACAGTTTCCGGGGGCCAAAGCCCTGCCGTAGCTTTCTTACAGTGAAGGGCCCTTCCCGGAATAAACCCTGGCTACGGGCCTAGACGACACAGACTGATACTAGTCTAAGATATAGATCCTGCGGTTTGTGAAGGGGGATCATGAATTCATTTACAGTATCATAGATTGAATTAATTCGGCAGAACTTCAAATGAATATTTCTAGTTTTATTTTGTCAACTTCTACAATTTAAAATTGTCTCATTGTCTACATAATGTGGGGAATCAGGACTTAAGATGCGCGCGAGAAATTGAAACTTCCTACGATTTTATCAAGTCAAAAACTTTAATTTATTTTATTCATTTTCAATATTAAACTTTGGATTACCATCTTCACTGTCTTCAGGAGTGTCAGGCTCAGGCTCGTATGACGTTACCAGGCGTTGCAGCTCACTGTTCTGTGACATCAGATCCTTGTAGGTACCTGACAAATAGTCAAAAGGTTGTTCGCGGTTTTCAGTTAGTTCTTGCGGCAGTTTTTGCTAAAATTCTCGCAGTTTTGTGTAAGATTCCGCGGTCTTGGGTAAATTTCCAAAGCTTTGAATAAGATACGACAGTTTTTAATAAATTCCAGTAGTTTCGGGAATTTCAATGAATTTTTGTTTAATAGTTTTGCCGCAGTTTAGCGAAAATCACCCATGTTTGAGGGTAAGATCCTGCAGTAACAATAATCCTCCTTTAACCCACACAAACCTTGTTCTAAGACCGTTCCTTCCTTCAACACAATGACATAGTCAACTTCAGGTAGAACAGACAACTTGTGTGTCACAAGAATGCGCGTCTGAAAAGGGCAAGGTTAAGATTTCCAACATCTTATTATTATTCCAGCTTTCCCAATCGCCTTTTTATACAGAGCTGTAGAAAGAATAAACAGCGAAATATTTAAACTTATCAAGAATGATTTAGCTTAATTCCTAACGCAAATTTTATAAATTCTTCCTAATATTTTTTTTTTCAATTTAAATCTGATTCGATGAACCCAATGATGGAGAAAAATGCCATTTGATGACTGGTTAATTTCAGAATCATGTTCTCATATCCGTGTTTATACTTTGATAGTAAATACTGTTATTCCCAAGGGGGTTAGGTATAATGCCATTACCACACAGTTATTACATCATATTAAATTTCCATTAAAAGGTTTCAAATTAAATGTTATTAAAACCTTCTTGGGCGATGGTCTAAAACGATACAATGGACCAGATCACATTTAAGGGTCTATGTACTGAAGACCCCGATAGAACGCGATAGGGTTCTATAATTCTTCCTTACCTTGTCTTTGATAGCCCCCTTAGGTCCAATGACATTCTCAAACAGGTGCTTGCCAACATGAGCGTCAACTGCCGACAACGGATCGTCGAATATGAAGATATCGTTGTTGTTGTAAAGTGCTCGGGCAAGGGACACTCTCTGTTTCTGTCCTCCACTTAAGTTGATACCCTGAGGATGTAAAGATAAAGTTATTGAGAAGTGGGTGGGAAAATTTCTGCCAATTCTAAAACAACACAGAAGTCACAACAATGATAAACATCAATTTATCAATATGTTCATAAGTTACATGATTGAGTTAGTTGGTGTAATGGTATCGAATCTGGTTCGTTATCGAAAGATACCACTTCCACTGAAGCACTGAGCTTAGAGTGAAATTCATCAATACCCGCTTACGTTTATACCCTGAGGATTTTCATAAACTTTGATTTAAGTGCATTATAATTTTATTGTAAGCCTTACCTTTTCCCCGATTTCAGTACTGTCACCGCTGGGCAATATCAGCAAATCTTCCTGAAAGTGTGTAATGTAGACTTCAATACCAATATTAAGAATACACGCGCGCCCTTTTCGTATAAAAGTCTGGAGAGTCACACTTCCGTGCACAAAAGAAGGCTCCGTAACACGGAGTAACCTAGCATATTCATCAATGATAATGAAGCTACTTTTAACCGTCCTCACTCCTTACTTCTCGTCCCTCAATCCGTCCTTACTAACCGTTAGAGCACAGTTGTAGATGCACTTCTTGTACCACGACCTGTTCCAGTCAGCCCCGAATACAATGTTACTCTTCAGGGTGTCGTTGAGGATCCACGCGACTTGGGGAACGTAGCTCACTGTCCCCTGCGGAGTGGTGTCAGAATGGTTCACAGTGGTGTCAATGTGTTATCAGAGAGTGTGTCAGAGGGGTAGCAGATTGGTATTAAACTCAGGTCAGGGCGGTGTTGAAGAGTGGTGTCGGAGTTGTATTAATGTTTTGTTACATAGTGGTGTCCAGAGAGTGGTGTCAGAGAGTGGTGTCAGAGAAACTGTTGAATGTAGAGTGGTGTCAGGGGAAACTTGTGTCATTGTCGAGTGGTGTCAAGGAAAACTGTTGGTGTGGTGTCAGAGAGTTGTGTCAGTGAATGGTGTCAGTGAATGGTGTCAGAGAGTGGTGTCAGTGAGTGGTGTCAGTGAGTGGTGTCAGTGAGTGATGTCAGTGAGTGGTGTCAGTGAGTGGTGTCAGTGAGTGGTGTCAGTGAGTGGTGTCAGTGAGTGGTGTCAGTGAGTGGTGTAAGTGAGTGGTGTCAGTGATTGCTACCAGAGAGTGGTTGCAGCGACTGGTGTCAGAGGTTGGTGAAAGAGAGTGGTATCAGTGAGTGGTGTCAGTGAGTGGTGTCAGCGATTGGTGTGAGACTCACCGCTAAATGAACTTCTCCGTTGAGTTTGTCCATCTCTCCCAGCATGGCTGACACCAGGGAGGATTTACCAGACCCCACAGCACCAACCACCGCTACAAGCTTACCACGAGGAATGGTAATGTCAATCCTGCGGAGTTAAAGAATTTAATGATAATGTGTGGGTATTGGAATTTCTGAAAGTTAAGATGAAAAACTTGCTTTTTACCCTTTTACTGCTCCAGAGCTGTTTGAAATACATGAATTTTCTGGGTTGTAGTAAAATATGCTTCAGAGGCGTGCCGTGGAGGGACTAGTCAGCATATGTGGGGTGTACGGGACCGAGTGACTGAGGGGGTTTGGGGGGCTGGCCCCCCAACTGCCGGAGGCTATGCGCCGCAGGCGAAACCTCTGGAAAATAGCTGAAAAAAGCACTCAAAAAGTGCCTAAAACAAGTCTCTATTTACAAATTATACTGTTTCAAAAGTTGTAGTTTTTGCAAAATTTTAAATGCTCATATCATGTTGATGTATGAAATTCATTATTCAAAGCATAAATTTGCCAGACTTCACGACGGTGAGGTATGTGTCCCATATAACTCTGCTGAGTTACGTCACGTGACTTTTCGTCCAAAATATAATGTACGATTAACAAACGAATGGGAGTGTTATATCGAAAATTGTCACACGAGGCGTCAGCCGAGTTTGACAATTTTCGATATCACACGATCCATGAGTTTGTTAATTGTATTATTACCCGACAAAACAGTACTCCCTACCACTCGGGTCTGACGACCCTCGTCTGAATTCAACGTTTTTATAGATTTTCGAGTGCTCCTTCATAAAATCAACAATTTATTTAACGATATTATGCTCTATTATTCCGCCACTGTTCAGTAGTCCTATGAAGGAGTGATATATCGATAATTATTACACTGGAGTTTGAGCCACGGGAGGGTAATAATGAGAACTATACATGCTCCAGAGCGCATGTCGCCATGGTTTTCAATTCCTCAGACTATAGATGAGGATCATCGGACACAGGAACGTTAAATTATAAGATCGCGAATACAGGGACGTAGGTATAACACTTCTACACGAGATCATTGGACACATTTACATCGGATCACTAGATCGAGAACACTGGAACATCACAACACTAGATCATTGGACACATTTACATCGGATCACTAGATCGAGAACACTGGAACATCACAACACTAGATCATAGGACACAGGTACATCAGATCATTAGAACGAGAACACTGGAACATTAGACTTTAGAGCACTACATCTTGGGACACAGGTACATCGGATCATTAGATCAAGAACACTGGAACATCAGAACACAGGTACGTCGGAATGTCGGCTCATTAGATCGAGAAAACTGAAAAAAATCAACAATTAATACGTTAATTAAAACTTATTTGTCACTACACTTGTTCCGTCTTGAATCTTAGAAATCCGTCACAAGAAAGAAAAAATCAGTCGCAAAACATTCGAGACGAGTAAAAAGTGTCCGCGAAATCTAAAAGACAATGTTGGAAATGGTACGTGTGCACTGCAAACTGAATGCGCGAAACTGAAAATCGGGGGTGTCACGGGCACCCCCGCGCAATTAAAATACAGTAGGCACCCCGATTTCACGGCACGCCTAGGGAGATTGCAATTTTACAGTAGTACGGGGTGTATGAGAGTTTTACGCCGCGCAGCGCGCGCAACAATTGCGCGCGCTAGTATTGCGGAGGAGATATCGGTAAGATAAATGACAAAGTGCGCGGCGCGACGTTGGCTAGACGGGGCCTTCAGCGCTGGACGCAAGAGCAATGATCGCGCGCGCGATCGCGAAAATGATAAAAATAAAATTTGACTTTCTTAATGTTAGCGGGATGTACATGGACACCCCAACACCCCCACGGCACGCCTCTGATATGCTTACAGCACTGTCATTGATATGAAATTTGATTCTTAACTTGTTGTCAAACTGTCAAATTTTCAACGGCCCGGTTGTTGGTAAGCATAAAATATTATAAACCTCCAAAGCAGTATTCTAATTTTAAAATCATAATTCTACTAATAACATGACTAGACGAACTGCTGATAACAGCATTGGGATGTCATATGGTTCACAAAAAAAGCCTGCCAGTCGTAAATATTACGTCAGAAAGAATGATGTTATCTTGGAAAAAATTTACAGACCGAAAAGTTTATTTTTATATGACATCCAGGTAAAAATAAATATTCCTTTTCAAGACCTCATTAACACAAGGAAACAATTCTTACTCTTTAAATGTCCAAACATGAGGAATTGTTTCCATACCTTGACCTTTCAACCTTAAATCCTAACACAAGTAAATATTCCAGCCCTTACTCCCCGAACACAAGGAAATATTTCTCACCCTCGTAGTGTACTCTCATCCGGTCCATCTCTATCCCAGGAGAACTCCCCATCCTTTATCACCACCGCCTCATCTTCAGACTTCGGCTGTCGGATCACGGCATCTGGGGTTAACTCCGGCAGACCCAGGAAATCACGGATACGGTTGATGCTCACTCGTGCCTGAGAGGAAAGGGAGTAGGACAGGGATTTCATTTTATCATTGACGTCTGTGACGTCATTATGAAAGTTTTTAAATTAGATCAACGTTTAAGTCGTTTTTCGTGTGCTGGAATTGGGAATGTCAGACAATATTAGGTTGATGTGTTTTGCGTCAGTATCACGCGGGGAAATATCTAATTTTCAAATTAATCGCCAATTGTCAAACTTTCTATCAATCTAAACTTGAAATTGAAACCCCACTAGGGACACCAATACGAGGGCTTCTACAAAGAAGGTAAACCTGGATAAGCTGGTTTATCATGTTGGGTAACATAATAATAAACCTGAATAAGCTGGTTGATCATGTTGGGTAACATAATAATAAACCTGAATTAGCTGGTTGATCATGTTGGGTAACATAATAATAAACCTGAATTAGCTGGTTGATCATGTTGGGTAACATAATAATAAACCTGAATAAGCTGGTTGATCATGTTGGGTAACATAATAATAAACCTGAATGAGCTGGTTGATCATGTTGGGTAACATAATAATAAACCTGAATAAGCTGGTTGATCATGTTGGGTAACATAATAATAAACCTGAATAAGCTGGTTGATCATGTTGGGTAACATTAAATAAACCTGAATTAGCTGGTTGATCATGTTGGGTAACATAATAATAAACCTGAATTAGCTGGTTGATCATGTTGGGTAACATAGTAATAAACACCTGAATAAGCTGGTTGATCATGTTGGGTAACATAATAAGAAACCTGAATTAGCTGGGTGATCATGTTGGGTAACATAATAATAAACCTGAATAAGCTGGTTGATCATGTTGGGTAACATAATAATAAACCTGAATAAGCTGGTTGATCATGTTGGGTAACATAATAATAAACCTGAATAAGCTGGTTGATCATGTTGGGTAACATAATAATAAACCTGAATAAGCTGGTTGATCATGTTGGGTAACATAATAATAAACCTGAATTAGCTGGTTGGTTGGGTCAATGAATTGCTGGTAACATAATAATAAACCTGAATTAGCTGGTTGATCATGTTGGGTAACATAATAACAAACCTGAATTAGCTGGTAGATCATGCTGGGTAACATAATAATAAACCTGAATTAGCTGGTTGATCATGTTGAGTAACATAATAACAAACCTGAATGAGCTGGTTGATCATGTTGGGTAACATAATAATAAACCTGAATAAGCTGGTTGATCATGTTGGGTAACATAATAATAAACCTGAATAAGCTGGTTGATCATGTTGGGTAACATAATAATAAACCTGAATATGCTGGTTGATCATGTTGGGTAACATAATAATAAACCTGAATAAGCTGGTTGATCATGTTGGGTAACATAATAATAAACCTGAATAAGCTGGTTGATCATGTTGGGTAACATAATAATAAACCTGAATAAGCTGGTTGATCATGTTGGGTAACATAATAATAAACCTGAATTAGCTGGTTGATCATGTTGGGTAACATAATAAACCTGAATAAGCTGAATTAGCTGGTTGATCATGTTGGGTAACATAATAATAAACCTGAATAAGCTGGTTGATCATGTTGGGTAACATAATAATAAACCTGAATAAGCTGGTTGATCATGTTGGGTAACATAATAATAAACCTGAATAAGCTGGTTGATCATGTTGGGTAACATAATAATAAACCTGAATAAGCTGGTTGATCATGTTGGGTAACATAATAATAAACCTGAATAAGCTGGTTGATCATGTTGGGTAACATAATAATAAACCTGAATAAGCTGGTTGATCATGTTGGGTAACATAATAACAAACCTGAATTAGCTGGTTGATCATGTTGGGTAACATAATAATAAACCTGAATTAGCTGGTTGATCATGTTGGGTAACATAATAATAAACCTGAATAAGCTGGTTGATCATGTTGGGTAACATAATAATAAACCTGAATAAGCTGGTTGATCATGTTGGGTAACATAATAATAAACCTGAATAAGCTGGTTGATCATGTTGGGTAACATAATAATAAACCTGAATTAGCTGGTTGATCATGTTGGGTAACATAATAAGCGGGAATCTGAGGATGTTGAACAGAGCCAGGGAAACGAAGGCCCGGTCTGAAGTAAGGTCATTTCCCAGGAGACTGTAGCAGAGGAAGGAAAACAGCGCCACCTGAAAGTTGGTAATCATTTACTGACAGCATTCTTCCGAAAAGAATAATAGGTCCATAGAATAATATCGATCGTTAAAAAATTGTGATTTAAACGAAATTTCTGTTTCAATACAAACTGATTTCTTGATAACAATATTGATAATAATAACGTGAACTTATCAATAATTGCACTGTCATTTCATCTGAACGGCTGTGCCAAGAAAACAAAACATTTAAAATTGTCTCACCAGAATGGGTGAGCAGTTCCAGATGAAGGTAATGATGACGGAGAACTGAGACATTTTCTTCATCGTTCCGAGTTCTTTGGTACGGAGCTTCTCTACTTCCTGTAAGAAGGAAATGTATTTGGATGTACATTGTACATCGTTCATGGTATAAGGTAAAATGTATATTGTACGATGTACATAGAACAAAATAAGGAATGGTATTATTATACCTCGCGGAAACTTCTAAAATTCAGCAATTGCGCGTCAGACAGACGGAATTTCACTTTTAATAGTTCTCAATGACTCTATCCGTTCATGATAGAACCCACATAAGTTTTGTCCTGGTTCCAATGATGTCGAATCATCTGAATTCCCTACTAAAAACCATACTCACATCAGTAAATGACTCCTCCCAGCCGTATAACTTAATCACTTTAATCCCGTCAAGTATTTCATTCGTTTTCTTCACCCGTTGGTCGGACACCTTCATAACTTGTCGCTGTGGAGAAGCATTCAGTTGAAAAGATGACGTCATTAACATAGTTCAGGGTGGTAAATTGGTTAAATGATGTGGACACTGGACATAACATTGAGTGGAAAATTGAAAGGTAAAATGGAGAGGGGTGATTGGAACTATTTTGAGGTGTGTATCACCATCGTAACTTTTCGCTGGGGAGTGGTAGAATTGAAGGATGTTTTTGAGGGGTGTGTAAAAATGTTCGAAAAACTAGAGGAATTAAAGGGTTGGTGGAAATTACCAGCGGGATTTGATAAGAGTGAGTATGACAACTGAAGATTTAGTAGCAGCAAACGCGAATGACACTACAAAATTTTACTATTTGAAGTTAATAAATTCATCATGAAGTTATCAAATGTGACAGTTTGACAATCATAACCATGATAAAAGTTATCAAATGTAAACTTAACGCCTCCAAATAGAGATGTCTTTACCTGGAACATCTGTACTTTTCCCATAAGCACGGAATTAAAGGGCAGCAGCAGTATCGTCACGCTAAGTCCTACGAAGGTACTGGGCCCCAGTTCGTTGTACAGGAGGTACATGGAGAGCGTGATCTGCAGGGGAGCAGACCACAGCATGTTCATGTACGTGGAGATTTCCTGGAGGGGATTTATAGGGGTTAATGAAAAGTTTCCTTGCGTTTGGGTTAATTCTTAGATCCCAATTGGTCCCAGGTTTTTCTGATTTGCTAATGGTAACAAAAGCTGTGATTTTAAGAGACTCCATTTTTATAGATCTCCACGAACCTGGAACTTCTGAGCGTCTACTTGCATCAGATTAATCATCTGTCCGAGTTGGGAGGCTTTCTGTCCGGCGTTGCTAAGCAACAACGCCTGCGGAGGAAGGTGATTTATGACAACTGTTACGAAACACAAATAATATTTCTAGATACTCCTTGCAAAGGATCAACCCTGTTGTAAGGATATATAAGGGGGCTAGTGAACGTCCACCTTGTCTATTTTTCCACTCTTTCCGCCGGTGGTTTCCGAAATTTCCCATAGATTTCCCATTAGCTTTCTTATATAATTTTCCATAGATTTCCCATAGATTTCCCATTAGCTTTCTTATACAATTTCAAGTATATATAATCCAGAACAATGAATTCCCGTACCTTCCTGTAGATGGCTGCAACCAACGCCACCCTTATTCGGGCTCCTATGATCATCGCTCTGTCGAAATACGCCTGTATATTTGAAATTAAGATGAAATAAATCAAAAATTCCTTGAAATTCTTCGAGTCCACCAAGCTTTGAAATGCTCTTTTATATGGACGCATATTTTTCACGCAGAAAATTCTAAAAACCTGACCTGTATGCAGAGTCTCAGCACAGGAAACTGACCTGTATGCAGAAGGTCTGGAATAGAAGAGACAGCATCATAAGTAGACAGAAGGTAACTCCATACGACACTGATATAGCATCAGGGTCCGTGCTGAGAGGGGTTTAGATTTTTATTTACATTAGTGCTTTACGAGAGTTATCTTTAAAGTGTGAAATTTGGTGCTTTTTGGGAACGAATCCGCATATTTTCACGTGTTATGCCAACTTTAAACCTTTCACATAGTGCGATACATCTGCATATTGTAAACGGTCCCATAGCAATTATATATTTATATTATTTTACATGCTGACATGCGGAAGAACCCATTTCAGCATTCAAACTTATACATAGATCTATCAGATAATGTACCCGTATAGAGTATTTTAGTTAGCCGAGCACACTGAAATTGTACATACCTATTCTTATTATTGTAATAAATGATTAACACAATTACAGAAAAACTATTAAAAAGTATAATCAATGAGAAGAGAGATTAATCTATTCACTCTTCTCATAGAAAATCCATACGAGTCATATTCGATACGAACCTATCCGTGAATTCAGTACCTTAAATCAAAAGCACACCCACCTCTTCACGCCGTTGTAGTAGATAATCTGTTTCAGAACCAGTGGAGGCACGAAAGTTAGGAAGTCGTTACAGAGTTTGAAAAGGACGGTAGTCAGGAGGTCCTTTAAGTTAAACCTTATCAGAGACAGGATCAGTTTACCTCGACCCATGCAGGAAGTTGTGCCACTGAAAAAGAATTTTATGAATATCTCCAGGCTGAACATCATTCAAACTATCATTGAAAACAAACAATCCTGATGAAAAACGATAAAGACAGTGATGAATCACTTTGGGACCTAATTTAACGCCTGAAAACGCAATAAATTGAATTATTCGACCAATTAGCAGTCAGCACACAGGAAAATAATAACCTTCGACTGCTGTACACTGGTTGGCCGGATTATTACCATTTACCACTCCTCACGACTCACTTTTAGGCGAGGAGTCAACAGATATCGTAAGATATGAGTCTTACAGCTTACTCCTAATTCCACCATGAAATAATGCACTGAAACAACACTCACTTTGGGCATGGCTTGTCCCCTGTCCAAGACATAAAACTCTCTATAATGGTTAGTCTGAACATCCAGGGAACGTTTGTGAGGTCCTCGTCAATTAGGGGGCGCTTAAACCCGAGCCAGATTGGCCTGGAAAAAATGTGAGGTATTCAGTGAGGCAAGATTTGTGGAAAAGCATAAACCATTATACTCCGCGTATTAGAAATTGGCGGACTGCTTGGTGACTCTTCGAGCTGCCGCGCACGTGACCAGCGCGTGACGTAACATCGGTCAATCAGAGGAGATGAACGTTGGGGAACCTAGCGCAGCTCAGACAGATACCTCGCATAACCGGGCGATTCACACAGGTATGCGAGGCATGGCAGTGACCCGAGGTAAACACTGCCCAGAGGCCATCGTGTATAAGTATTTTACTTGCTGAATCACGATTCCGTTGGGAAAAATACGAGTTGAGTTATTTCGACGTATCAAGATGTAAATCTGAGTTTGAAGGTGCCATAGACAGCGCATTTATTTGTTCATGGGTTTTCAAATATAGCATTTAAAACTTTTCCGGAATACATGACGAATCGGAAGCAAATTTTTTGGGGGAAATTTGGAGCTCTGATTTTCATTTCAAAGGTTCCCCGGTGACCTAAAGGAAATTTTAAAGCTTTTTTATAATTTTCTCTTAAACGATCTGTTTTAAAAAATAAAAAGAGCAGTGAAAGGGGGTATTCACTCAAATTTTTAATGAAACCATTTTAACTTTTAAAAGTAAAATTTTCATTAATTTCCCACAAAATCGACGAAAACATCTAAAAGCAAGCAAAGTACCCAAAAACTTTGATTAAACAAAATTTCAAACCCGACTGGGCATTTAAAAAATACCCTGATAAAATTTGCAAACCCAAGCCGGGAACCCGAGACGGGAAGTTCTTCTTTTTCCAGAGGATTTTCCCAAATTTTTGGGGGAAAAAATTTTCCCTTGTTTTGTTTCAAACCAATTAATGGGAAAGGCAAAAATAGAAATTTTGGGCCAAAAAGGGGCTTTTTTTTTTAAAACCCCAAAAATTTTTAGTTTTGGCAAAAGGGTTGAATGTCGACAAAACCAATTTCAGTTTCGGGGTTTTGGCCCCAGTAGCTTTTTGGTGGATAAAGCCGGGGGATGCCAAAAAATTGTCATAACTTGGCTTTTTTCCCGATTTTTGGGAAGGGGCTTAAATTACCCCCCGGGAAAAACTTATTTTTATTAAAACCTGGAGCTTATTTTTGTTTTCTAAATTTTAAAATTTTTTCTTTTTCTGCCCCCCCCTTAAAATTTTTTATAAAAAAAGGGGATTCTTTGTTTATATTTGAAAAAATTTTAAGCTTGTTTGGAAGGGCCCCCAAAAAAATTTTAAAAAATCAGGGGTTCGAGGGGAAAAAAGTCCAAGTTGTTTTGCTTCGTCCAAAATTTTTTAGACCATATTCCCTTTTTTTAATTGGGTTTTTCCAAATTTCAAAATTTTACCTTTTAAAAATTTCCAATTGAAACATCCAAATTCTTAAAAAACCCCTGATATGCATTCCCGGATGGAAGTAGGCTTGTTCTACTGTCTTTACTGATATAGCTGATACGGGCTTGTTCTCTTGCTGATAAGTTACAGCAAAGTTTTTTGGCTGAGGAGCCTATTTCATCCCATGCGACTACAGTAGTGATATCCTACAGGTAGCGGTATCGTTATGGCAGTAGAACTTGATATTCTAGCTTCCCATCGGGAGATATGCCATACTTCAGGGTTATTTCACTCCAGATTTTGGTATGTATTGGAGTTACAACGGGAAATTACATTAAAGGAGAAAAATCTTGCAATTTTGGAAAATTTTGGTCGAATTAAAACATGGTGAATATGGTATCAAAATACTTTCTAGGCACGAGAGCGGGCGAGTGGCTAACACTTGTGACTCTTAAGCAGTATGTCCAAGATCGAATCCCCGTGGACGCTATTTTGAATTTTCGATGTCGACCTTCTCATACAACAAGATCTCCAACATTTTGCAAATCATAAAGTCAACAGAATCATGATGCAAGCTCCATATATAAAATTTAGAGGGATGGGAAGCTAGAATTAAAGTCTATAAGATACCGATGTCAATAGCCGTGTTAGAAATGTCAAAAATAAGCTCACGGGTTATAAGTAAAGGTAATGGCAAGCCGTTTGCTCGGTCTGATGAGTACTCTAAGACTCCCTTACCTCAATCGGATCAGGTAGAGAATGAGCCACCGAGATGATATGACGAACTTTTACCGGCAGTCCTCCAAGAGCTTTATCTTCACCCAAGAGAGCGTAGCATGCGAGTCGCAGATCGCCTGAAATCATGAAATTAAGTTATTCAAGTGTACAAAAGACTTATATCAACGCCTTGTGAGTGCCCAAAATCTTAAAAATTGCTTGTGAGATAATAACAAGCCAAAATGCTACTGTTTTAGCGACCAAATTTACTATTTTGTGCCATTCCCAGTTAATTGGCATTTGAATCGAAACACAAGGAAATACTTTACCCTGAGCAATAAGTCTGGAGAAAATCAAGGCTCTGGAAAAATTCGAAGCAGCTTCTTCCGCTACCATCGGTTCAACCTGGTTGTGAGCTTTGTTTCACAATCTGTTGATCATGGATATTTGTTTCACCTGACGCCAGTCGGGTTACCTGAAATGGTATATGATTGAAATCAAAGATTATTACGGTGATACTTAAAGCTTTGCTTATAGTATGCTTTTCGAATCACGATGTATGTAGGTAAAGCTTAATCAAGACATTGTCGGACTTCAACACGTTCAATAATAGTGTTTTTTATCATATGAAATAGCCTCAGCCTGCCAATCACCCAATCTATGCAGCCGTGTCTCTCCGTTGTTATATGCCACTATGCAATTACTCAGTTTAATGAGCAAAATTGATAATAAACGAGCTTCCAAATTTGCCTTCAGCATGTCACACGGTGATCAGACTCTTTGAAGGTAGACAAGGTACAGCAGCTCCAAATTTCTACCGCATAAGATTGTAACAATATCCAGATCTGTCATGATTCATTAAACACAAGGAAATATTGTTATATACATCCTATATTTGAAAACCCATCACACTGAACAAAGAATAAATACGCTGTCTATGGCACCTTTACAGCTTCAAAGAGTGTGATTTGCTTCTTGATTACATCGAGAAACAGCTCCAACTCGTATTTTTCCCGCTTGACAACAAGGTCGAGTGATTCAACAAGCAAAATACTTATACACGATGTACTCTGGAGCAGTGTTGGAGTTACCTCAGGTCCTCTGCCATGCTATCTCTAACTTGTGAATACCTCGCAACTGATGAATCGTCCTGCGTTCGAGGACTATCTGTCTCTGAGAACGCGCTGAGTTGCGCGCGCGTCCAGCGTCTCCTGCTGCCCTCTGATTGGTCAATGTCATGATGTCACGTGACCAAGTTTACTTGTGAGCCGGCGCGGATGTTCAAATCGATCCGCCAATTTCAAATACGCCGACTATAGTTCGTGTAGAAACATTTATCTATGTTCATACTTATACACAAGCATTATATTACAGTTTTCACACCTTTACACTGCCACATATTGCTAACAAATATTACTAGGGCTAAGGGTGACGTTATTATTAAGGTTTAGAATGGTGAGTTGATGACGTTACAGTACCTAAGTACGTCGTTAACCCTAAAAGGATGGATCTAGTTTCATGTCTCCTACGCAGGCTCATTCAATGAGTGTATGACCCCCCTAGTGACTCCCCTGGTGATCCCATAGTGACCCCCTGGTGACCCCCTAGTGATCCCCAAGCGACCCACTAGTGACCCCCCTGGTGACCCATGTCTCCTACCTGTTCATCCAGTGGAAGGTGATGAACTTCAGAAAAGACACGTACTCAGCAGGACATGGCTTCTGAAATATGAGTGGTTTGATGACGAGATGTTAGATTTAAAGCAAACCCCGTGATAGAAATCAATTAATATTCGTTCAATATCTACTTATCTAAGAATATAAATGCACCACTACCATTTTCTCCAAGACAGGCAGTTGAAAGTAGGGCAATGTAATAACTTATTAATTGCTTATGATGTTTCAATTGTCACATGAATCCGGAACCTACCCTGTCGTCGTTTGCAGGTCGGTCGTACTTCATTTTAGGTTGATCAACTTCTAGCTCCATGTCTTTCTGAAGTGAATTGGTGCATTTAAAATTACATAATTACAAAGAAGTAATTGTAATGATTGTGTTAGTTTTAGGATATTTCATTCATCATTGTGTCAGCAACCATTTAGTCATAGCAGCTAACTCACCTTCTAAATTTCGTGCACATTGCACAATTTATTGATGGAATCAAAAACTGGCCATTACACCAATCCGAATCAACCTTCAAAGTTTGATTCCATCTCATTTAATAAGTATAAAAACAAACAATGATCGAGTTAGTAGTTTATCAAATCTACACTTTCAATCACATAACAGGAAAAATTGCAACAATTTATTACATAATCAAGCTCCCAAACTGTTATCAGTTCATAAATTCACTTACCAATATAGCAGGTTTTAGCAGTGAAACTGTATAGAATCATTTATTATCAGCGAAATAGCAAATACTGTATAGGTATGAAATCATGAGCATTGAACAGGCCAGGCTATTTTCAATGGAATATTTCGAGATTTGATAGCTGTTTTTATAGCCTGTAATGTAAAATGATGTAAAGCTGTAAAAGGCAGCTATATGTAAGACCATCACAAAAAATGCAAGAGTTTTACCTCGACAAGCCGTGTTTCATCTTGAGATGAAGTATCTGCTTCCACTCTGATGGTTTTGATTCCTTTCTAAATAAACAATAACAATAACAAGGGACATAGATCAATCTGTGATTGAACATTGTACATACACAAACTTTAATCATTAATATCTTTGGTTAAGTTTTCACATGGAGTAACAAAATCAAAGTGCATGCACTGAACTGCTATTACATCATGATCATTTAACTGATTTTTAATAATTGGACATTGAGTCCAGTGTATCAAAATATTAATTAAAATTTAGTAAACCAGACATTTAGTACAAGAAACACCAAACCTTTTTCTTTTTCAGTTGATCAGGCATTTCATCTATAGAATGGATGACAAGATTAAGAAAACACAGAGCTCCATACACACAGAAGAGTATAGGAAGGTGTGAGTTGAGATCCTCAGTGGCCTGGATAAACATTTCAAATCAGTGATTGATATTACCTAAATTTGAAGAAAACTGCTATTGTAAGATAAGAGAGCAATCAGAAGTTCAAATTCGAGTCATTGAATAGATGATAGTTGATACATTATACATAGTACTTAGAAAAGCAATTTACTATGGATTCTATTAACCTTCCAAGATCTCAGGAATAGAGTCCTAATCTTCACTATGCTGTACAAACTTAACAGTACCCAGAATGTCCAAACTGGTAGGATTGAAGTTTTTCCTTTTGTTCTTTCATAGCACATCAGGATTAACATGATTCCCTAAACAAATTTCTACATATAACCAATATCATACATTTGAATGGGCATAAAATAAATTGTATGATTTAATGAAAATTATCTGTCATCCAAATTGTATTGGCAAATATACTTAACATTATATACATCATAATGTCTCAATTCACATACCTACCGTGGTTATCATGAGGAGAAGTCCATTCCATTGAAGTACAGGGACAGCTACATCATCCTTCAAAGCAATTATCACAATTAAAAGTTGAGGGATACAACTACCAATAGCAGCAACCTGATGAATGATGGAATTATGAAAGAGAGGCTGTTATGATCTAAACTTAGATTGGCATACCTAGATAATCAAAACATATTACCTACCTACACCTAAGATAACATATTCAAGGGATTTAGATTACTTTATTCATTAAATCAATTTTAATGCCTAGTTTAGTCAATTAAAATGCAATATTTTTCTATGTCAAGTACCCAAGTATGTAAAGAAGATACTTACAACAGATATAATAAATCCAGGTCTTAACCATCTGTAGCTGTATTGTGAAGGGCTGACCATTATTGCATAGATGCAGCCAAGGACTAAACATATCCCACATATTGACCAACTCAATACACTATCTTCAAAGCAGAGAGAAAAATCATCTTTGGCACCGGTGTTCTGAAGATGAAATTTAGAATTAGTTGCAAATAGAATAAATAAATCACTTAGATCTTACTGATTTCCACATTGCATCACCTAAAGGGATCATGTTGGTGTTCAAGTATGGAGTTGGAGAAAAGTCTTGCAGATTGATGTCTAGAAGAAAGATTTCTTTATGATTTGAACAAATAAATTAATGCATAATATTGGAATGATTTGGTTACCACATTGATATTTTCATTAATCTCATTATGATAATCTCATTATAGAATTATAAATTTTCTTAATAGTTTACCACATAAAATCTTGTTGAATTAAGACTTACATCATACTGTGAACAAACAGGTTCAAGGTTGATATTAAATGGTGTCATTGATTGAATATGATATCCAAATATCTGTCAGATGGGCCAAAGATTTCAAATCACCACACCTCTGGCAATTTATAAACATTCCACCAGAGAGAGTGACATCACTACATTAAAGTAGAAAGGTCATGGGTTGCTTTCTCAAAGTCACGATCATTTGATATCATAAAATAAAATGAAATGTTGTGATTTGACATCAACACTCATTTCATGAAACAGTGTCCATGATTCAGTGAAACAGTGCCCATGATTAAATAAAGAAACACATTCAAGTTCTTCTATTGAATTAATTTGATAATTCTATCCTCTAATTATAAGTTTATGTCACTTTGAATAAATTAGTCAAAGAAATGATACCCAATAACCTAAAAACTTGCAACATAGAGATAAATGAGATAAGAAAATAAGTTAAATTCTTCATGATCTTTTCCAAGTTATTCAACAAAAATGAATTGATTGTGCATGACTGCAACACTGATGCTAGAAGATCATTTCAACAATTAAACATTCAAATTTCTATTGTCTCTTGTACTGTTATCAAGTAAGTTTGATTTAAACTCAATGGTTTCCCCACACTTTCATAACACAAATGTTCATCTTTGAAGTTTCAATTTACAACTCTATTGCACTGAACAAAAATGAATTTATTTTAAACTTACAACACAACACATATTAAAATAACTAACTGAGGACCCCGAGCTCAATCCTTTGGACCGGACTCATTGTGGCATTGCTGCGTTTTCCTGTGGGATACCAGGAGTGCAATGCCACAGAGAGGAAAGTTTGAAGAGGAGGGGGAGGAGTCCTCAGTCTATTTACAGGATGACATGGCTGATGGCAGAGGGGCTGAGGGCTCCTCCTCCCAGAAAGAAAAGACTGGCAGTGCTACACCGGTGACTGAAGACACGGATCAGGAAGTGTCCTTCACCTGCAACCCAGTCACGACACCATTCCGCTCTCCAACACCTCCACGACCACCTCCACGTAAGAGAAGTGCTGGAAGACGCAGAAAGAGCAAGGTAGTTACAAGTACACCAATTATGGACTTTGTCACTGAGGATGTAAACTGTCCGGTATGCAAGTGTGATGTTTCAGATGATGTAAAGGGACTGATGTGTGATACGTGCCAGGTGTGGTTTCATGGCTCATGTTTGTTGTTGTCAGATCAGGAATATGATGATCTTAGTACCTCAGAGAACTCTTGGAGTTGCATGGGTTGTCAGGCAGAAAACACTCATCAGTTGAAATGGGGAAGGTTGAAAGGAGAGAAGGCAATCCAGCAGGTCATTAAGGCTACTTACCTGGAAATGACTAAGTGGAAGAAGAACCTGTTTATGCTGCCTCGGGGTAAATCAGGTGTTCATTTCATCAATGAGGTAGCCCGACTGATCTACCTGTTTACTGACCAGACTGCATGGAGTGAACTGTCATTATCCATGATTCATGTTTTCATTCCCTTGATGCTCCAGAAGCCCTCAGTAAACTCGAAAGCAAAGAACAATGCTAAATTTCTAGCATTGCGACTTGCTAAGTGGGATGAGGGGGATCTTCAGGGTCTTATGGATGAAGCCAGGGAAATCCAGGTGCGTCTGGCTCAGTCATCAAAGAAGAGGGAGGTCAGTTGTCATGTAGCTTTCATGAGATTGATGTTGCTTGGGCAAGTGGGGAAAGCTATCAGGCTCATAGACAATAACAGCGATGTCACTGGTGTTCACAAGCTGACTCGTCATGTAAAAACTGTTTTGGCATGCAAACACCCTGATGGTAAACCAGCACCCCCACAGTTGAAAATGGAAATAAATGCCCCAGAACCCCAGCCTGTGATTTTCGAGCAGATTGATGCCCAGATGGTCCAAAAAGTTGCCAAAACATTGCATGGTTCCGGTGGACCCACATTCATTGATGCAGACGGGTGGAAGCACATTCTGTGCAGCAAGTCATATGGTAAAGCATCAGATAGGTTGTGTGAAGCCATTGCTGAGCTAGCAAAGTTCATAAGTACCAAACCTGTTAGACCAACAGCTCTTGAAGAACTCCTGGCTTGTCGACTGGTCCCCCTGGACAAGGGCAATGATAAGCGGGGAGGCATTGGAGTAAGACCCGTTGGTGTTGGTGAGGTGCTGAGGCGAATTGTTGGTAAACTGGTCATTAATGTTCTGAAGTCAGACATACAGGATGCAGCTGGTCCTCTGCAGACATGTGCTGGTCTGAAAGCTGGGATTGAGGCATCAATCCATGCTACTCGGGAGCAATGGGAGCTGTCAGACACTCAGGGTGTATTGCTGGTTGATGCGGACAATGCGTTTAACTCTATCAACAGAGAGCTCTGCCCACCCTTTCATCAGTTTATTGCTAACACTTATCAGAAACCCGCCATGCTTGTTGTTTGTGATGGTGAGACGACTGAGTACTTGGGATCGCACGAGGGCTGTACTCAGGGTGATGTCGCTGCTATGGCCTTTTACGCACTGGGAGTAAGACCACTGATCAATGAGCTATCATCAACGGTAGATCCATCTGTTTGTAAGCAGATGTGGTATGCTGATGACTCGACTGCTAGTGGAAAGCTGGATCAAATCAAAAAGTGGTGGGATTTCTTGTGTGTCAGGGGGCCTCAGTATGGATATTACCCCAAGCCTTCAAAAACTGTTTTGATTGTTAAGGAAGAATGTCTTCAGGTTGCTAAACAGATGTTCAAGGGTTGTGGCATCCAGGTTACAAGTAAGGGGGAGCGTCATCTTGGTGCTGTGTTGGGTACAGAGGAGTTCAGGAAAGGCTATGTAGAGGACAAAGTGGCAAAGTGGGTGAAAGACATAGAACAGTTATCAGAAATCGGTAGAGATGACCCCCAAGCAGCCTACACTGCCTTAACCAAGGCACTGTGCCACAGATGGACGTTCATTCAGAGGACAATACCAGGGATCTCGGAGCTTTTTGCTCCACTAGAAAAGGCTCTACGACAACAATTCCTGCCAGCAATCATTGGGAGACAAATTTCTGACACAGAAAGAGACTTGTTCACATTGCCTGTGAGACTAGGGGGGCTTGGAATTCCGAATCCAGTTGAAGTATCAGAATTCGAATTCCAAGCTTCAGTGAGGATCACAGACAATCTGAAGAAGCTGATAATAAATCAGCAGTCAAGGCTCGATGGATATCAGACTGAGGGTGTGGTTGAGGTGACCAGGGACTGCATGAAGGACAAAGAGGTGAGGATGCTGAGGAAGATATCTGGCATTGTATCAGACTCGTCAGATGCCAGGCTGAAGAGGTCCATTACCTTAGCCCAAGAAAAGGGTGCCGGGGCTTGGCTTACCGTTCTTCCTATCGGTTCCCTTGGATGGGTGCTGAACAAGGAAGAGTTCCAGGATGCACTCAGGCTCAGGTACGGGTGGCAAATCCCTAACATTCCCGCATTTTGTGTCTGTGGAAAGAAGAATTCAGTAGACCACACTTTAATTTGTAAAAATGGTGGCTATTTAATCTTCCGACACAACAAAGTTCGAGACACAAATGCTGCGTTTCTTAGGGAGGTTTGCCATGACGTTAAGACCGAGCCAGAGCTCATTCCTATCGATTCCTGTCAGGCAATTCCAGGGAATACCGAGGAGAGAGCTCGCCTTGACATCTCTGCTCGTGGGCTATGGGGGCCTTTTCAGAAGACAATGTTCGATGTCAGAATCTTCCACCCCAATGCTGACTCTTACAAAGATCGGGACATAAAATCAGTTTACACCCAGCACGAAAACATCAAGAAGAAAGACTATGAGCAACGTGTTATTCAGGTTGAGAAGTGTAGCTTTACACCTCTCGTTTACAGTACATCAGGAGGACTGGCTCCTCAAGCTCATGCTTTCCACAGAAGGGTTGCAGAGCTCATTGCAGAGAAGACTCACGAGGAATACCGGGATGTGATCAGTATGATGAGAACCAAACTGTCATTTGCACTACTGAAAAGTGTGCTTGTGTCAGTGAGAGGATCTAGGGGCAAGTCTCCTCTCAAGCGCGAGATTCCTATTTCTGATATTTCATTTAATCTCATCCCAGATGGACTGAGAGGGGGATCTTTCATTTTCATAATTCTATTTATTCTGTTTTTGGAAAATATGTCCATCAATTATGCTATGGCTCATGAATAGGAAGAAATTTTCAAATTGGTTCTGTAATGATTATTAATATTCTTTTATCAGTTTCTACTTTCTATGATCAGTACATTTCTCATAATTTTCTGGGTATTTTCTCCACAATTATTAAATTTAAATTGTTTTCAGTGATTTTGTTACGTTCCTGCCTATAATTTATACATAGAAAAAAAAAAAAAAATTATTTTACCAGCACAATATTCACAATAACGTAATTTCCAATCTTGAACAAACAGTACATTAAGCATTAGGAATGTACGGTTGTTTAGTTTATTTTGGTCATTTAATATAAATACTTATTACTAAATATGATTTTGCCCTATACCCTCCTTTGCTTTCCTTGGAGAAAGCCGCCACGCGCGGCCTACACAGGGATACTTCCTACGCCCGGTCGCCCGCATAGGTGTGTGTGAACTGTGTGAACGTGCCGCGCGCTTCCCTACCACGATAACAGTGCATGGGTATACGTGTTTAGCAGCAGGGATACACGTGTGAAGCAACAAAAAAAAGAAAAAAAAAGCGCGCGCACTATTTTGGAGCATAAAGTGCGCGCGCACTACTTTGGCGCAAAAAGTGCGCGCGCACTATTTTGGCGCAAAAAGTGCACGCGCTCTATTTTGGCGCAAAAAGTACGCGCGCAATATTTTGGCGCAAAAAGTGCGCGCGCACTATTTTGGCGCAAAAAATTCGCGCGCACTATTTTGGCGCAAAAAGTGCGCGCGCACTATTTTGGCGCAAAAAGTGCGCGCGCACTATTTTGGCGCAAAAAGTGCGCGCGCACTATTTTGGCGCAAAAGTGCGCGCACTATTTTGGCGCAAAAAGTGCGCGCGCACTATTTTGGCGCAAAAAGTGCGCGCGCACTATTTTGGCGCAAAAAGTGCGCGCGCAATTTTGGCGTGAAAAGTGCGCGCGCACTATTTTGGCGCAAAAAGTGCGCGCGCAATTTTGGCGCGAAAAGTGCGCGCGCACTTTTTGCGCCAAAATAGTGCGCGCTCACTATTTTTGAGCTTACTGTACCCAATAGTGCGACAAACAGGATAACATGGACAAAACATCTGCATCAATACCCTCGTAATTCTTATTACAACTATAGAATTAGAAGAAATTCATATTCTTCAATTGTATAATAGCATGTTATAACAGTGAATTCATATTCACACTTCACAGTTTACGATTCATAACTGTTAACTTAAATGCAGTTCCAACTGCATTCATGTTCATATATTTGAAATCTGACTGAATGATAATCAATGATCAGGCAGCTACTTTTACATCGTTGTATCTTATTCTAAGGTGGATACTGGATAATCATTTAATCAATAATCATGTATAATCATAAGTTATTAAAGTTTTATAACTTATCAAGTCTAAATAAAGTCTGATAACTTGAATAGATACAGATACAAATTAGAATGCTCTGATCCCATGCCATTCGAACTACCAAGCTCAATAAATTCAAAATCTATTTACATCTAATCTAAGCAAGACTACTTTACGTATCCTGAAACAACTGATCATATCCTGATTTCAATATCTGCGATTATATAAATGAAATCCGTAAAATATTTATCCAAATGTTAAATTCAAATAAATCAATCATATATATATACAATCATATATATAGCTCTTGTATATCACACGTCTATGTACATATAAATCCGTGACGTCATATCATTTCGTCACTTCGGCTGAGGATTTGTTAAGCGGACTTAGGACACTCATAGTGTCGTCGTAGCTGTTTCTGAAGCCCGTGGCCATGTGCCGGAGACCAGCTTCCAGAGCTTGAGAAGCTTGGAGGTGGGACTGAAAATGTGTACGTGGTTTTAGGAAAATTTAGAACTAAGAGGTTTTTTTCGTCGCGAGCACTTCCCCCTCGGTGAGTCTATGACAAGAATCCTCAAAATGTCAAATGTTGCACTTGCAGTTGCACCAACTCTAAGGTAGAATAGGAGAACACACATCATTGATTGGAACTTGGAAGACAGGAAGACGGTGAAATTTACGTGCAAAAATTAATGTTCGTCTGGAATTTTGATTTGAGTAAAAACTAAGCCTTCCACTACACTTGAAAGATAAGCCCAAATAAAAAATGCTTACCTGATGAGCTTCGACCAGTTTCTCCAGTCGGCTGACAATCTCAAAGTCGGGCACGTTGGTGGATTCTATCTCCAATCCTATCACTTTCCCGATAACGTTACGGAATTCCAGAAGCTGAAATATGAAATATGTGAAAATTAGTTGAAGTTGAAAATTAATTTGGATATAAATCCGTATTCCGTATACCACTTTGGCCCATAACTGTTTGGCCTAGCTCTCGTCTTACACCTGTCAAATGATCGCGTTGAATCGGTAGACCTAAGATTTAATGTAGTTCTATAATTTCAGAATTGCCTCCTTTACCTGTCTCTCTCGTCCTCTGCTGTCCTCCAAAGTTCGGAGGGTTTCTGTCAGCTCGTTCTTCAGCTTGTTCGTGGAGTCTTTAGCCACTTCCTACGAATAATTGTCAAATCATGGACTTTTTGCGAACAGTTTTAAGTTTGGGAAAACAATTCCTTGTGTTTGAATTTGGGATAAAACAATTCTGATAGGTTCATACCTTGTGTGATTTTAGGTAGCTTCTTTCATTTCGTAGTTCACTTTGTAGAGCATCCAACTCCACTCTCAGTTGTTCCTTCAGTTTGTTAACCTTGGAGACCTGCCACAAAAATGTGTCACATGATTCTTTCATTACACAAATTGATCTGTTGGTGGTAAAAAAATCAACGATTTAATCCTCCCAAACATCCATTAAAATAACACTTTGAATGTACAAATAAATAACCTCAAGTGATTAATGATTCATTGTACTTGACTCTTGAAGTGACTGATGAGTTGAAGCGACCATTGAGCGTGTGAAATGAAGTGAGAAGTGATCGTGTGGCTTGCCTCACACCTGTCGCTCGTATTCTGTTATTTTGTTATGAGCATCAGCCAACTGTTCCTCTACCCTCGACTTGTCGTGGAGTTTAGCTTTCAGCTCCGTGATTTCTAATGTTTTCTCCTGGGGAACATGGTAGCTTTAGAATCATTTCCTTGCGTTTGTGTTATGTAATATTCTGTCGAATACATAAACACCATTTGAAGCTTTGAAGGTTTCAGAGTCACTTCAAAAGTGATTTATAACCTGACATATATTCACTTATTAGTGAATTTGTTATTGAAATTGACCAATCAGCGGGCGAGTTGACCAATCAGAGGGCGAGTTGACTGGTAAACTCGCAGTTGATTGGTCATTGGAATGTGATTTGATACCTGGCACATGTTAGTGAATTTCTCCAGGTTTCTTTGAGCCTTCTTCAACTTGACATGTCCTTGGTCTCTGTCATCTTCCAACTGAAAATATGCAGTGATGTTATTATACTATTTTCACAATGCCATAAAATAATTGTGCAATGAATTTCAAATTACTGAACTCTATAGATATTCCATCTCGGAATAGGGCCCCGTATCCGCTTATTTCAGGTTGGATCCCCGATCCACTGATCCAGCCATCCAGACACTGATCAATTTCGTTTAGGGTTCATCACATTTTGTTTCGTACCTGGTTCAGTCGAGTTATCCTTTCCTCCAAAGCCGACACTTTCTGTCTTTGTAAGTTCATCTGAAGTTCCTTCTGTTCCATCTGACCTTTCAGAGCTTTGACCTTTCTCTGAGCGTTGTAGAGGGACGCAGTCCGTTCTTTGATCAGGTTACCCTGGGGGATTGGTAGTGCATTTGTGGATAGAAATGGTAAAAAAGTCTGGCTCGTGATCTGGGTGATCAGAGTAGCCTGGCACTGGGCTAATGCAGATTTATCATTTTACCTAATATTCAATAAAATCTCTTTGACCGATGAAAAAACCGAATATTCCCGAGTAACCCACACACCTCCTGCACTACAAGAAGCTCGCACTTGGCCTGGATGGCATCCTTCAGCTCAATCCCTGCTTCCAAGATGTTCTCATCAAGTTGGAGTGTGCCGGATAACTCCTCCAG
Organism: Beroe forskalii; assembly: GCA_011033025.1. Taxonomy (NCBI): domain Eukaryota; kingdom Metazoa; phylum Ctenophora; class Nuda; order Beroida; family Beroidae; genus Beroe; species Beroe forskalii. The sequence goes on from WFMF01000141.1 coordinate 398,859, forward strand.
GTAGACGATCAACTGGAATAGTCGAATAGATTAGTCAATTAATAGTGATTAAAGGTCAGATTTACTAAGAATTAATTGATTTAACATGTCAATCTTCTATCTACAGGCTCGATCAAACCAGATTCGGTAAATTCTTATTCAAGCACTACATTGAAAAGAAAATTTACTCAAGACTAGCCTATAATGAACACTTAATTAACCTCTTATAAACAATAAACTAACTCCTAATTAACTCCTAATTAACACTATGACTAAAGTAACCTCTTGTTTCTCCCTCCTAAGAGCCTCTCTCACAGAGTCAGCAGCCACAAGCTCCCCTTCCAGACCTGAGTACTGCTTCTCCTTGTCCTCCATCATCGCTTCTGTCTGAAAAGGTGCAGTTGATTTATATCGACTGCATAGGTCAAAGAGTAAGCCAAAATTGGGAAGTTGCAGTCAGAAAGACCTGAATTTAAAGTGTTTTTTGCCCCTGGTTACCAAAAATTACACAAGAATTAGTACGTAGGGAAGTCAATTTTGATGCAAAAGAAATCAGTTCTCCGTATTTAAGTTACCTCGACAGCTTTGAGTCTCATTTTCTCGGCAGTATCCTGTGTTGTTGTTAACATGGTCGTTATACGTTCTATCTCCCTCTGTTTCTCCACGTTATCAACCTGAAATAATGTTATTTGAGCGGTGTTGAGGAGTTAGCCATATTTCACTCATTGATGAGGTCTTTTAGTTTGAACGTGTTACAATAATCAACGTTGGCAAACTCAAATTGTCTGTATATTAAGTAGTGTTGTAACGTCTAAATTGATTTCTTTACCTTGGTCTTGTTTAGGTTATCTACGAAAGTCTCCAAAGCCCCCTTAATCTCGTCTTCGTTCCGATTTACCGAGTAACCTGACGAGCCTAGAGATTCAGAAATTAGATGGATATTGACGACTCCACAACGATTTTCACATCGAGAGTTCTAACCCTTCGGACGACCCCAAAATTTGAAATTCGGCAACATTCCACACTTTCCATAAATTATTAAGTCCCATAATTGACCTGTTACACGGACACCTTACCCATCATTGCTTGTTTTTAATGAAACTCACCCAGAATGGAGCAGATACCCTCTACAAATTGTGAGTGCTTCATATCACTCATCTTGGTGGCGTCTGTTTGTGTGTCCAGGGCGATGTTCAACATGGACAGCTTGTCCTCTGTCTTTTTGATGTAGCTCTGAAAGAATACGATCAATCAACGATTATGAAGCGATAAATTAGCCCGATATCCTCAGGAAAGTTCCATTGGCGAACTCTTATGCAGGGTAAAATTGGCATGTAAATTCAAAGACGGCGTATTTTAGAACAGAATCCCTGTCCTGCTCCTGATCCATCTACCTCGAAGCCTGTAGGGCGTCTTTGCTGGCAGTTAGTCTGGTATTGAGTTCCTGGATCTCGTTTTCTAGCTCATTCTTTGTTACTAACGTCATGTCGCGTTCCTGATAAGGGTAAGGAGATTATTAGTGTTTATATGTGAGTGACATAAAGGTCGTTCGGTGATTCAAAAGACCTTTTTTACTCGAAAAACCTTGTTTTTGAGTAAATAAATCGTTCGGTAGAAAACGTCATTTCGCAGGAGGAGAAGTAGTTTCGGACTGTCTTCTTACCTTTTGTAGCTGTGAGACGGTCTGATTCACTCCCTCACTTTGCTCCTTCTGTTTACTACACTCGGCTACCAGCCTCATTATGGTCTCCCTGAAGATGCATAACAGTTGGAAGGGACGTCTACTAAATGACCTGTGGGTGGAGGTGGATCTACGAGAGATCCAGCCAGTCTCCCACTGGGGAATGGCTGGATCTCTCGCAGATCCATCCCCAGGAGAACTGCCCCAATGGACAAGTTTCCGCGAAACATGTAAGACTGTGGATGGGAACGAGTCTCGTTCCTCTAATTTTCATGTGACCATCTGATAAATTTTCAACACCAAAATGTTGGCTTTTTTACTCAGAATTCTCGAGAATCTAACTTTGTCGCTATAAAATTCATCACAGAGAATATCATCGACGCCATTTTAGTCGCTACAACGGCGAAATGCTTGATAGAAAAAGTTTGTTTTTACAAACAATGCTTGTTACAATATTTGATGTGTATCAGAATTCAGAAAGGATCTGAAGATGTATCTAATAGCATTCATCAGAAAAATCCTTATGTTTACACGATTTACACTTAAAGAATTTGAAGCAACTTCAAAATAAATAAAGAAATGAATTTGATACAAGTTATCGACTTGCACTGGCTAAAAATGTGAAGTCTTCTTCTAATATGGTCATCAGTTGCCTTAGACATCCATGAAGCCTGATTAGCATGGGCTAAAAGTGGTTTAACTTTAATCGTTTCCTTATATGATTATTAGTCGCCTAAGTCACAAGGGGTTCGTTCGGAAATACGTAAGTCCTTTTTTAAACTAGAGTTTGGGTTCGGAAAGGACCCTGGACGTAACCTTGGATCTGGACTAACCGGTTAGCTTTGGATTCTAACTCGTGGGTTGAGATACTCTTCTCCAAGCTTTCTATCTTCTCCTTATAGGAATCCACGGTATGAACTGAAAATTAGAATGGGGGTGAGCTGGTAAAAAGAGTGGGCAAAAATGAAAAGATTCATGAACTTTCTGATGCATTGAGAGTGGACGAATAAAGACATGAAACATTTAAGGGTCGATAGACACGAAAGCCAATTTCACAAAGAAATACGATTGAAAGTATGGAATTTACCCAGTTCCACGATCTTGGTGATAGCTTCATCGTGTTCCCCAGCCCCCGTTGGAGGCATCTCCAGACAAGTTCTGATGCGGGCAGACAAGTCCAAATACTGGGAAATGGAAAGATAGAGGTTTTAATTGTTCGAAAAAGAGGCAAGTTTTTTGGGATTTCATTGATAAAAGCTTTGAAGAATCTTCAATATATATAAACCATTATTTGAATTTCGCGACTTCAGGGACTACTTTTTTCACTGAAAGCATTTAAAACCAACCATATCTTGCCACTTCTTCAGATCATTCAGGTTCTTGTTCATCTTGGAGTCAGTGTCGTGTAGCTTGTCAGCTTCCGCTCGCAGTTTAGAGCTCAGGTCTTCCAGTGTTTCTTCCTGGTGTGGTGATAGTTAAAAAGATATTTCCATGTGTTCAGTGAATCATCGGGGGTTTATGGTTACAAAGTTATTTCCTTGTGTTTGAGTAAGTCACTCTTACGCTAACCCGTACTTTCAACTCTAGTTAATCAAAATATAGGGTATCATCAAATAGAAAAAAAAACTTAGGCAATCTAGGATTATTTTTCTTGATTTTCGCTGGACCTTCCTTCAGAACTACATCTTTCTTGGCATTAGCCAGCGAGATTTCGTATCTCATTTGCATTTCTTCGGTCTCTCTCGACAAGGCTTCCTGGGGGAAATTGATGTTACAATATTCCAAGATCCGGCAATCGAAATCGACAAAAGCAGTCGTTCCCTACGAGCGTCCTTATACCCTTTGACAAGAGATGGAGAATTCATAATTGGGCAAAATGTTGCTCCAGATCTCCCACCATTTGAAGTCAAATTGACAGCAGAAAACAAATCTTACAAGGAAAGCCACTCACCAGTTCCAAGACTCGTTCCCTCAGTGTACCGATCTGAGCACCCAGCCTTGCTTCCTGTTCAACATGACTTGATATCGTGTTCTTCAGGTCACAAATCTCCTCCTCTTTTGTGGCAGCTGTTATCTTGTAGTCCCGAATCTGGGGAAAAGTACTGTTATTGATACTTATCGCACTGAATTTGGTTTCGAGGATTTGGTTGAGAAGACGGAGCAACAACGTGGTTAAATTAAAGACGCGCGCGCGCCACGCGCGAGGCTAACAAAATGCTGACAGCAAAAAATTCAACTTTACACGCATAAATATCGTTCGGTTTACGCGCGCACACGACTTTGCTATAATTCCTGATCTTCTTGCATGTCGTTTCTCAAGGTGGCATTCATAAAGACTTATTCACAGCTTGTAAAGAGCATACATTTGAAATTCGAAGCCCATCACGCACTTAGCTTTATTTTGGCGGATATAGGGTTACTGAAAGCCTATAATTAGAAATTACAGTGGAGATTACATGGTAAACTTGAATATTTCAATTTGATCGTATACAATTAACATTGTTGATTGTATTTAGGTAACATATGTCAATGTGGTTAAATAGTCCCATGGCAACGTAATTCAACATAACACTATATCTATGTGAATTTATGCTGTATATTGCATGAAGCGTCTTCAAGTATTCGTCATGAACTATAAGCTTATGAGTAGCTGGATATCGCGAAAAAATATCATTTCAATTGTGACAGCAGTTGATGCTGACACCATCTGACTTTGACACCACTTCGCTTTGGTTTTACATCACTTCTAACTGACACCAGTTCACGCTAGCAATCTGGCTATGCATAACTTTAAGACTGACACCACTCCACCCTGACAGTTCACTCCTTATCATTGACATCACTTCTCATCCTTGACATCACTCCACAATCCTTGACATCAATCCTTATTTTTGACATCACTTCACAATCCTTGACATCACTCCTTATCTTTGACATCACTTCTTATCCTTGACATCACTCTACAATCCTTGACACCACTCATTATCCTTGACACCACTCCACAGTCCTTGACACCACTCATTATCCTTGACACCACTCCTTATCCTTGACACCACTCCACAGTCCTTGACACCACTCTACAATCCTTGACACCACTCTCTATCCTTGACATCACTCCTTATCCTTGACGCCACTCAAAAATCCCTGACAACACTCCTTATCCTTGACATCACTCCTTATCGTTGAATCCACTCCTTATCTTCGACATCACTTCTCATCCTTGACATCACTCCACAATCCTTGACATCACTCCTTATATTTGACATCACTTCTTATCCTTGACACCATTCCTTATCCTTGAAACCACTCCACAGTCCTTGACAACACTCATTATCCTTTACATCACTCCAAAATCCTTGACACCACTCCACAATCCTTGACACCTCTCCACAATCCTTGCCATCACTCCACAATACTTGACATCACTCTACAATCCTTGACACCACTCTTTATCCTTGACATCAATCCTTATCCTTGTCACCACTCCACAGTCCTTGACATCACTCCAAAATCTTGAAATCACTCGTTATCCTTGACAGCACGGCTGACACCACTTCACCCTGACACCACTCCACCCGGACGTCACCTCACTCCAACCTGACACCAATGCAACCTGGCACCACTTCATTCTGACACCACTTCATTCTAACACCACTTCGATCTGACACCACTTTGACTTACCTCGTCTGAGAGGCGAGATACTCTGACGTGTTCTGCTGCCAAATCACTCGCCCTCGCCTCGTGTTCCTTCCGTTGAGCGGAGATCTGAGTGCGATTAGATAACTAAATAGCAATAATTAGAAATAATTATAGCAATAATCATAGCAATTATCATAGCAACAATTGTTTTCGCCATATTATCATCAAAGTTTTAGAGAATAAATTCAACATCAAAGCCCCCCCTTGCTTTCACATGAAGAATCAAAACATCAAAAGTTCAAGATTTCCAAAAGGATTTCCAGATTTTCTGAAGGAATCGAATAAAAACTACATTCCAGATTTGAGAAGTCCCTTCATTGGTAAACGTACCTGCGCACATAGTCGCTCCTTATCAGACTTTAACCTCGATACTCGTTCCCTAACCAGTTCCCTCAGATCCCCCTCCAAATCAGTCAGATCCAGTCTCTCGCATAGCTCCTTACAGAATCCTTCCAGCCGCTGAAATAATGTGACGCATAAGAGTTGATTACAATGCTGAATTGATGACGTCATTAGCGTAGGTTGATGATGTTATTCGATCCCTCACAGGCTCTTCCAAGTTTTGGGAAGTCCTTCTAAATTTGAGATTTGCAAATTTTACTTGCACACCGGATTTTTGTCACACATGACTTCTTTATGTTCCGAAACCATATTTGGCAAGCCTCATGGCATCGTTACTTCTGACTTAATAACCTATAAAACATTTGCTTCGTAACTTTCAATCGATTCTATTTCGGAGGATTACAAGTTTAAGTATTTCTCTATCCAACAAGCTTCCACATAATGCGCAACTTTCTAAGCTCATTTTATATCTCTGCTTGCTACACACCACGCTACAGGATCACACAATATATCCATACACCAGCCATCGGTGGTTGAAAGTGACGTCATTATCAAGGATCTAAGTGACGAATTGATGACGTAAAATCGTCAGATTATGATCTATTCGCTTTCGCGGTCTTTTCTTGCGTGTGCATTTGTGCACACGCAGGCGAATATAATTTAAGTGCATCTCAAATTTCGGTCACCAACGTTTCTTTTTAATTCAAAGCTATTCAATATGCTTTTTTCTATTGAAATTTATAACAAGTTCGGAGAGTTTTATTTGTTTCTTAAAAATTATGTCTACGAAGGTCAGAAATATATTATGTCTGTTAATGCGAAACACGAATCTAAAGCATGAGGTAAGACTATAAACTTGGTATATAAAAACGGTGTTTAATAAAAAGTTTAATAAAAATCATGATGATATGTTTAACAGGAATATTACTAATATACGTATTATGAAGAATCTCGTGTGAATAATATGATGAGTGCATGAGAGCTTATTAATTTCATGAAAAACTAAGTTTTACCAATTAAAACGGACGATTCTAGTCACAATCACTTTATGTACGGTCCTTGTTGATAAAACTTGGAGGGCTGGGGAGGGAATAGAGTGCTTTGGCGCTTAACGTTGGTTCAAGAACAGAGTCTTCTGTGAGTTATCTATTTCTCTCGAAATAATCTTAAAATTCTAAAATTAAAAACTAGGGGATCTCTAGTCACGACAAAACGACCCATTTAATAAACTGTGATGACAACATAAGCAAATCCATTTTATTTTGGTTGGACAACAAATAAAAGGTTAAAATGATAATAAACTGAATAATAAAACAACAGAATTCTGAGAACAATGTTATAGTATTATAGACCAGTCTCCACGCTCAAACAATATAATACTAGGTCCCTCGGATTTAAATTGCCATAGGTTGCATCATAAGCTCAAATTTGATTGTATAAAGTAGTGTTGTAAAGTTTAAAATGATAATAACAATAAACGGGAACTCGTTATCTTCGTTCTTAGAAGTCCATACTCGAAGTTGCTTATAATAAGTGTTTTTAGGTTCAAAATCCATCTGCTGTATAATGGAGTGAGAGGACCGCGTCAGACTTTTACAATGGTTTTCAAGAGAGATGTTTACGGAGACAATTTTCATTTTGGGTAGCATCTATTCAGAGAGTCAGATGTTATTGCTACATCCATAGTAGAATTTCAATAACCATATTCTCAAACACATGATCAGCAATGAGCAATTAGTCTTAAATGGGTCACAGGGAGGCCTGACCCAGCCAGACTGTGTAAATCATATTCCCATCGATTGGGATTTAACTGGGCTCAATGGGCAAAGCCCAGTTCCAGGAAACTGCCTGGAACAGAAGGAAAGAACTGTTGATAATGTTGTAAATGTTATAATGTTGCTGTTGCTGCTGTTGTTGTCGTTATATTTGTTGTTGTTGCTGTTGATATTGTTTTGGGCAGAGCAATCAACAATCAGCAACACCCTTCAATTAAATCTAATTCCACATAAGCTGAGTATAAACCAAAGAATTAGTGATTGTTGCTAAATAAAATCGCAAGTTAATGTCTTTAAATTACATTTAAAATATGTGAATCGCAGGTTTAGTGTCATCAAATCAACATTACTCATGACAATTGCAATATCTCTGAGATGAATGACCAAGTGTGATTTAATCCGTGTTAAATGTAAATATTACAGCAAATATTTCAACAGCACATTTAGAATTTATTTTAAAATAAGGCATTTTGAAGGCTGATATTGACAGCACTGATTTTACTCACATCAAATGCAACATAAAGCCGCACTGTGATAGCTTTAGAAATAGTTTCTTTTATAGGACCATGGTGCTCTGGAATAACATACCATGTGAAATTAGGCAAGATAAATCTTTAGCTGTTTTCAAATGTAAAGTACGTAATTTTCTTTTGTCCAGTGACCTAGATTGGCCTGATTAAAAACTGATAAAACTGCAGGCATGAATATTTAAATGGCCCCAGGGATTGTCTAGTCGTCAGTATCATCTTGGGTCACATTCCAAGTATGTATTTAAATGATATGATCGTACATTTTATGTGTGATCTTGCAGCTGTTGCTAGTTTTTCAATGGATAAAGCTATTTTAATATTTCAATATTGCAGAGTATAATCAAATACTCCATTTCAATTTGACATTATAACTCTTAAAAGGACTACATAACTTAATCTTAAATATCGAATGAAGTGATGAAAGCCAAAATTATGAGCATTTACTGTTTCAATCAATGTTTATTAAATTGAATAATTCTAATTTTTTTTAATTCTAATTCATTAACTTATTAATATTTAAATATCTTAAAGGTTATAATTGGACAAATTATATTTTGAACTTTTGCTTTTAGTCTTTGCCTACCACACAGTATGAGCCTAGTTATAAATTAACCGATATTATTAACATATCATATGTTTTGATTGTTGGTTTGTCAGGCCCTGCTCTTATTACGGTTTCATACTGTGTTGCAGGTTTAGCCTCAATTATGGGGGTTATTTTATAATATTTTATCAGATATTATCCCAGATGATATTGTAAGATAATTCTATTTAATTGAAATTTTGAAATAAAAAAAAAATACGGGGAACTTAGAATTTAATGATATTTAGATTTTGTTTATTTCCCTTTGAGTTCGGCGTGCCAAAATCTTTATCTTTTCATCTTCACGTACTGGAAAATGTAAATTCAAGGCGTCTCTGTAGCTTCCAATTAATATGATCGAAACAGGTCAGGTTGAATAACTGATTAGCTATAATTCCTTCAAAATCGTAAAGGACTCCTTACTGATCCCTCGCAAAACTCGATTGCTTGAACCAAGGTTAACCATGTTGTGAACCTTGCTTGAACCCCTCTTGAAACTCTTCATATTCTCATCATACAGCTTCAACTTGTTACGCAGGTAATAACATACATACTCAGTAAATTTGAGCAAGATGTGATTGAGAATTTCTAAAATCTCTTGAGCAGAAAGAGTGCTGAATACGCATAACGCGTTCAAAAATTGCAATTATTGCAATTTTCAAACAAAAATTACAGGCTTAGGCCTAGGTTTATAGAACGGTTCAATCATTGAACCCTTCTATGAACCATCCTAACTCCTTAGCCTGATATTCCCACAACATTCATATTACAAACTCAGTGCACCATTACCCAATACTTTCCCTGCATTTCATTACATAATGCCATCTCACATAACACATTCAATTAGAACACTGTTACCATGGTAACTGTATACAACCATAACGCTCCCAAGGGTAACAAATTCTCAGTGAATATAATGTTCAGTGGTGCAGAGATGTGCTGTTGTACATATTTGTATTAATGGGCTGTCGACGAGAAATAGCCGGGTACAAATGATGTTATTATTATAGTTTTAAGTTGTAAATGGATGATATTGAACCGCCTAAGGTTTAACATAAGCATCGTATATAAATTGAATAGGTACGGGCATGAAAATATGTAGGAATATGTGGTGGTGCATGGATGAAATTTAATTAATGAAATGAATGAAGATATGTGCGAGATATCTATATATTCTAATATGACGAATATATATCAGCTTATGACAAGATTTTACATCGAAAGATCAGATGTGCATTGAATGAAAGTGCTGTAGATTTATAAAATGTAAGTTTTTATGCGTGTATCTAATATTTGAACCACCGAGAAGGTGACAGCTTAATGTGCTTTTAGAACGTGTCAATCAACGATTTATTCTCAAAATCTGAGAGTTCTGCACATGACACGAAGGATTTGTCAGAGTCTCATAGCTCAGAGATCTGTACTCTTCAGTTCTCAAACTAAATATACCACTGCATACCGGATCTAAGGGTATATGATGTGAACTTATCCATACTGGGCTGACACAATCCTGCATTGTATGAACCGGTCTATATCCTATTCAGTCTGATAAGTACTTAGTTATTACTCATTGAGTTATTAATTGGTCTGAAGCCCAACAGATTTCTATAAAGTCACTTTGATCCACAGAGTATCCTCCAAATTTCCTGCAAAGTTTTATAAACATCGAAACAAAAATGTACATCATCTAAATTTGAATTGCTTCGTTTTAAAGAATTGGTTCAGATTTAAACTTGAATATATTGCCTCCCTTGCTAAATTTCCCATTGTCTAGCGCAAAACATTGAGATGCAGTTAACTAAAAAGCCCCCTCTACGCTATTCTTCCTCAAACCAGCCTATTTTAATTAAGCATTGACACACATTCTTGTCATGCAACTGTTTTAAAATGGTTCAAAACTCCGGTTTAAATCTTGTATAATTATTCTGTTGTCTACTGAAGATATATCCTTTGATGGAGGGAAGTTTTAATGTTCAATTCAAAAGTATATTATAACGTAACTTACATATTGATTGGTTAAACTTTTCCATTGAACCGAGTGTATAACGAAATAATATGACAAAATCTGAGACCAGAATAGCGATACATTTTGCTTTCATGTTGCACAGTGCACAAGTTATTTGGTACCCAATTTCTACTGATCTGAGTAACTCAACCCTCACATTGACTATTAACACATTATGGAAAATTCGGAAAAACACACTTTCCATACTTCAATAGCTCGATTCACGCCCCACACTCACAAACATACAAACAAACATACATGTATACATTTTCACAAACAAAAACACAACAAACAATTCTTGTCCATCTTCTTCATCTTGCAGATCAATTGGACGACAGATATGTACACTATTCCACCATTGAACTTTTTGCTGATTCCTGCACGCTATGATCATAAATATCATATCACATATAAGAAGGTCTCGAGTTATTCATCATGAGACGCGTTTCAGCCTCACCAATGGAACACGTTATACCCTGATAATGACGTCACTCTCAATTGCATATTACTTGTGTAAGAGCCATGATATATAGTCTCCTACGCTCCAGCTATTCAACTTACAATAAAAACTTACATAATAATTCTATAGCTATTTTTGCATGGACTTCTTGTTGGCTCAACCAGAATCGACAGAGAAAACGCTAGGCTCCTGGAATTTAGGCGGCTGAGAGTGACGTCATTATCATAGATTTTAATAGCAAATTGATGACGTAAAAACGTCCATTGGTTCGTGCACGACCGATGGAGTCGCAGTACGACGATATATGTCATATATCAAGCAATCAATGCGACGAACAAGCAACACTTTTTGTGCTAAACGTAGCAACACAAGTAAACACAAGCCAGTCAGGGACATATAATAGTAAAAAGGAAACTACAGATCAAGTTTTACAAGCACGTCAGTCGTGGAAATGATAATAAAACGGAAAATGTGATCCAACGTGAACCGTTTTACAATGCAGAGGCGAGGAAAATAATTATGGAGAAAGAAGGGAGGAGTGATTAGTCCGTGACAGCAAGTGAGAATTACTGAAAGCAATAAACTTTCTTCCAAGCTTCTATTCATATCAAGGAACAATTCATTTGGATTAAAGTGGTGTACAAATAATGGGCAAAGAGTTTAAAGGTCAATGGAGAGGCATTTAGTCACAGGCCCAAAAATCACCCTGAAACAAAAAAATATATTTGTTAAATGGATTTAGTTATTTTTTATCGAAAATGACAGAATTACACCACAGAAAAAGACAAACAAAGCTAGGTATTTCTTGATTTTTGTCTTCTCACAAACAGCTTTATGTGAATGCCAGTGTATTGTCTGACACTGAGAAGCACAATAGTAGGCTGCTTTACATGTGCTGCCGCAGGGGGCTAGATTCCGCCCAGCTCCCAGCTCATACTCTCGTATCCCACAACCCATGCACTTTTTCACTCGGGTCAGCTTACTCATTTCATAAAGATTAGAACCAAGAGTCCCAACAAATGATTTGACAGGAACACGAGGGACTTGCTCTTCAGATGAGCAGTCTTCATCTCTGCTAGTAGAGGGACCCTTGATTTTGGTCTTCACACAAACAGCTTCGTGTGAAGACCAGGATTTTAATTGACACTTGGAATCACAATAGTAGGCTGCTTTACATCTGCCACAACGGGCTAGATTCCGCCCACCTCCCAACTCATGCTCTCGTTTCCCACAACCCATACACTTTTCCATTCGTCCCTGATTGCTCAGTTCATTACTACTACTACTAGTACCTATGAGCATAGACAACATACCAGAAGTCGTGGTGGCACCTTTCATGATGGGCATTTCGTATGAGGCCTCACGAATCCGTTTATTTGCTGCTTTCACATCAAATTTATCAAAATCAAGGTCTTCGCCTTCTTGGAGCCTCAGATGCTGCCTTGCTATCTTAACGAATCTTGAGTTATATTCACTTGGATTTCGGCATAATTCAATAGACATACAAAAGGCTTCCATACCTTCTATCTCTGAGTCTGAATCGTAGGGATGATCCCAAACTGGTTTAGCGGATCCACTTTCATAAAGTAGGGAATGAGGGAATGGCAAGCCTAGCCAAATTTTGGGAAAGAATCTGTGAAATCGGACTCAAAAAGCCAAATCCACGGAAAATCAGATTAAATATTTTTTTTATTAAAGTGGCTGTTCGATTTTACGCCGCGCACTGCCTTACTGTGACTCAATGACTCATCGACTTCGAAAAAAATTATTTTATAAAGGAGCAGCCTTTTGCGCCAATTTCCAATTAGCGGAACGCCGCGCTTCCCGAACCAGCCATTAAATTCCCAGCCCAGCCGGCTGGTTGGGGAATGTAGTGGCTGGTTTGGGGAATCTACAGATTCCTAAAAATCCCGACATATGATAAACTTCCCGGCTGTTTTAACGATTTGGAAGGTGTGGGCAGACTATTTTTGCGATCTTTTTTTGTGACTTTTTATATGCCAGTCTGAACTTTGGGCAGTTCAAGGAAATGGAAAGGTTTTTTGCCATGGATCGAAGCCCCTGCTTATTAAGAACTTTAAATAAACGCTTTCATGGATTTATCAAATCTTTAGCATGGTTTAAACTACGGAAGACAGATTTAGAGTGGCAGATATTGTGCAATACATAGTGTAATATGATTATTCATACTAGATAGATATTAAACACCCTGTACATGTCATGATTCACGACTTTTGCTTCCAGGCTGCTTAAAACACACTCTCACACACACTCAATACACAATATTCTGCTAGAAAGTGTCTGAAATGGTTTCTTGAGTCACTTTAAGCAACTCACTAATAACGTGCCGTGTTATAAATATAATATCACGTAAAATTGTTAATTATACCATGAGAATTTAGCCGAGTGGTATAACTTTGCGATATGCGCGCAGAGTATGGGGGTTCAAATCCAGGACGACGCTCTTTTTGAAAAATGTCGATAAATCATATTTTATGCTTTTATGGCGTGTTTCGCACTAAATGAAGCACATTCGAGGTAATTTTAGTTGATATCTTTCGAACAATGGGATTCCAATGTTCCACAGCAAAAAATCTGCTTCTGGTATCGCAGTGAAACTAGTAAGTCAAAAAAGCCAATTTTTGATCAAGTTCCCATTCCCAGCCACTTTAAAAAATTATTCCACTGGGTGAGCGGATCCACTTTCATCTGGTACCGGACCTCTCCCACTAACGACTCTTACATCCTTCAATTCAGTGCCAGATGCCTTCTCTTCGATGCTAACCACAGTGATCTTGAAGGGAATTCTACTGTCACTATCCCCGCCATGCTTGTAGTAAAGGTAGTCATCAACACAATGGAGAACTTGGAAAAGAGCTACACGCCGGTCATCCACAACGTTTTTACCTCCACGAATGCTTCCTCCCCCCATAGCTAGGTATGGGAAATCCATCATACCAACAGATGCAATGCAAATATCCTTATCAGGTTTCTCAGGCTTTTCCTTGTCGACATACTTGTTCGAAGCAAGGTAGAAAGCATATCTACTAAAATTTGCCCGATATTCAAACAAAGGGCAAATGACCTTTTCCTGGAATGTTGCCAACGACAAAGCTGCAGGAACTCTGACAACCCTTTGTATCTGCTGCTTTATGCTGAGAAGATCTATTCTTAAAGTCATTGTAGCTTTTATATTGTGAGTAATATTTGATATTTCGTTCATGAATGAATCTTTTGGTGCATCATTTATAGGAGAACCTAACAAATTGGCACTCATTAATTGCTGAACAAACATTTCATCAAATTTTTGTCCCAGGTTTGTGATAATGTCCTC